>JAQMYL010000014.1:17323193-17334035 GCA_030014365.1 Clarias pachynema | reverse complement strand
CCCCTCTGAGAGAGCTCGGCCAATCAGCTCTCTCTAGACCTCCGGCTGCGAGAGGTTACAGCATCACCCGGGAATCACTGCGCCACTCGGAGGCCCTGCGTTTTTCTTTCTAACGCTGACTGGTGGCGCTGTTGTGTCCCATTCTGGAAACGTTGTTGTAGCAAAGAACTTACAGAAAACCGACACTGCTGACTTCTTCCAGAAAAAACAATTAAATGTCTCTTCACAGAGTTGTTCACCACAGTGTTGATTATGTTTTCCTGAAGTATCATGTATTCTAATCCGGTTTATTATAAACCATGGATCATGTAGCGATCTGTTATACAAGGCTATGTGAAGGATGCGTTATGATATTAGTGAGAATGGGATGTTTATTATAAAGTGGTTGGATTAACACTGGCACCACGTTCGACGTAGTGATTAGCACTGTGGCCTCGCACCTCCAGGGTCAGAGGTCTGAATTTCCGCCTGGAGTCTGTGTGTATATGGAGTTTGTATGTTCTCTCGGTGTTTGGTGGGTTTCCTTCGGGTACTCCCTCCGGGTACTCCGGTTTCCTCCGACAATCCAAAGACATGCAAACTAGGCTAACTGGCGTTCCGTAATTGCCTGTAGTGTGTGAATGAGTGTGTGCGCCCTGCTATGGATTGGCACCCTGTCCAGGGTGTACCCCGCTTCGTGCACTTCGTCTCCTGGGATAGACTCCAGGCCCCTGTGACCCTGTATACAGGATAAGCGGTATAGATGATGAATGAAAGAATGAAGCAACACTTCCTGATCAATTACAATACAGAATTTAATAGTACATTCACATTATTCATAGTAATGACTTGGATCACTTATTGAACAAACTGCTATGATTTTGTCTAACATGATTCCTTTTACTTTTCCTTCTCCAGGCCCTGTGTGGTTGCACGGTGAACATTCCCACCATAGACAACAAGGTTATTACGCTGCCCTGCAACGACATCATTAAACCAGGAATCATAAAGAGACTTCGGGGTGAGGGTTTGCCCTTACCCAAGAGTTCATCCCAGCGCGGGGACATGATAGTGGAGTTCCAGGTGCGCTTTCCCGACAGGATACCGCCTCAGTCCAAAGAAATCATCAAACAGCACTTACCCCAGTCTTAAAGCCATTGTTCTCGGATTCCTCCACGTTTCTATTTTAAGATGGACATTATCTTTCACAAACATTAATAACGATCCAGAGGAATGCAAATCGCGTATAAAGGACCGGACGTCAACTACATACAGTATTTTGTTAACCTTTTTGAGAGCATGTGGGGAAAAAAATCCTTTCTGAAAGATTTTTTAAAAGCAGTTTGTTACCTTGAAGCCTATGGCTTTCATCCATGACCTGTTTCATGATCTCCTCATTTTTTCACTTCATTACTTCGAGGCGAAAAGGAAAGAATCGAACCCTGCTTTATTTCAATGAAGCTTAAAAATGTGGATGACTGATGCTATGCTTTGTTTCACAGCTTATTCGTTTCTTCTCTCTTAAATGTTGTCCCTTCTTTAATTTCGATTTTTGGATAAAGCAGATTAAGGTTACACTTTAGGTCCTTTAGAGTGATGGGCTGCCTTTAGCACCAGCAAGTTCGATAGAAACCATTTGATATATTTTTATTCTGAGAATCAACCCAGCAGTCTAAAGGTGCTTTGTTCTCTGTGACCAGATTATTAGGTGCTGTCGCTCACCACAAGTCTTTAATGGTGTGATCACAGAATCTCGAGTGCCTTAATACGGCTCCGACTAGCTAGACTTTAGAGTCAGGTTATGTAACGAAAAAGACAAGTGTTTTCACTTCAACCAAGGCCTATTATGGTACTGTATACGCCACTGAACAAGCAATTATTATGTCATTGCAAGATTAGCCTGCACTGGTAATCTTTTAGAGCCATGTTTTGTTTTTCTTTTATGTGTGCATGTGCTTGTTTCATGTACTGTATTTAAGACATTTTTTTATTATTTTTTTTACACTATTTACATTACCATGACCCATACAGTACATCATTTTTCTTTAAATATACAGTATCCGTAAGACAATCATGAATCTTTCATGGTAGGTTTAAAGAAAAGGTCTGAAAGAATGAAAATTAAGCCGTGTACAATGTAAACAGGAACGTGTTAAGGATTCATCGTAGCTGTATATACACGCTTTCCGTAAAGAAAACACCACAAGAGCACTTTCAGAAAACTGTGAAGTCAGATGATGAAGTTTGGTTTGGATGAAGGTAGGTCGTAAACACTAAATTGCACACTGTATGTATACTGTTCCGTGCACACGACTGTGGATATACAGTACATACTGTATGAAACCTTCAGTTTGCAAATAAGGATATGCACATTATGAGGCGGATGGAGAGAGTTTTGAAGTTTAGGTATGACTGCTGACACTTTTACTATTTTAGACGTGCACACTTTATAGTTACGGTTTCCTCGTTATTTAAAAAAAAACACATTTCTATACATTTGTATCCCTTGAGATGTATTGCCTTTTAGCAATATAGCCAACATTTGTCTTTTTTTTTCTTGGACAATCAAGTACGAACCCATCTCTCTCTCTCTCTCTCTCTCTCTCTCTGTCTCTGAGAATCCGAATGTTCTTCTCAAACATGAAACTTTTGAAAGATGCCAAGAAATTTGGGATGCACAGTCACTAGAAAAAGGTTACTGGCATGAGTTTATCTAATCATGTCTAAAACTAGGATTTTTTGCTTGATAATTTTTTTATGTCATTTTTACACCAATGTTATTTATGTATTCTTGAATATAACATCCGGCCTCCGTTTTTTAAGTAAATCTAGCTTGCTAGCTGGGATTGTAAAAGGGTTTAGCAAGTGATACGAGTGAACCAGTGTGTTGGTGTACTGTGATTTTAAACATTGTTAAGGACTGATGCTTTGGCGGGGCTGAAGCTTGTTCTGAATGTGCTGTTTTTATTTTTAGTAGTACGGCTAAATTATGTACCTTTTTGTTGTTAAAGGATATTGTTTTAAAAGGCAAGAAATAAACCACATACCATAACTTTATGGCCTCTTTTTTTTTATACCTAAACTTGTTTTGCATCACTGTAATATAATATAGTAACTGTAATCTAATATTGAACAGGCACGTAACTGCATGTCTGATACATGAAAAATATTTCTTTACTACAAGTATGTAATTCATAATATTATGAATTACATAATACTATGAATTAATACTATTAAATCTAGCCTATCTATAATTTCTTTAAAAAATTTGTTTACAACAACCCATTTACAAGATTATTACGTTTATTTCTATTCAAATGTTATTAAAATTGCAAGAAGATTATCAGGCAATAAAACAAGACATTTTTCACTTGCAATTTTAGCAACATTTGACTAGAAATAAGCTTAATCTTACACCATATAGACAAAAGTATTTGGCCAAATCTGCAATGACATTGTATCTAAATACATATACTCCAATATGGAGTTCGTTCTCCATTTGTAGCTATAACAGCTTCCACTCTTCTTGGAAGGCTGTCCACAAGATTTTGGAGTGTTTCTGTGGGAATCCATGCCCATTCATTCTGTAGAGCATTTATTAGGTCAGGCACTGATGTTGGACGAGAAGGTCCGGCTCGCAATCTCCATTCTAGTTCATTCCAAAGGTGCTCCATGGGGTTGAGGTCAGGGCTTGATGGGGCCAGTCAATTTCTTCCACGCCGCACTCATCAAATCATGTCTTATAGTTCTTGGTTTGTGCACAGTCAGTCATGTTGAAAAAGAAGGGTCTTCCCCAAACTGTTGCCACAAAGTTGGATGCATACAGTATCATCGTCCAAGATGTCTTGGTAAACTGAAGCATTAAGATTTTCCTTCACTGGGGATAAGGGGCCTGATTGAAACATCTGAATTCAATAATTAACAGATTTGGTTTGGTTAAGAATATTTCACTTGCTAAGATGTGATTTCTCGTGCAATGTGAGGGAAAATTTTTAGTACTAATAGTGAGTGAAAGCAAAATCTAAAAAAAAATGTGGGATAAATTATTAGAGACACATTAAATCAATGGCTGCAAAAGTGCAAATGTACTAATGGCCCATTGTTCTCAACAGCCCCCTCTACCCTGTTACCCTTAACATTTTTGGGGCACCTCCCTTTGTAATAAACATTACAAAAATGGTTATCATTTGACTCAACTTCATGATTGAATCAAACAAAATAAGCAATTATTAATGTATGAAACATTAAATACTCATTTAAATTGTACCTGAAAGGTAAATTAAATAAGAAATTAAACATAATGTTGTTGTTGGTCTTTCGGCTGCTCCCGACAAGGGGTCGCCACAGCGGAATATTCAGTCCGCACTACAACTTGGCAAGAAATTAAACATAATAAATGAATAAATAAATAAATAAATAAATAAATATGGAGCACAAATAAGGAGCACTGAATCTTTTCAGCTTTTTAAAATATTTTAACACATACTTACATTTGCAATATACAACATATAATCCATTACTTAAATATTAGAAAAAAAAATTTATTTGAAAAAAAAATTTTTTAAACTAAATTTAAAAAAAGCTTAAACCCTCCTGTCCACCAGGGGCAGTAGGGATACCTTTAAAAAAAAAAAAAAAAAAAAAAAAAAACTTTTTACAAAACTCAGTTGCATGATATATCATTTGCTAACTCTTCAACAGCCAACTTTCTCTTTCTTATTTTTGCCTGATACGCATACTGTACATGCCTGACTGGTGCATTTATACTCAAACTCGAAAGCCTAAACAGCTCATGATTTGCAAACGCCTACTGTACAGCCTGAGGCCCAGAGCACAATCTGACTCACATTCTAAGAAAATTAACTAGCATGTCATGCCTCAGCTGAAATGAATGATTCAGGAGCCGAGATCCTAGAGCTCAGAGGTTAATGGCCTCCTATTAGACCAATCACTTGTCATTTACCCGGTTCTCATTGTAGAAGCACATCGATGGTACATCTCCAGAAACCTCTGCAGTTGGAATTGGATTGAGAAAACTATCACCACATAATATAACAGAAAATATTGAGCTTTCATGGAGAAGGAGGAGAAGAATATAATAGAACACATGCAGAAATTTCACAGCAGGTGAAGCCTACAGCATCTTTTGACAAATCCAGTTAGATCTCAGTCACAGTGAGAGAAGAGCATGACAAATACAAGTAAATGCTTCATTTCCCCCATTAGGCTTAATAGGATAACTGAGAAATTAGCAGTGTCATTACACTAATTAGCTCTTCTATATTTGACACTGCACAAAAGCATAATGAACATCTTTAACAATGTGCCACAGACCACAATGAAAGACTACAACTTCAGTTCTTATGAGCAAAATAGGTATACTGATTTAGGGTCTGGGTTCGATTCCTGCCTTGGGTCTTCCTCCAGGTATTCTGGTTTCTCCCACAGTCCAAAGACATGAATTATGATTAGGCCAATTGGGTAGTGTATGAATGAGCATGAAAATGTGTGGATGTGTACAGTGTGCCTTGCGTGGGATAGGCACCCTATCCAGGGTATTCCCTGTCTTGTGCCCTAAGTGTCCTGGGATAGGCTGTAACCCCCCCCCTGAATACAGGATAAAGTCGAACATTTAGAGCATCACAATCCCTTCAATCTCTAATTTAATGACCATTTTTGAAAGCACTAGAAGAAGGTGGACTGGTTTGATGAATCACATTTTTTTTACATCATGTGGATGAGGTGCATGTGCTTCTCTTACCTGGGGAACCAGGATGGAAAGAGGAACCAGATTTGGGCAATATTCTAAAGGAAACTTTGGGTCTGCCATTGATGTGGGTGTTACTTTGACATGTACCACCTTCCTAAACATTGTTGGAGCCCAAGTACAACCCTTTATGGCAACAGTATTCTTTGTTGGCACTAATGGCCTCTTTCAGCAGGATAATGCGCCCTGTAACAATGCAAAAATTGTTCAGGAACGGGTTGAAGGACATGATAAGGAGCTCTTCGTCTGACTTGGCCCAACTCTCCAGACCTTAGTCTAATTAGTTCAATCCATGGAGGCCTACCTCACAATTTAAAGGACTTAAAGGATCTGCTGCTAATGTCTTGATGGCAGATTACAACAGCACACCTTCAGAGGTCTTGTCGAGTCCAAGTCTGGAATCATCGTCTGGTTTTGGCAGCACAAAATGGACGTAGACAATATTAGGCATGTGCTTTTAATGTTATGGCTGATTTGGTGTAAATTGAATGTACATATAACTCATTAAATGTTAAACTACAAAACAAAATAATTATGGCAACCTGTACATTTTTGTAACAATGCATATTTGGATACCTAAAGTCCTCATAACATACTTAATGTAATATTTCAATATAAACCGATGTGAATCTCCAAGAATACATTTCCATAAGAAACCACATCATGAAAAAAAAAACTGAAGGTGAATCTGCACCAGGACCACTGCCAATAACCTTGACCAACTCAGTAGTGACCAAGACCCTTGGATGTCCCTCTGATGACGAGTTCTCCAGCACTGTTCTGGGTATAATCCAATTATTCAAGGTTGTTCACTCTATGGCTGTCAACATTTGAGAAAAGTCACACCATGAAGTGAAAGAGCAGTGCGGGTATCCACTGCTGAACAGACAGCTTATTTAAAACCTGAGGACAGTTCACGGTATCGCACCATTATGTCGCTGAGGGCATGGTATTGCCATGCCATTGCAGTACGATATGAGATTTGGGACTGTGATTTCACAGAATTATTTGACATGTTTGCTTAAAAAAAAAAAAGCTCATGTTATTTTTTAATTAAAATATATCCCGTCTAGCTGTTGACATCTGCTCTGCTCTACTCGTCTTGGGCATAATCTACACTAAAACATCAAAAAAATGGGTGTTATAGTCCGGTGTCCCCATAATGTCTTTCAACTGGACCTGTGTTAGGTTCATGCACAGCATTAAGAGGTTGTGGGAGATTTTTATCTTCCACTGTTAATACCAGTTACACTTCAGCTCTAAAACATAAGCTGTAGCTCAAATTATAATATCAAAAAAGACTCAGCAGCAGTGTTGAGTGTAACATGTTACAAAGTAACGCGTAAGGGGACTTGAATTACTTTTTTCATGTAACGAGTAATCTAACGCTTTAGGTCCGCCATTTAAGTATTTATAAATTATTCAGACAATTTATGTAATCGGTGAGCCAGACAGCAGTCATTCCGTTAGTGTGTGTGTGTGTGAAAGTCGTCCTACAAGCCCCGCCCTCGATAACCCACACCTTATATTATAACCACCCCTCTGTTATTCCTGCTGTTATACCCCTATCTCACCTATGCGGTTTGACTTGAGAAGCGGTGTTAGGCACCGTGAGCCACCGCGAGTGACCGTCCGACGTTCCGCGAAGTTCTGCAAGATCCATGAGCTTCCGCGAGGACCGACACGTGGAAAGATGGAAACGTAATCACAGCATCAAAACACGCATCAAAACACGCGCGGAATCATGATGTCATAGTACTTATCATGCGCGGAATCATGATGTCATAGTACTTATCATGATGTCATAGTACTTATCATGAGTCATAGTACTTATGCGAAACCGCATAATTGAGATAGGGGTATTAGTAGTTAATAGATTATGGGCCAAACTTCACTGAGTGATGATGGTAGAATAATTATTAAGGTCTTGACTAAAACAACATGCATGAGGAATCACAAAGGAGTTTTCATTTTTTGCAATGGAAAAGTACACTAACTAGTTACTTTCATCAGAAAGTAACGCTATAATGTAACTGATTACTTTTTAGTGACAGTAATTTTGTAATGTAATTAGTTACTTTAAAAAGTAACGTCCCCCAACACTGCTAAGCAGGCAGTTGATCTGAATGAAGTAAACTGGAGACCCAAGTGAGCCAACCCAATGCAAGTTCAAGAAGAAGCAAAGAGCAGACTGAAAAGCAGTTCAATACACACTCCTTATATTCTGTTAACCAAAGAATAAAGTTATGCACAAATCAAATCAAAATTCCCCTTACCACGTACCCCTTATATCTTTATCAGCAATTACTTCATCAGCAGGTGTGTTCCCACAGTGAGGAGCACAATGGGTATGTTCTGCACTGTGTCCTTACACACTCATAACACAAAGTCAAGCTAATCTGCTCTACTCCCTTTCTTCTCTAATAACACAGGCTCTAATACTAGTAGACAAAGCCTTGTTAAGCATATCATCTGTGCTTTCCATTTATTTTCAGTGTTTTATCTTATTCATGTTCTACTGTCCATATTCCTCTTCATCTGATTTGTTTCCTGAGCTCTTACTTTCTGATGCTCATCCAAGTTCCATATTATATTCAGTCTAATGCATCTCTTATACATCTTAGTTTGTTATTATTATTCAATTTTTCTAATATTTTTGGTATTAGCCAATATCTAGCCAATATTGTATTCACACAGCCGATTAAACTGCATTTTGCATTTGCCAGGAGTTTGTTGTGGTGTTATCCACCTTCTAATAAGAGATAATGAGCGCAACACAGACGCTCATTCATTGCCCTGCATCTCTATCCTCTAGACCACCAGTATGTCTGAGCTTGGCTTCCTCCTTAATGGAAAGCACCTTGTTCGTTGTTCGTGTTTTCTATATATATGGGCCAAGGTCGACTATCTGCCTTGCGTTGTCCTCACCATGATCTTATGCGAGAAAGCACTTCACTTTCCTGGGATCATTTTATCCCATATGAGTTTTAAGTTTTAAAAGCAAACCTTAGTTGATAAGTTTAAGAAATGGGAATATATTTGGTACATATTTGAGTGACCCAAAAACATGCTTTCAGCTTCTAGATCCATCAGGTGACACGAAGAAGGGATGAATATCAATGATTTATATATTCATTTGAATTACTTAATGGAATATACATAGTTATTTATATTAGGCCATATTATTGGAAATGTATATCAATCTTGACATATGCACCAATCAGCCATAGCATTAAAACCATTAACATTAAAGCATCCTAAGGGCGTCTCTCGCCCCTCAGAGCATGGCTTTATGGGAGATCAGGGGCTGTGAGGCTCCAGGGATGTTGGCAGCAGATCCTTCGGGTGCATGGAATCAGACTTGATGATCCAGTCCATCCCATGGACTCAATTGGCTTGGGATCTGGGGAGTTTGGAGGTTTGGAGGACTGCTCGGCGGGCCTTGGGCTCTTTACCTGCTTGGCCCTGTGTGTGGTGGACTGTCATGCACTGGGTGTTCTGCCACCTTCCTAACTTGACCAGCTTTGACTCTTTTTGTTGGGGGTAGATTTGTGTGACGTTGGCATTTGGTACCTGAGTGCATGGGTGAGTCATGGGTGCCTAACATCCTGTCATCAGTGTTTTTTTTTAGTCCCCCTGGCAGTAGTGTTAATCTTATGGCTGATTGGTGTATGAGTTCTGGGAGTTTAACAGGTTAAATGATACAAAACCTGTGAAAACACCTTATATAACCAATTAAAAGCCTCAATGTGGTCTAAGTGGTCAAAGAGCAGTGTATTTATAGATGCAGGTTTAAATAAGATCGAATGGTTAGTCTTCTACCTGACGTGTAAACTTAAACAGTGCTCTCGAATGTTCCTGCAGAGATTTTCCCCTTGTGTGGGATGGATGACTAAGACAGTGAGTTTGCTTGACCACATAAGGAATGTGGGCCTCTGTAAGCCGCTGTGTCACACCTCTCGCTAACGACAGTGTGTCTGCGTGTTTGGATAAAGAGCTGTGTGATTGTATATTTGCCTTTGTTGTGAGATGCAACGCTATGACCTAAATATGGCTGTGTGAAGAAGCTAAGAGGGCGTTCAGCAAGAGAACCGTGGTAAATAATACATTAAGCATTTAAAACTGATCTTTTGCTGCTTTCATCAACTAGAAGATCTTTACTGCATTTTAAGCAAAACAAATTGATCTGTTTGACCTTCATGTCATTAATAGTTAGTGACCTGATAGGCTGCCGGCTTCCATAAAACAATGACCTGCTGACTTCAGAAGTATCGGCACCCTTCATGAAAATTAAATCAAAATAAACATTTTATATGAAATAAAAATGCAAATTTAAATGACACGAGAAATGTCTTGCACTTCTGTAAAAATGATAAAATCTTTCATTTTTTTGAAGAAAATATCATACTGAAATGAAAGGCTCGTTGGTGGTTCCATAACTTTGTTTCTTTCATCGCTTAGTTTAATATGTAAAAAAATAAATAAGGTAATTTAACCCATGCCAGAGACACAGAGCACAAGACAGCTAACACTTTGAATGGCGTGTCAACCCATGATAGGCATGACGTCATACACGTCATGATAACTAGAGACCGCAATGAGCCTACATTACACATTCTATACATTCTGAGACCAGACATTAAAAGATTCAGTAAATCATAGTGAAAAGTATGTCCTGTCCATCTAGGAACCTCTAGTAGTCCAACTAGGGACCGTGGAGACCAATAGTGATTATTGTATTTATTCCTATTTTCACAACCGTGGTAGGACCTCTAGTCAGTATTCACACACGATGGGCAATTTGGAAACGCCAATAATGCAACTTGCCAACGTCCAAATAATAGTAATATTGTGCAATATTTACAAGTGCTCTTGGGTCATATTATATACATATATTAGATTCCTGTATTAATTGCGCAATATTTATCAGTTCTCTTGGGTCATATTTAGTGTGCAATAATGTATTCCAAAAGGACTCACTCACTCATCTATACCACTTTATCCTGTATTCAGGGTTGCGGGGGCCTGGAGTCTATCCCAGGAGGCTTAGGGCACAAGGTGGGGTACACCCTGGACAGGGTGCCAATCCATCGCAG
>JAQMYL010000014.1:17301843-17316787 GCA_030014365.1 Clarias pachynema | reverse complement strand
TTGATAAATCATTTCAATACGTTATATAAAAATACTCGAGGGTACCCATGGCTCCGCCCGCTAGCAGATCTTGACGCGCGCTTGTCATCATTTTACCTGTGCGAATGGAGTGCACTACTCCAACTCTCCGCACTACTCCAATTTTTCGAAAAAAAAAAAACAACAAAAACATATGACCTCATAGTACGACAGTGATGGCGCCGTCTACTGTTACATTCTGTGACACTGCCTACTGTGAGGGCTTAAAATTTGATGATGCCGCCTACTACCTAACCAGCACAAACACCACCATACAAACAAAAACTGAATTTCCAAAAAAAAACATCCTAAATTAATTTCGTATATCCTATACCACTCAAAGCACCTGCTCCTAAAGGTGAACAGGTACATAATCACCAGCGAGGGCAATAATTAGCCCAATGTTACAATTTCTCACCTTCTCTCTCTTGGGTGCAATAGCATCCAGTTCGTCAATGAAAATGATGGCAGGTGCGTTCTTCTCGGCTTCTTCGAAAGCTTTACGCAGGTTACTCTCAGACTCGCCAGCCAGCTTACTCATAATTTCAGGGCCTGTAGAAATGAGAACAAAGAGCATTATAACAATGTCTATAAAGATTAAGTTCCTTTAAATTAGGTCTTCAAACTTCACAACTATTTTACCATTGATCAGGAAGAAGAACGCTCCAGTTTCGTTTGCAACAGCACGAGCAATCAGAGTTTTTCCAGTTCCAGGAGGTCCGTACAGGAGAATACCACGGGGAGGCTGAACCACAAAATAAATCAATTAACAGGCACTTAAATCTGAGATCAAAACGATAACTTAAGTTTTTTTTTTATTCCTTACCTTCACACCGATGGCTTTGAAGAGTGCTGGGTGCCTGAGAGGCAGCTCTACCATTTCTTTGATTTGAGCCAACTGCTTCCTCACACCGCCAATGTCATCATAGCCTACTTCATTCAGAGATTCCTCTTCATCCTGTCAACACAAATCACATCTGTATTTAATGCTGCTCTCAAATATTTTTTAAATAAATCACTTTAGACAATATCTTACACAGTTGCCAACATAAGCTAAATAATGTGCAAATGAAACAAAGCATGCCAAAAGAAAACAAAGTGTTCAAGAGCAGTATGCCCTAACTTTTTTGTCCTTTAGGCACAGAAAACACCTGAAAGATCCAGAGGGTTTAAAATCTGATGCCAGGCTGTTTTAATTTTGGTTGACATTTCTCTTCTGTCTAGTACCAGTAGAACAGACATGATAGACTACAAAACACACTGCCAGGGATGATCGGAGATCATTGGTTGCCTGTTTATAAAGTGTGTGCAGACCTTTGATCTGATACTTGGGTTTATGATCTGGTAGCAGGTGTGTACCCGGCTGCTCTAAACAAAGGCCTTCAGTGACAAGGTGAATTTCATGGTGAGAGGCATCATAGAGATTATGATTCGACGAATCTGAACTTTTTTGTCATTAAAATACCATTACTGGTGACTGACCTTGTACTTTTAAATTAATTAACATGGTCACACAGCTCTACAAAAATCTAGTGTAGAATGAATTTACCAGAAACCATAAGGGAATGTACCAAGAAAGCAACAGAAAAAAAACTTATTTTTCTCTGCACAGCATAATGGCATCAAGAGATAATTTGTCAATTTGATTTAATGCAAGAACCAAGTTCTAGAAAGGCAAATATACTAAAAACAGAGCAGCTGTGTCAGTATTACAGCAATCTTAAAGCGCAAGAATGCCCACACAACAACTAAAGTACAAATCTATATTTTATTGATCTATTATACAAACTTCCTATTATCGGAAATATTGACAGCTAGAACCTATAAAATGCTACTCTCCACAACTCTTTACTACCAAATGTTCTGGCATCTTTCTCAGACACCATAAGCCTTAGTTTCAATACACATGGCTCTAGTATTCAAGCTGGATCTGTGCAGAGAGTCATGTTTGCGACATATTGTCAAGAAGCTGTGTGTATGTAAATGCATGTACTGAATCTTGTTGTACACTATTCTCACCTCACGCTTAATAGGTTCTCCTTCACAGTGAATGACAGTGTCTGGAGCCACTATGCAGTAAGGGCTAGGGTCAGTCTCCACCACTTTAAACTCAACAGCACGCATGCCTCCTCTCACCAGGAAGATATCACCTATTGGAGTGGGAGGGAAAAAAGACAAGACAAAACCATGCAATTATTCATCCATTATGCAATTTTGTTTTGTGAAAAAAAATGTATTCTTTTAAATGTGGGGGGAAAACCCACATATTCAAAGATTACCTTTACGGATTGGCCGGTAAGCCTCGAGGAAGTAAGGCTTCAGGTACACTTCAAATAAGTTTCCTGTGATTCCCTCCACTGTGTCATCAATAGGTAGGACATGGATCCGTTTTCCATACTTCACATCTGGGCATGGCTGAATGCTAAAAAAAAAATAAACACATTTTTAAAAAAGTTGAATACCTAGAGAGTTCAAGTACAAAGTATACATTTGTCATGACAGCAGGACTAGCTGTAGGATTGCAAAACGTTTATAGTTACTGAAAAATATATTATAACCGCTGTTTTACCTGATGACATCTCCAAGGCGAACCCTGAGGTTATTGCGCACCACCCTGTTCATGCGAACTTTCTCATCAGAGCAGCTATCGTCGGACAGTACGATGCAAACGGTCTCCCGCCTTTTCTTGCCCTTCAGCAGCACAGTGTCTCCCCTGAAAAGCTGAAGCTCATCCATCTTGGCCTGGAATTGTGAAACGTTGCATCAAAATCAGAGGCTCGGTTAACAATTGCCATATTAACACCCATTTCAGGTGATCTGCCCACAAGCGGAATTTCATGACTAAGCATTCTTTTAATTTTTCTGTCGTAGCAAATGATGTACATTTCGGAAATAAATCATACTTGCGCGAGCCAAATTAATTTAACAGGGATATATACATATTTTTTAACTCGTGCTTAAATAAAAAGTGTAAAGGCAAAATACCAAATAACTCCAGAACAAGCAATGCACTTCACTGTTATATTCCTGTCCTTTTAATGGAAAAGTTAGAGAAAGGTTTTCAGCTGCATCAAGATGCGCACAGTAATGTTTTATAAATCACACGAATCACTGTGCATCCCTACGAAGCATTGTACGACACATGCACTTGGTGCTTTAAATCTGTAACCATTCTTCCTCAAAGACAGGTATTTGAATGGTGCTGAACTTACAACCAAAACTGTACGTACAGCTAGACACGGGCATACCTGAGAGAGGGAGACCACACTGTTATCTTCATTGATGGATTCATCAACAATCAACCTGTTGGGTCTGTTCTTTTGTTTTAGAATGGCAGTAGAAAGGTCATCATTTTTAGATCTGTAGGGAAAAGGGCAAAAGGACAAAATAATATTCACTTACTAATCAACAAACAGGGATATGCAATAAAGTCAAGTATATTAAAAGGTTACCAAGTTATTTCGCTGAAACCGAAAACGAAAGGCATGGTTATTTAAAAAGAAAAAAAAAAGTTGACGCGGTTTCATTCTTCAGTTCAGTTATATACACATGATTAAACCTATGTTTTGCATTTGAAGTGAAACCCGCTGTGTACAATTCACATGTAGCGCAAACGGCGCTGTTTTATGCGGATCGGGTTCGGCTCTCGACGTTTCTATCGCGAATTCCGGATCTTTTCAGTGAGTCGAATCATTTGACTCGGTTCACAGATGAACCGATTCCCTATCATTTCACCCCTGAACCCGAAAAGTTTGCAGGATTGACCGTTTTAATTAATGCTTATGTTCTTCAGTAAGTAAGATGTTTAGCTACCTTTTCATTTAGTCAATAATCACATTTATATACTACTTTTAAAAAATATACAAATCGATTTAAGTAATTGTCAAATCAGCAAAACGATACAAACGCGTTTTGACAAATAGAGCAATCATGCATTCACCTGTCTGTATTATAAAAGTCATTTTTATTTATTCTGACAACTGATTGCTTCCCTTTAATTTACCTGATTAAGCCAAAAGATCAGAGTTTGTATGCACAAACATTTAGAGGAAATCGACTTCCATACAAACTAATGATGCCGTTCAGGAGCGAGTCGACTCTCAAGTGAACGACACAGAAGCCCGTCTCCTACACACCGGGGCTGAATGGCGCAGCAAACCTGATCAGCTAATCACAGCAATACTCATCAATACATTCGGTATTGGGCTGGCTAGTACATAAATAAATAAACAGACCATTAAGATATTCACAAAGTTTGTTTAATCTGTAGCACAGACGTATATACACGGATCAGGAGGTTTCGAGGCCGGACTATTCGACCAATCAACGCTGACTGTCAACAGCTCGCAAGTGTTAGCATTAGGTATAGGGCTAATACCTCAGATGGCATAAATTAATATTAAATAACGTGCGCCATTAACGTGTAAATCCTATTGCATGACGCCGAGTTATACTGAACACTCACTATGAGCAACTTCGCATCTGTAGCCTAAGGTAAATCAATCCAAACCTAGCCATGTCCACTGTCCGAATGACACAGCAAATGCTTCGCCTTAAACTTAACGCGAGCTCCAGTAGCTAACAATAACCACAGTATAACAGAAAAACAAGCATGTTTTAATTTACAAACGAGGTAGTAAGATACGAGTGAAAAATATACAAATTATATACATTTTTAAGGAAATATATATACACAAAAAACATCGCTGAGATATCGAGCTAGCTAACGTGACTGTTAGATTAAAATAATATAAGAACGAGTTAACGTGTTCTTAGGTGACCTATTTAAAGCACAAAAACAAAGATAATCCAATTAAATTAAACATTTATCATAAATAATATATATTCTGTTGTTAGCCCGGTTGACACAGGAGAGACAATGACTTGTACGTTGACAAACATGCTCAATGCCGGTAGGCCAAAGCCTTACTCATAGAATGACTCAGTATGGTTTGTTAGCTAATAGGCTAATCATGCTAGTGCACTAACTAGGGCCGTCTTTCCTAAACAAACTATGTTTACAAAAAAAAGGTCACTAGAATGAAGAAAATAAACCCCATTATGTATATCTAAACCTCAATTAGATTCCCTCGTGATATGTTTATTAGCTAGCTGCTTGAACCTGAGCAGTCCTCGCCATCACCAGCTCCGCTAGCTAGCCCGCTAGTTTAAATTAAACTGCGACGGTTGCTAACCAACTCTCGAAATAAGCGTTAAACGTAACTCACACATACAGTATGCTCGGTTTTACTTACTCTCCGCCCGAAGCCATCCTCCCCGTGAGCCGCTATAAATAATACGTAGAAAAAGCTAGCTTTCTTAGAGTTAAACTCCAAACCTGCCGGACAGCACTTTAGCCCTGCACTGAATTTCAAAACGTCAGCTTAGCTTGCTAACATCATCTGCGGAAAGCAGTTCGCACACGCCTACCGACGGACGAACCAATCAGAGAGTCGGTCGTAAGAGCGAAGTGAAAGAAATCAGCCAATCAGAGGACACCGATTGTTACGCTGAGCTATCACTGGGCCAAGTCAAGAGTAAGATAGAGTGAGCCCTATATAGGAGGCTGAAGGCTTTCATGGTCAGGCTTTTAAACATGTAAACACCGCAGACGCTCCGACACTAATAACAAAACAATCGATATGTATAGCATGATAAATAGAGGTTTAGACGCAGCAGATCCTTCTTCTTCATCTTGTATCAATCATTTTAGCAAAATAATAAGCATGCAACTGAACTTTCTGAAGCTGCATGTTTGTGCAAGTCTTCACAGAAAATGCACTATAGATGCCCAAAAGTGTATGAACACCTGACCAGCACACTCATGTATTTAAAGCGTATAATTGTATAGATGTCTCTTTGGTGTAACATTTTAATTTGAACCTGTTCCTAAATTCTTAAAGCAAACATAATTGTCTATTGTGTTGCTACCAGGTGGCACAGTGGCTTAATGGTTTGCACTGTCCCCTTGCACCGTTAGGGTCTGTGTACATGGAGTTTGCATGGTCTCTGTGCTTGGGGTCAAAAAACATGCAGATTAGGCTAATTGTTGGTAGTCTTTTGGCTGTTCCTGTTGAGGAGTCGCCACAGCAAACTTTTTGGCACAGGTTGTACAGTGGATGCCCTTCCTGACGCAAACCTTACTTTTTATCGGGCCTTGGGACTGGTGGCTGGGGTTTGGGCATTAGCTGGAGATTGAACCCATGCCGTCCGCCTCCGCATGGCAGGCGAGAAATCTACCACTAAGCCCCCCTTGATGGGGTGCACTCCTTCCAGGGTGTACCCCACCTTATGCCCTAAATCTCATAGGCTAAGCTCCAGCCCCCCACAACACTGTACGCAGAATAAAGCAGTATAGACAATGTGTATTACAATTGTAAATGTCATGACATTTCCTTTGGGAACAACGAACTAACTCACAAATACCACCTCTATCTTTCTCTATCTAAATCAAGCTCCATGAAGGTCGGACTGGAAAGAACTGAAGTGTTCTGAACAGAGCCCTGACCTCAGTCACACTGAACACCTTTGAAATGAATTGGAACACCAGCTACACCCCAGACCTTGTCTGATCCTGTTGTTGCTGAATGTTTACAAATCTGCACAGATACACTTCAAAATCTAGAGGAAAGCCTTCACAGAAAAAGTGGAGGTTATTGGAACAGGAAAGGGAGATTCAATCTGGAATAGAATGTCCAACAATGACACATTTGCATGATGGTTAAATCCAGTAGTAATAACTATAGCTGAATGGCAAATGGCTCCCTACCTTTTACCAAACTAATCAAGTTATTTAATAATAAAGGCTCACTGTGTATACATGCAATAAATAGTAAATAATAATTTTAAGTCATGCACAGAGTCTACATTTTCATTTTTGACACATTACTGACAAAGGTGATACAGCATGGCATTTGTTTTAACCCCAAGGCATGAAGTTAAAAATTATTGCAGTTTTGGAAATCATCTCATAAAACTTGAATTTGTCATAAAATGTTTATTTCTTGGGTATACATTGTATACAATTGCACTTGTTGAGAAAAACATGGGCAGTAGGAGGTGCAGCACATAGGGCTGAGGCCCTGAATCCAGGGTTTCTGATCCTGAGCTACTGAATCAGGGTGTGCTTTTTCTCATTATTTCCATACACACATAGGTTTCATTCATGTTCTCCAGATTCCTGCCATCAACCAGTAACATTGCTGGTAAGTGGCTTTGCCGTGTCTGTGATGTCCTGCACTGAATGACCAGGGTGAGTGATCATCAAGAAAGAGTCATTAAGTACTTTAGGTTAATGACGGTATACAATAATGCAATATTACTACGCTGTTAATAAACCATTCTGTATAAATTCCTCTATTTTCCTCTTCAGGCTGCTTGTGTCAAAAGACGTAGGATCCTCATGCCATGTTTGTAGATATAAGGGCAATTCTCTGAAATATCAGTTTAAAAATAATAAGAATGAATACATTGCAAAGCATCAAAGAAGCAATTAACAGCCAGGTGCCATTAATACAAAGGCAATGTTTAAAACAATGTATACGTGCAAAAAAGTCAGAGCTTACGTTGGTATTGATGATTGTGCAGAATTTATGATTTGCGTCCACATGGCTGCTGCTTCCTGCTTGCGGTCCAGCCTCCACATAATCTCCACCAGCCACATTTCAGTGTTCCTGCATCCTGGTAAAATAAGTAAGAATGCACATTTGGGTTGAGAATATTATTTCGAAAGTAAAGTTGACTACAAAGTATAGTTGACTTTGTAGTAGTACATCTGTGTACATTTATGAGTTACTGATGTACAGTAAAACCCAATAATGTTACACAACCTGTTTATTACAAAATGAAAGTAGATGTAGCATTAATGAAATGACAGGTGTTGCGGAGGCAGAAGAGATATCTTTTTGCACACCTGGAGTGGCCTGAAGACTGAGCTGGAAGTCCCTTAAAGCCTCCTTTAACTGACCTCTCTCTACGAAACATACAGCTCTACATTTAAGTGCTTTTCCTTTCAGAGCTTCAAGGACCATCACTGTGTGATCAGCAGGTTCTTTCTCGACTTCTTGATCCTTCACTGCAAGAAATGTTTTATGTATTCAGAAATCCAAATAATTAAATTAATCACATTACATACTATACAATTTATAAGAAACAAAACTTTAAATCATTATTTACTGGGCAAAAAAAAAAAACGAAAGAGTTTATTTCAGGTCACACTTAAAAAAACAAAAATAAGGAAATAAGGAAATAATTCTTACTTTTCTGTTTAACACATACTTTCACTATTTGACTGATAGCTCTGAAAGGTGAATACAGAAAACATATGATTAAAAGATGATACAGAATATTTGCCCCATTAATACAGTGTGAATATATGATTTACCTAGTAAAACTGGTCAACGCCTCTTTTGTATCTTTGAGCTGGAAATGCACCTGCCCTTGGATTAAGTATGCAGCTCCAGACCAGAGCACACACTCCATCTTCTCCTCTGGAGAATCAGCTTCTAGCGTGAAAGGTACGAGTTCTCTTGAAACTGTCTCGCAGGGCGATATCAACAATCTCTCTGGGATGACGTCAACAGTTTTAGCAGGCACCTCATCACAAATGGCAAGGGCATCCCAAGGCCGTTTGGCTTTTAACAGGGCAAAGGCTGCTTCAAGGTAAATCACTGGAATTCTTGGTAATGACAAGCCACCGTCCATAGGCATCTGCATTGTATCAGAAAGTCACTTTATACATAGTGCAGAAAATCAGAAATAAAAAATATATGTCTGAAATAATTCACCTACTTGTTTTGAATCTGACTGTAAACAAGCCAAAAGGTCGAGATAGTATTCAGCGCCTTCTGAACTCCTGATAAAAGAAATTATACAGGCATATATATTTATGAATTACAGTAATTATTTTTTATCCATAGGCCCTCATGTCTCAGAAATTTTAAGAATGGTACCTTTTCACCCTCTGCTCTTAATGTTAGTGCCCTTACCTGTCATTGAGCACACAATTATTCCCCAGAGTGTGTAATATATGATGAGAAGAAGGAATTTGGCAGGTGAAGCTGATTTGTTCACTACCAAGCAGCATATCAGGAGATATTAAATGTGTTGATGGATTTGATGGATTACTCTCTGCATGCAACATTATTGCCTGTAAATAGAGTAAATAGTGAAATACAAATCATTGTTTTTTTTAATACCAAACCCAGGAGCCAAAAATTCCCCAAATTAATTTAGATGGATTATAGCTTGTTTGTTATAAGATGACTTACAGAGTGCAGGAGATGCAAAGCCTCTATTTCAGCATTGGTGTTACCCAGCTGTCTGTATACTAGTGAGCTCTCATAAAGAGCCCTGTGGCAGTTAAAGTCCACTTCCAAGGCTTTTCTGTAACACTGAAGCGCACTCTGGGGCTTTTGCTGAAAACAAACATTTCCCATCAGATGGTGTTGTACAAATGTTAAGCAAGTCCGTAAACAACAAAAATATTCAAAATTCCATGCAAAGGTCAATCATCCCATGGGGGGGAAAAAAAAAAAAGTAGGCATAAGGCGTAGAGTTCTTACAAAATCATACTGATACACTGATACATCATACTGAACCACTTTTTAATTCAATTAATTCAACTTTATTTTATTACATTATTAATAATTATTATTTTATTATTTTGAAGAGACCTGACAAAATGACATCATTACAATACTAATCAAATGCAGTGTCCAGTTGTCATGGTAACCGGAAAAGATTTGCGGTTAATATAACTCCTTAACCAGATAACCAATAATGTTTAAAAAAGGAAATGTATCATAGATACAGTAAGACTATTTGATGTGCTAATTAGCACTGTACAAATTTATTTGAAATAACCAAAAACTAGAGACCTTAGAAGGCTTACTAAGACATAAGCTATACATTTTTAGTAATTTAAAGTTTCCTTATTAAAGAAATAACAGATGAGAATGGAGAAATTTGTGGAGATCTGGCAGTGTTGGGAGTGTTCCTACCAGCTTGGAGTAACAAAAGCCTGTGAGCATGTGAACATGAGACAAGAGAGCTCTGGGTGAGGGCTGAGTGCTGGCTTCCTGCAAAGCCACGAGAGCATCGATATATTTCTCTTCCTTTATCTGCTCCACTCCTAAGACATATACATTATTTTATAGGCATATGGACATATTATAATTACGTCTCAGATTTTTAGTATGGCCATTAAGAGGTTAGTCAACCTACCATGAGAAATAAAAGTGCACACATGTAAAAGCTCCTTGAGGTCTTTGGTTGCTAAAGCAACATGCAGAGAGGTGTCTTCTTCTGTAGAGATGGTAAGGTTTCGGGTTTCTGCAAGCAGATCCCCTGATGCTGTGCTCTGTTCCTGAACGAAGAATCAAGATGGTCAAAACACTGCACAATAACAACTAAAGCTAAACTAAATAATAATGAAAAATAATAAATATATTTTTAATCAATACATGAAATACACTGCACTCCATAAGTAACTAGACAGGGACATGTTTTTTGGGCCATTTTATCCATAATTTGAAATCATGAAGTTACATCACATCATACATGAAAAGCAGTGGCATGATATTTGAAGATTATTGATAAATATAGGGAAGACAATTGAAATCCTAATGTGCCCCACAATATAGCTACATTAATTGGTCTGATCCAATTCTTAACATGCAGACAGCTTAGTTAATTTTCTGAATGCCTGTCTAGTCGTTTCCTTCTTGGAGGCAATAGAGGGTGCCTTTAGCTTAAAAAACAAACAAAAAAAAAAAATAGGCATATTTTGTTCTGAAATTGGCAATAAAGCAGTTTAATTTGTAGGTTACTGGCTGAAGTATGCTTGATGTTATACAAGGAGTGAACAAGTCAAACCAGGACTTTTGACTGTTCAAGATAACAGAACATACTTAAGGGAGTGAAAATTTGAAGTTTTCTCAGTATGCCAGAGGCATGATCGGACTGCTGGCTTCATATCTGAAATGCTGTCCTTCCAGGAACTCCTTTGATGTCCCAAAATCACTTGGAGTGAGGTCAGGACTGTACAGGGAATGTACCAATAACTCCTAGCCCAGTTCAGGTAACGTGCAAGTGGTGTGATGGTTATCAGGTCATGCCTTGTCCTGGAAATGCCTTTGGAGATCAAAACAGGCTGATTGAGTGTGTTCACTCTCTTAATGTCTATGGGAACGACTGCAGTGAACTGTCGGGATTGTCATTCACATGCAAATGGTCTTTATTAAAAATGTTTTACTGCGGCTAAGAATCTCATCACCATACTGTGCTTGAAGTCTCACAGTTTGACTTGAATCCACCTCATAGATGAAGAAAAGCGAAATATATACAGTATTATAGTATGGCTAATAAGCATACAACCTTCTTAAACACTGATGTTTTAACATTACCCTTAACCTTCCTTGTGAATGTCAATGCCTTTCTGTCTTACTCTACACCCCACCATTACTTACTTTGTGAGTAACCTGTTGAAGCAAGTGCAGAATTCCTTCATAGTGCCGTTCTGAGAGCCAGACTGCCCACTGAATCAGCAAGAGTTTGTGGACCCATGGCTCATACACAGTACCACAGAAAGTCTTCAGCACAACTTGCCATAATGGAACTAAGTCACGACTGGGCACCAGCTTATGTACAGCATCCAGTACTAGGAATACCGGGACAGAACAGAACAATGTGTTCAGAAACATAATTATCATTTGCACTTTATTTTCTTACTAGAATAAATGTGAGGATTTACCCCTGATTAGGATATTGGTGATGCAGTCCTTTGTCTCGCTAGGTGTGCCATAAGTCAGTGCAAACAGCAAAGTGTTATATGTAACAGCGATCTCAAGCTTAAGATGTCCTGTTTGGGCTGGCACGCCTGTTGGAGAAACAAAATAATTTGTTAGCATGTTAATGTCCAGGAGTATGGCCAGGGGGAAAGCTGGCACACTAGAAATAAGGTTTGGCAGCCTAGATGTGATCTGTTCACTACTGCTTTGCCATTTGTGCAGATTAACTCTATCAAATCATCTCTAGTTCATATTCAATTATTCAATAAAATCATTGTAGTGTAGTACATATTTTGTGCAAATCCATTTAGAACTAAATACAAATATTGTCAAATTATTACCAGAGCATTTTCATTACGTGCCCTTTATGTGAAAATAATGTATTAACAAACACTGCCTGGCCAAAAAAAAGAAGAAATTTTTCTTTTAATAAGGGTCAAATTATGGGGCTGCATCAAGCATTGAAGACAACTAAGGAGATTTAAAATTACAACTGGGTTAAGAACCCTTCTCAAAAACTTGGGAGAATAGTGCTGAACTGTTAACTTTGTGGAAGAAATATGACCAAAAAATAAATAAATCATGAACGGAGCTCACTTAAACACTTTGTGAAGTCGCATGGTAATTTTTTTTCCAACGTTAATAATCATACCTATGTTTAATAGTGAAAATAAGAGCATTTCAATATTTACACAATGTTATGAGAACTCACAGGATTGGGACTAAACATATGTATGGCTGTATGCCACTCTGTTATGAGACTAATCAGAAAAAAAGGCTTGAACCTGATAGAAAGTATAAAGACATTAAAGAACTTTTAAATGATAAACAGTAATGAAAAATGGCCATGTGGTCTGATGAGTTCAGATTGACCCTATTTCAGAGTAATGGGCGTGCCAGGTGTGCACCCATCATGCATAGTAGCCACTGTACAAGCCTCTGGAGGCAATTTTGTGATATGGGGTTGCTTCAGTTGCTCAGGTCTAATATGAAGTCAGCTGACCTGAATGACAGGCGTATTCCAGGAGTCAGAGTAAACGAGTAGTTCTGGGAGCATAAAGAATCATTTTCAAAAATGAACTGGCTACCACATTGTGTGTTGTAATAAAGGTAAGATAAAGGTGACTGAATAAAATCTTAGACTTTTTTTTGGGAGGCCAGACAGTGTATGTTCATGTGCCCATTTTTGCCACCTCACTTTAAAGAAAGCACACCCCCTGGTGGTATATCTATATAACATTGAAACAAATAAAATATAACTCACACCTTGGACTTTTTGCTGTAGGTTCAGATACTCTGTATAGCAGTGCTTCCTGATGTCCTGAAGAGGATGCTGGTGTGTTTCATATTCCTGAAATCAAACAATGTTACAGGGCTTTCAGCATGTGAAAATGTTTACGTGAATGGTGTCCAAAACAGCTCTCAATAAGAGATGCACTATGTAGGGTGAAGAAGCTATTGTTTTACATCCAGTATAGAGTGTAAACAGCAGTTCACCCTAATGCCAGTTAGCCGAATGAGCTAATGAATTAATTACCTTCCACTTTTTGGCGACTTTGTTATTCTCCTCGGTCCATCTGTCAACCAGATTCGGAGGCATATCTTAGCAGGACGCACATAACTCAACCATAGACTGTCATGTTAAAATGCGCAATCATAATTTTAACTTCAGGTTTTCAACTTTCCCTCCACTGCTGGACGCTCAGCTCTTCTACGCATGCGTGAAGGGTTTACGGCGCAGGGCAAACTTCTTTGCGCATGCGCAACCCTGTCACGCGGTTACAACATACTGCCGCAAACCCTGCAATATAAGCTTTGATCATAACAGAAATGCATATTGTTTATGATGTTAAGTCTATTATTATAATATGTGTAATATAGTATATGTTTTTCTAAACTCCCACCCTTCTAGATGCCTTGAAAATACATCTAAAAAGTATTTTAAATATTTTTTTTCAGCTCTTAATTTGGATTTTTTTTTATTGAATAAGAAAGATAAGATAAGATAAGATAAGATAAGATAAAACTTTATTAATCCAAGAGGAAATTATATAATGGAGGAAATATATGCCCGCAATGAAAAATACAAATAAAAATACAAATATATTATCCAAAAACTAGAAATAACAACCAACAAAAGGTTGCAATTAAAATAGCAGAACCAGATTCTGATGTAAAATTGTACGTAGCAACAGTGACAAGTAATATTGCACATGATATTGCTAAATGATATTGATAGACCCCAGTGACCCTGAATACAGGATAAAGCGGTATAGGAGATGAGTGTGTGTTACTGTTTCCACTTCAGCTTGACTTCTAAAATGTTCTTTGTGTATCTTTAATAAAGTATCTATCTATCTATCTATCTATCTATCTATCTATCTATCTATCTATCTATCTAAAATAAACTCCATGAAGGCACAGTTTGCCACGGTTGAACTGGAAGAACTGAAATGTCCTGGACAGAGCCCTGATCTCAGTCACACGGAACACCTTTGTGATGAATTGGAACATCAGGCACACCCCAGGCCTTGTCTGATCCTCTTGTGGCTCCATGATTACAAATCTGATACACTTCAAAAACTAAAAAAAAAAAAAACAACATATTGCTTCATAAGCTAGAGGAAAGCCTTTCCAAAAAATATCTGGAGGCTTTTATTCTAAATCTAAAATAGGATGTCCAACAAGGACACACTTGCATGATGGTCAGTAATCCAGTAATAAGTAATAATAACTACAGCTGGTCAGATCTATCTACAGTGTTCTCTTGATCTAAAGTTTAAAGTAGCACGCACTCAATTCATGTGCTGTTCGTTTTCTTTGATGGTATTTTATTATAAAAGGTCTGGATTATTCCTGGACGTACACACTGCGCCGTCATCTTAGGTCCATATGACTTTCTCCACATGACCAAGTGTGTGTGTGTGCCGCAGCATAAACTCCCATCCGACGTCATCTTCTGCCTCTTTCCCCCCTCGAGTGCAGAAGCGCAGGAGCGCAGATCCACAGCCGAGGCCGTCTCACACCGGGCAGCCCTCCGCCACCATGGTACGCCTTATTTTCACTGCGGATAACGGGATTATATAGATATGACTTATACATTTTTTTTTTAATAATCTATAAATGCGTGCTGTTTA
>JAQMYL010000014.1:17279788-17301743 GCA_030014365.1 Clarias pachynema | reverse complement strand
TTTTAGAGAGAGAAATGCGTGCTGTTTAAATGTTCCATGCTTTACTTAACCGGTCCTAGTGTCTGGTCTAGGGTGTATATTATTTTATTTATTCCAATGACGCAGTGACAACCTGATTTTTTAAAAGATTTTTTAAAAATCTTATTTCTATCAGTGCTGATTGTTGTTGGCATCGCACCGAGTGACGCAGATCGGGCAGGATCTCTCCAAAACCCCTTTTAAGGGATGCGTTTTTTTTTTTTTTTTTTTTAAAGATTTAACCGCGTTTATCAATTTGTGTCATGAAATATGGGTAGATAAGGCTGTTGTCCGAGCGCAATGGATTTCTTTCGAGTTGTTATTTTTGTGATATGGCCGTGTGCATTAAGCGGCATAACGTTACTTAGCGGCGTTATAAATAACACGTTCACGCCCGCGACTCACTGCGGCGCGCGCGTTCGAGTTTCACTGGCACCGCGCCCGCGCGACGGATACATGATGGGCAACTCGGACATGAATCTTTCTGAGCTGAACGACTCTTTTTAAATGAACCGATTCTTAAGAATGGACAGAACAGAACATTCTAGAACATTGGGTGACAAAAGTAAAAGGAATGGAGGAGGGGGGGGGGGGGTCTTGGTCAGGGAGGTAGCTTCAAGGAGAAACACAACACAGCATAGCTAGTATTTGTTTTTATTATTCTTACTATTATTATTATGGTATGTCCAAGACAGTTTAAAGATCAAAAAGAACAAACCCTGATGTAAATTTGAGGGGTACAGAATATTCTAGAACATGGGTTCTTAAGAATTAAGATTACCTAAGTATAAGCATCAAGGACATGGGGATGATGATGTTATACACCGATCAGCCATAACATTATTATGACCACTTGCCTAATATTGTGTATGTCCCCCCTTTTACCACCATAACAGTGATTGACTGTGTGTTCTGACACCTTCCTATCACAACCAGCATTAACTACCCTTTACTAACGAGTTTCTGATTTATTTTTATTTTTTTGCATTTTGTGCAAGATTTAGTGACATAACAGCATGGTTCCGAAGAATGTTAGCAAGCACAGTAGCAAGAAGAAAAGGGAGCCACTTTTAGTTAAGCTAAAAAGGCAGCCGGTGCCAAGAAGAATCCTAAAGTGAGGTTTAAAATCTATTTATTTTATATTTTACTTCATTAACATGTCTTTTCTAAGTGTTTTGATTGTTTTTATATGCAATAATGTCGGGCCACAGACCACAAAGGATTCCTGCTGATCAAATTGTTTTAAACCTATTTATTATTATTTTTTGTCCTGTAAAATTCTGCCTGCGATATCTGTTTTTTGAAGAGCAACAAAGGTGACAGATGGATCAAAGTTGAGGGATTCAGAATTGCCTCCAGTCTAGAATGATGATTCCCCAAGTCGGGTATGGGAAACCCCAAGGGTCAGTGGATAACAGATTTTTTAAATTTTTATTTTTATTTTTACAATTTCTATATCATTGTGGCTGAGCTACTAGGGCTTCTAGGAGAGATGGATGCAATTTCATTTACATTTGAGCATTTGGCAGATGCACTTATCTAGAACAACTTACATTATCTTTTTATACATCTGAGCAGTTGAGGGTTTGAACCTTGAACCTTCTGATCACTACTCCAGTGCCTTAACAACTCAGCTACCCCTACCCTTTCTTCTTCTTCTTCTTATGCTTTTTTTTTAAATAACGTAAGATACATGACTTTTTTATAGTCATTATGATTATTATTAAACTTCAGGTAGTTAACTTATAGTCTCGTCATTAGTCAAAGAAGTAGTTTATAATCAATGTCAGCTTGAGAGTTACTGCAATTTTTTTAAATATAGGAAAAAGTACCACTAGTACAATGTAAAATGTTTAAATTCCACAGCATAACTGGTTTTGTGGTCAAGAATAACAAGATCTAAGGAATTCAACACACTAATAATTATAATGGTTTATACAGTTAATTAAAAAAAATACAGTGGCTTTGACATACCCCTTTCAGAAGAAGCCATTTCTATTTTTTCAGTCTTATTTTTTATTGATTTTTTACATTACTCAAATTTTTATTATTATCAGCTTTGAGATTATTATTATTGAAAATAATCCTATCCTTATAGTAGATATAGTGTCCAATTTACCATCTAAGTCTGTACCAAAAAGGTACTTTACTGGGGTCTTGTTATATGTTGCTTCTAAAACTTGGTACCGAGAAAATACGAACCGTCATCCAGAACCATCACAACCCTGAGCATTGCCAGAAGATATGGAACATAGATCCTAAATGTGTTCTTCATTGGGGACACAATGGGGAAACATGAAAGTACATCTTATATAATCGAACTGGAGTAAGATAAATCCTGTGTATAAATTTATTATTTTAGTCCGCAATTTTGTTACATGAAAATGAGAAGAAAATTCTGCTATGTATCTGTCCCCACTGGCCAACAGTCCCCACTGGTCATCAGTGAAAACAAGTCCAAGGTTCCTCTGCCATGCTTCTTTGAGTGGATGCAGTGATGTGCTACAATAGTCCAACAGAACTGCATGGATTGGAGGAAGGTTTCCCTTCAATGAGATGACATTCTACAAAATCATTTCAGCCTGCTATGTTCCTGTCTTTTTAGAAAATCATTAACTTTATGTCGAAGCTGTCAATATTTATAGAAATCCTGCTTATGAAAGCCAAACTCTTTCCACAAGTCAGAAAAGTCAGAGCTGTTTAAATAGTATCAAGTATTGCTTCTTCCATTTTTCAAGTAGAGAATCTATGTACTAAGGATGGGTTGAGATGTTATTTCTTCATTGTCTTTGTATTTCACTCATGTATAAAATGCTTTTCTTGGGGGAAAGTTTCTCCAGACAAATGGATAAAGCATCCTTATAGATTTAAAGAATGCATAAAGATAACTGTATCTTGGTAATATATTCATTTTAATCATGTTAATTCGACCCAAGGAGAAAATCTTGAGAGACAGGATAATAGTTTTGCCGCACCAAATTCTCTAATAATTTCTAGTAGAGGTGGAATCGACGTCTCTGTTTCAGACAGGTAAAGCAAAATATCATATATAGCGTATAATGACATTTTGTTTTTTACACTTCCAATCCTAACTCCCAAAACCTTTTCGCTAAACTATATGACCTCCACCAGCAGGTCTAAGTCAAATAAAAGGGGCAGAGGACATCCCTGCGAAAAAAGACATTCCTTTGTTGACTTCTGATGGAAGGTGACATATTTCTTCAACTTCAGCTGTATAACATAAGGCCAGCAGGGATAAAAAAAAAGTTGGTATTTGGACCCATCTACTAGTCTCTGTCTTTTGATTAGAGCTCTAATTTCATCTGAAGAAAATGAGCTCCAATGTGTGATGCTCCCACCACCTTGCTTCACCTTGGGTATGGTGTTCTGTCTGAATATTGGCTGAGAGAGATTCCTTTACAGAAATAGTTGATCTTTACTGGAGGCTAGGGTGGCCTTTTGGGGTGTGCTGACCCATGGCTCTATGGTCGAGTTGGGATCTGGAATTTGGAGGCTCGGTCGGTGGCCTTGGGGTTTTTGCCTGCTGGGGCTTGTGTGCGACAGGCTATTGTGCACCAGGTTTTCTGGTGCCCCTCTATCGTGATGTGTGCTGCATTGGCTTTTTTGTTGGTTTGAACTGGCCATGCTGGCCTTTGGACCCCAGGGGCATGGGTGAACCTTGAGTGCCCATGATCCTGGCACCAGCTGTTGGTGGCATCTGGTGGTGGTGGTGTTGATGTTATGGCTGATCGGTGTATGTAACCAGGCTGTTGAACATCTTTAGGGTTTTTTATTTATATTATTTTTTCACTTGCTGTGGCCAAAGTTCAGTCATGTTTTATGTTATTTTTTTAATATAAGAAAAGCTTGCCTTTTTATATTTCTATTTACACTGTATCGACCATTGCTTTGTTTATTTAAATAGTTTATGTTCATAAAATTTACAATCTGTTTTCCTGAAGCTGAGAAGGCAGGTTGGCTTGGGGTAGGTCCTCCATTTTAAAGCTGGTATGAAAACAGGAATAATGGATTTGCTTAAATTAAGAATAACACAACTTACAGTCTGTCAACTTACAGTGTGATCATTTGCACCAACATATCTTAACATGTATTGCAACCTTAACCTTAACATTCTGTAATTTGTGTCTACAAAATGGATCCGGTGTCTGTTTTCCTTTATTTGTTTTTATCTCTAAATAGTCTACTTGGGAATCATGATGAATTCCTTTCATTGTGAATGTTCCAACATTCACATAAAAAGCAATTGTCTTGTAATAATAATAATCCAAAGGTTATCGAGGGTTATCTCTGGCTGTAGAATTTATTTAAATTAAATTTCAGAAAAGACATACATCCTTTTTGACATAACCTCTTTGCTTTTCAATACACTTTGTCAATAAGCTTTCATATTCCCTCATTAAAAATGTTTTAGAATATCTGAGCTGCGAGCCACAAATGCACTGCTGTCTTCACTTCTTCATCAGAAGTGAATCTTCGTCCTTTTAGGGCTGCATTCAGGGGACCAAACTGGTGAAAGTTCGGTGGAGCGAGATCAGAACTATAGGGAGGGTACGATGCAGTGTTGTCATCAGCCATGGAAGTGGACGAGCGTCTGGTGTCTTCTTGTTGTCTAACACTTGTGTGACCTTCCTTGAACTTCTCCATCCATTCATACACACACACACCTTCACGACAAAACCCTCTCCTCACTGAAGACTGTGCACAAAGTCTTCAATAAATGACAAGTGCAAATCACAATTTTCCGTTCACACCTGCATAGCAGTGACTGAGGAGACAGTAGCCTTGAACGGAAAGCGCTGATAAGACAGTGCGGCCAATATAAGTTTTAATATAATCAGAGTGTGGATAAATTTCGACTCACCCTTGTAATAATGATAATAATAAGGTGATCTCTTTTTCTCAGGTGAACTTCACAGTAGACCAGATCCGTGAGATCATGGACAAAAAGTCCAACATTAGGAACATGTCCGTGATCGCCCATGTGGACCATGGAAAATCCACTCTGACCGACTCTCTAGTGTGCAAGGCGGGTATCATTGCCTCTGCACGAGCTGGTGAGACCAGGTTCACGGACACGAGGAAGGACGAACAAGAGAGGTGCATCACCATCAAATCAACGTAGGTTTCTATAGTGGCTTCAAAATCCATAAAATCCAGGACATTTATCACATCTCAAAAAAAAAAAAAACAGAAGTGCATCCCAAGTATTCTCTCCCAAATGTCATTGGCAGCTGATAAATTGTTCATCAACAGCTTCAACTAAATATTTACCCAAGTCATTAAACGAAAGTAGCACGAGTCTATATATTTTACAAGGCATTGTGTATTATGTTCAATGCAGAGCTATCTCTCTGTACTACGAGCTCAGCGACAATGACTTGGCCTTCATCAAGCAGTGCAAGGACGGATCTGGTTTTCTCATAAACCTGATCGACTCTCCGGGTCACGTGGACTTCTCGTCCGAGGTGACGGCAGCTCTGAGAGTTACTGATGGGGCTCTCGTAGTAGTAGACTGTGTATCAGGTATGACAGTGCTGGACTTCAGCAGGTCAATTCTCAAAAGGGTCATACGCAAATTTTGACTCCTGAAAATCCCCTGAAAAAAAAATGTACCTACAACATCTGGAGTGCTTTGTATTTTATATACTGTATAAGATAAACTAAGTGAAAAGTGCTAGAATGTCAGTATTGTTTAAAATGTTATTTTGTAATGTAATGTCTAACAGCTCTCGAAAATTCTAAACAGCTTTTCTTCCAAATGTAAATGAATCCTGTTCTTGATGATTTCCATGTCAGCTTTTAACAAAAGCCATTACAAATTGTCCTTCAGGAATCTTATTTCTTGTTATTTTAACTGTACTTATGCGTGTTCCCCAGGGGTGTGTGTGCAGACCGAGACCGTTTTGAGGCAGGCTATTGCTGAACGCATAAAACCAGTCTTGATGATGAACAAGATGGACCGTGCATTGCTTGAGCTGCAGCTGGATCCGGATGAGCTTTTCCAGACCTTCCAGCGCATCGTTGAGAACGTCAACGTCATCATCTCTACTTATGGTGAAGGAGAACATGGACCAATGGGCAACATCATGGTAACGTTCTCATTTATTTGCTTTTATCATGTCTTGTCTTGCATCTACTACTTGTTTAACATATCAACACATTGTTTTTCAACTAATCCCAGGTGGACCCCGTTGTTGGCACAGTCGGCTTCGGGTCAGGTCTCCATGGCTGGGCTTTTACCCTTAAGCAGTTTGCTGAGATGTACGTAGCCAAGTTTGCTGCCAAAGGTGAAAAGAAAAAAGGAGACATCCCACCAGAAGAGCGCTGCAAAAAGGTGGAGGAAATGATGAAGAAGCTTTGGGGAGACAAGTAAGTAAAGCAAACTTATGTTAGGTAGTAGAAAGGAATCCAAGGTTGAGATTATCAAAAAAAAAAAGTGATAAATTGTAAATTGAGATGTATTATTATTATTATTAGAATTAATATTCAGTAACTAATGTGTAAAATAAATATAGGAAAGGCATTTTAAATGGATAAATCATTCTGTGATATTCTTTTTGGTTTTTCAGGTATTTTGATCCTTCCTGTGGAAAATTTAGCAAAACAGCATCAAATGCAGAGGGGAAAAAACTCCCACGCACTTTCTGCCAACTTGTGCTGGACCCAATTTTTAAGGTGTGCAATAAAGAAACAGTGATTAAATTCTCTTGGGATACGTTTACATTACCAGCCTGAAGTGACTCAAATCGGATTTTTTTAATGTGACACAGCGCTGATTTATTTTAGGGCTGTCTGAACGAACAAATCTGATGTTTTTCAGATCAGATCTGTGTCGCTTTCGTATGTGGTTCTAGATCAGATACATATCCGATCATATGTGGTCATGTGACTTGAATGAGAACGGACAGATCAGAATTCATGTGAATTTTTGACTCAGCATGCTTGGAGCACTTTGGGGAGCGCTAGGATTTCATAGCAGTGCTAGCTGCTAAACCTGCTAAAGCGAAGCATCTGGCTTTCTTCCATCGTCTGGGCCTCAACGAATGCAGCAGACTAACTGCTTACTGTACTCCCAAGCAAATTTTTTGTTAAAATCCCACCCATTGTTTGAAATGAATGAAAGGTCACACAAACTCCAGACGTGGTTTAATCCAGATGGTGTGAGCAAAGAGATATCGATGGGCACAGAGGACAGATGCGTCCACATTAGAGTGAGATAAAAGTCACTTGTTTTTATGAATGTGAAACATCAAGATGTGCAAATCTGATCTGGAATTAAACAATTTGACCTGCGTTTTCATTTAGGCATTTGGCAGACTCTTATCCAGAGCGACTTACAAAAGTGCTTTGAAGTTTCTGCCATTGGAACTGCACTGTTAACTAGATTCAATCTACAATCAATCAAACACTGTTGAGAAGGATTTTTGTTTATGGTCTTAGAAACAGGTCTTTAGTTGTCGCTTTAGTAATGGCTTGTAATGTGAACGTAGCCTTGTAGTAGCTTCAGGAGTTTCAAACTGATCAATTCAGAAATATGACTGAAAAATCCATAACTAAAAAATAATTTTTTTTTAAAAATTATGACTACTTCACTGGGTATGGATAGCTCTAGTGTGCTCCCTGTGAGCATGAAGTTTGGATGGGTTTCCTCCGGGTACTGGAGTTTAAAGAGATGCCCCTTTGAAATAGGCATGAGTATGTACATGCTCCAGGTTGTACCCTGTCTTTGTGCCCGATGTCCCTTGGGATAACCTCCAGACTGTAGACAGGTATAGATAATAGATGGATGGATTCTGGATGGCAGTAAAGACAGCTGAACAAAAAAGATACCTGAAGTTCACTTTGAAATCTAATACAAGTGTTTTAAATATTGTTTGGAAAGGTGTTTGATGCCATTATGCACTTTAAGAAGGAGGAGACTCAGAAATTGATTGAAAAACTGAATATTAAACTTGATGCTGAAGATAAGGAGAAAGAAGGAAAACAATTACTTAAGGTAAGATGAACACTTAAATATCATTTAAACATTTTGTGCCAGTATCTGTATGTTTTCAGTGTTTTTTTTTTGTGTGTGTGTGTGTGTGTGTGTGTGTGTGTGTGTGCCATGTACAGGCTGTGATGCGCCGCTGGTTGCCTGCAGGTGAAGCTTTGCTCCAAATGATTACCATCCATCTACCTTCCCCGGTCACAGCCCAGAAATATCGCTGTGAACTGCTGTACGAAGGCCCAGGAGATGATGAATCAGCCATGGGTAAGTAGGAAATCAATTGCAAAGTCATAATTCTACAATTTTAACTGACCGTCAAATTTGGAGCAACTGTAAACCATGTCTTTCATCCTTAAACTTCTTAGGTGTCAAGAACTGTGATCCTAAAGCTCCACTGATGATGTATGTCTCCAAAATGGTACCAACAAGCGACAAGGGCAGATTCTATGCTTTTGGTCGTGTTTTCTCTGGCGTTGTCGCAACAGGGCAGAAGGTGCGCATCATGGGCCCAAACTATACCCCGGGAAAGAAGGAGGACTTGTACTTGAAACCTATTCAAAGGTTTGTTTCCAAGTTATACATCAAATTATCCACCCAAGTGGTGCAGCAGGAAAGTGTTTGACCTGTTGTGAAGCGATTGTGAGTTTGAATCCAGATGATCCGTGGGTGGCCCCTACAGATCATCAGGGTGTATAGGGTCTGAAAGGGACAATGGCTCTCTGGAGAGATCGAAGTCTCTCTTTCCCCTTTTTACGCACTGCGAGCATCTCTGAGCTCAAGTATGTGAAAGAATGTAGGTAGAACTTTCCCATAATGGTGTTATGCTCCCCTGCTCTGAGATGTACAGTAGCATGAGCAGGAGTTGGCTGGCTTTATGTGCCTCAACAGAAGCAAGTCTTCCTAATTTATAGCTGATGTTTGATGTGGAGAGACGTGTAGTGGATGGGAATTGGCAAATGACCAAGAAAATGTGACAGGGTAACAAAAATGCAAAAAAAAAAAAAAAACCTGACTTTAACCAGCGATCATTTTGACCGCAGGACCATCCTGATGATGGGCCGTTATGTTGAGCCAATTGAAGACGTGCCATGTGGAAACATCGTTGGACTGGTTGGAGTCGATCAGTTTCTGGTCAAGACCGGTACCATTACCACCTTCGAGCACGCTCACAACATGCGAGTGATGAAGTTCAGCGTCAGTCCTGTAGTGAGGGTGGCTGTGGAGGCCAAGAACCCAGCTGATCTTCCCAAACTGGTAGAAGGTCTTAAACGTCTGGCCAAGTCTGACCCTATGGTTCAGGTGAGAAGTTTTGTATTTGGATCCTGTTCAGACTAGAAGGGCTGAGATTATAAGCCTGCATCACAACCCTAATAGCATACTTTTATGCATATGTCTCCTTTCTCTTGAAAAGGTAGATGTTGTACGGTAGTTGTTAAAAACAAGCTGACAAAACAAACTAAAAAAAAAGTGGCAGTTCTTTAGCTTTTGTTTCTCTATGTCTAGTGCATCATTGAAGAGTCTGGTGAGCACATTGTGGCTGGAGCAGGAGAGCTTCATCTGGAGATTTGCTTAAAGGATCTTGAGGAAGATCATGCATGTATCCCCCTGAAGGTAATGTGACCACTAATGCAAATAGTATACAAATATACAGAGTAATGATTTGTAGTTGATTAAAGGTAATATAGTGTATTACATATTAATACAAGGGTCGTTCAAGTCAAGTGGAACGCCTGATCCTTGAAAATTGACATAACTTGTCCCCAGCTTGCGGTAGAGACGGATCTGTCTGTGGAAACTGTACACACAATCGTTCACCAACACCACACATCACTTTCCGCCGTACAGTCTTGACCGTGCTCTAAGCCATTTCTACATGTTTGCACAATTAAAGTTTCCCAAATAAAGCAGGCGGTATGATCAGTATTTAACTTTAATGCTACCTAACTTAATCCTAAATCTGTAGCACCAACATATTGTACATCCACATAAAAGAATAACTGACCTTTGGCTGGCTGTCTTTCCAGAAATCAGATCCAGTGGTGTCGTATCGTGAATCAGTGAGCGACGAATCCGACCAAGTATGCTTGTCCAAATCTCCGAACAAGCACAATCGTCTGTACATGAAGGCTCGTCCCTTCCCAGATGGCTTGGCTGAGGATATCGATAAGGGAGACGTGACAGCTAGGCAAGAACTTAAACAGAGGGCTCGCTACCTGGCTGAAAAGTATGAATGGGAGGTCACAGAGGCTCGTAAGATATGGTGCTTTGGACCAGATGGTAATGGACCCAACATTCTTGTGGACATAACGAAGGGAGTACAATATCTGAATGAGATCAAGGATAGCGTGGTGGCTGGTTTCCAGTGGGCGACCAAGGAGGTGAGTTAAGCTGAGTAGCAACATGTGCACATGAATTCACAGCATACAAATGGTGCCAATGCAATTCTTATATAGTATACAATCAGACAGCATTTCATATTTCAGGCCAACAAGTGCGGTTAGTACAACATTAGGACATTTACATGAACTTGTAAACTTTCTTTAGGGGGCACTTTGCGAGGAGAACATGCGGGGAGTGAGATTTGACATCCATGATGTCACCCTGCATGCTGATGCCATACACAGAGGAGGTGGTCAGATCATCCCTACAGCCCGTAGAGTTCTGTACGCCTCTGTACTGACTGCACAACCACGACTAATGGAGCCCATTTACCTGGTGGAGATTCAGGTAAATTCAGCATTTTCTGTTAATATTCGATAATTATAATTAATGGCTGGTACCAGGAACTTTTATTCAACTACTACTACTACTAATTTTAAGATCTAATAATTGTTCTGACTAAACATTGCAATAGCATGGTTTGTACCTTTTGTGTAAGTAGTATTAAAAATATGCCATTTACCTAATTAGTTCCAACAGACATCCTCATATTCTTATTACAGGGGACTTAAAAAGTCCCAGACTTTCGAACATCCGAGTTACGAATTTCCACAGATACGAATGGACCATGGTTCTACAAACATTCGTAGAAGTGAACAGATCATGGAAGTAGCTCACGGGCATTGTATAAAAAATAGACAGTGCAGTGCACCAGATACCAATATTTACAATTATATACAATATTTTCAGTGTGTAAGTGAATGTATCCAATGTCTAAAATCCAGTATATTTTATGTGCACGCGTGTGGGAGAAATGAGTCAGTTTCAATGAATCAATCTGGAAGCATGAAAGTGATAGAAAATGGGTGTCGTGTAAAGCTGTCCTGATGTTTTGTAATCCTAATTTCGAGTTCATAGTCCAGTACAGTGGAAAACAGCTATGAGACAAAATGGCATCTGGGATTTCCCTCACATTTTACAAGGTTCATTTCCTTAGACTCTGTTACGGTTTTTGGCCACCTGATGGCAGTGTGGGGAAATGGGATGGCGATTTAGTCAAGTGAATGATATGCTTTACATTGTCAATTTGTGTCAAAGGCGTACAAGACTTACTTTGTCTGACTTAAGAACAAATCCAACCCACGAACATGCTCCCGGAATGAAACCCGTTCGTAAGTCAGGGACTACCTGTATGATTAATATTATGTACAGTGTACTGATGAGAATGTGTTGCCACATTTCATGTATACTGTATAATACACAGACACATAAAAGGCCTAAATTCCAACCCCATTTCACCATAGCAATTCACCAAACTGTCACGACAAACTAAAAATACACGCAAATTACAATGTAAACAAATATGAATTAGACCATTCATCATTAACAATATATTTTAAGAGTCAAATCCAAAATATAAAAGCAAAGTGCTGTACAATATTCTGTTAATAATTAGCACTTCTGGAAAATCATTGGTCATTTTTAAAGGTGCATTTTAGGTGACAGGTAATGATGATACACAACTCGCCCAATTTACCAATATAATTAGTATAATACATTTACATTCTGGCAAAAGTGAAATAAAAAAAACGGATTAAATTATTACTTAACCCAGTTTGAATAAACACTTATTCATGTTCCCTGTAGTGTCCAGAGCAAGTAGTTGGTGGCATCTACGGTGTCCTGAACAGGAAAAGAGGCCACGTCTTTGAGGAGTCTCAAGTAGCAGGAACACCTATATTTGTCGTGAAGGCATATCTTCCTGTAAACGAATCATTTGGTATGTTTATCTTCAAAACAAATATGTATCTACTGTTAAAATTTGCTATATGCCATCTCTGGGTTTTTAATCTTAAAAAGTGATTCGTCTACAGGTTTCACAGCAGATCTGAGGTCCAACACAGGTGGCCAGGCCTTCCCTCAGTGTGTGTTTGACCACTGGCAGATCCTTCCAGGAGACCCATACGATGCCAACAGCAGACCCTCACAGGTTGTAGCCGAGACCCGCAAGCGCAAAGGCCTGAAGGAGGGCATCCCCGCTTTAGACAACTTCCTGGACAAACTATAATTTCTCACAGATTAAAAGGTTTAAAGAGCATTTAGTCATTTGGTAGCCCTCATTCTTTCAATGTTGCATATCTACAAGCCTACGTATATGGAAATGTATATGTACATTAAGATTAATAAGAGCGTTACTTGAGATTTCCACACTGTCAATGTTCATAGCAAATAAAAACCGAGCACCTTAAGGCTGTGTAAAGTGTCTGAAAGCGGAGCCTTAATTTTGTTTTGCATGTTTAAAATATATATTGAAAGATAATAATAAATAAATCACACAATAGCATAAAGGTATTCAGATAGACATCATAGACATCATTTACTGTGTTTTGCTGCATATGTTTAAATGGCACAATTCGGGTCAAAAATAAGCATTTGGAGTACAATCATCTGAAATCAATACATATTATTATAAATAACTATATGGAATTGCACCCATCTGTTCTCTTCATTGACACCATCCAAATCTGGCACAAAAGTCAAAACGCAAGTACAAGGATCGGTTACTATAATTTCTAATACAATAACCAGTCATTTAAATAAATACAAAAGCGCAAATGTTGTAAAAATGAACAAGAAGTGAATTAGGAGGGGGGAGAAAAAAAAGTTACATAAAGAGGGCTGAGGCCTGCATATAGCAGAGCTAAGCCCGCAAATGAAATCCTAAAATGAAATATGGCTTATACGGTAGAATTCATCGGTTTTAAAAGGAGATTAATTCTTCTATCTAAGCATTTCTAATAAAAGAAAAAAATGGAAAATATGTTTAACGTTTTGAAAACACATATTTAATGCTTTTTTAAAAATTTGTGCCATTGTCTATTCTAAAACCAGATTACTTTTGTTCAGACTTGAAAATCAGCTGGCTTTCAACCCACTATTACCACCACTGGATTAGATTAATAATAGTCAGGATTACAGTATGCTGGAAAAGTAGACATTTTGAACTCACAGCAAAGATGGAACTGGTTTTGCACTCAGGAGCTTCTTGGCTTTTAAAATAGCATATATGAACAAGTTGGCAAGTCACTTGCTACAGTTGTGCTTATTATACAGTTTTCATGAATTTATACAGTTTGGTGGTATACAGGTGGCATTTTCTCAACTTCTCTAAGCCTAAAGGCAGTGAAAAGATACTGGTGATATTTTAGTGGACATCCACATCCACAGCACATACAGGCAAATCTCAGTGCGCTTTAGCTATTTTTTTTTTTTAAGACTCACTTGAGTAATTTGCTTCCTTTCTTAGTGTTTAGATTTGCACTTCATCGCTTGGTTGACTCAGCATTTTGGTCAAGCTACAATGAAATGCCCTAAAAAAAGTGATCATGTGCTTTATGACATTAGAAAGCATAGATAACTTATTTCTTAGAAGACATGGGAGTTTCAGCATGTAGCCATTATTAAAAAAGTACATTTTAGGTTGCATCGAAGTGAATTAAAAGTGCCAGCAGAAACCATGACTTGGTTTCTAGTTGAAGCTGGTGGCAGAAATTTCTGTGTTTAATAGGACCTGGCCTGCTAGCGCTTTATATGTTGGTGTACACCTTGGAACAAAAACAACAAGAAATATCATCAGCTGAATTCAGAAAACCAAAATCAAATGCACGAAGATAGAAAACAATTAGCAATTTGGTGGCAAGTGTCACGCTGGCGTCGAACCCAACCAGGAAACCTGTTTCACAGTGTATCCCCCTGGGCTAAGAGCCCTGTTTTGACTATTTTGACTTTCAGGTCTAAGCATTGCTGTGAAACCAGCTTATGCAGCACCGTTTTAAAAAATGCAAATGTCTAAGTGGTACAAGATAGTACAGAAGTTTCACAAAACTCAGAAAAGGGGGGGAGGGGGGGGGTTATGTGCATATATATATACACACATAATGGCATTGCATCATGGCTTGATTATGTCTCCACCAACCTGAATAGCCCAAAACAACCAAATCTACAAAAAAACAGCTACTCACTGCAGCACAACATTGTGACCCCAAACATTATGCAATAAAAGAAATTCATTGAAACAGATACTGAGTTGTATGCTTCCCACTCAATACAAAAATTATGTACACTCCTGAATTTTTGAAATATAAAGGTCATCGTTGAGGTTTTGAGGTGATTGATTAAAAAAAAAAAAAAAATGCGGCTTAAATAGTAAAAAGAGGGGGGAAAAAAAAAAAAAAAAAAGGTTCACATACAAATACACGCGGGTCCATAAACTAGTCCCAATGTGTCTTAAGTTCCCAGTCCCTCTGCTTGATGAATTGTTTGTTGAGTTCTCCCAGTCAAGAAGGCAATGGGTATCAGTCACTGTTAAAAAGAATTCCTTAAAAATGTAGACAGACATTGACAGGTTTCTGAAAATCATCAGATTGCAACTAACCTTGTTTTTTCCATGTGGATATTAGCTACCATATTAGTAAATAATATTAAACTGAAATTGAAGAGTTTATTTTTAAGCACAGCCCGTGGCAGTTTGCCTGATGACTAGGGAGACTGAAATGGTGACTTAATCAAGCGAGATAATGTCTGAAAGTGATGAGGATCCTCCGGTGATGACACCTGTTTCGTGGCTGGAGCTTCCTCGATGTGAAGTTGAATCGTACTGGACAGATGAGGCCATGAGACTGGAGCTGCTGGTGCCACTCTGAATGCTGCTGGACAGATTCTCCAGGAACACAGGGGTCCGGTAATGCTAAAAGAGAACGGCAAGCATGTTAGAACTAGTGTTTGTGTATAATAATCAGATCTCAATGGTTATAAAATAAAAAAGGAAACATACCCTATTTAAAGATAACAGTTAAAAACTTATCGTAATGGTTAAAAATCTAAATATCGGAAAAAAACCCTCTATACATGTCTTTATATGGAATAATATTAGCGGGAAAAAATCTGTCAGCAAACCTTTCTACTAATTAAATAATACAGTACAGTTCTTTACTTTGGAATTATGGACTACAATAGACAAGGACCACGTACCTGGGAGTCTGCTTGAAGTAACGAAAATAAATCAAGACCTATACAAGAAAGGAAAAAAAAAAAAAAATCATAATGAGCCAACAGTTTGCAACAAACTAATATACTTGGAAATAGATCTGATTGGACCACAGAAACAGTGGTATACCTGGCATATCAGTGGGAATCGTGGCCAGTGTTGTATGGTGGAATGGAACTGCATAGTCTGCAATGGAGGAAGTCAAGTAGGAAGCCTCCAGAGGCTGTACATTTGACACTCGAACCGTTGATGGCTGATAGGTCAAAACCCTGAAATGAGGGGGGAGAAAAAAGAAAATTATAGAAAATGTCCTCCTGCGTTTCCAATCTTTCCGGAACCTCACGGTGCCTAACGCTGCGTCTCACCGGGAGTCAACCGCGTAGGTGAGATAGGGGATAATTATTAGTTTTATTCTATAATATAAATATAAAGTGCTTGAAAAATCTATTTGCATTACTGGCCAGTGGACTCAGTGACGGGGTGAGACACGCCATAAGGTGATGTTTATTTGATTCCCAATTATGGGGATCACATCTTAAAAACAAAACCTGATTCGACAAAAATCGGCAGCAGCAAATCGCTCGGTTCTATAAAACACAGCGTACGCTCTCTCTTGTGTATTCATTTAATAAAGTCACTCTGTTATTTATTTTTTACATTTTATTTTACTTCCGTTTCTTTTTATTGGTCAGTTGGTTTATTGTGCGTGTAGTCATTTTAAATATGATAAATTTTATTTGTTTTAATTAATTATAATGATTCATTTTAATGTTTTTAAACAATTGTTTTGCATTCAGTACTTCCGAAATTATTTCTATAACTAATGAACAAATATTTTCTTCTTATTTGTTTAGTTTAATTGAATCAATAAACTATGACCATATGCAATGGTAATGCAAGTTCATTATAATCGATGTATTTACTACCTAATAACTGAGTCACTAACATACTGTACGCATGAAAGATCTCACAAACATTGACTGAAACGCTATGCAAAATTACTTCGTACACAAATTTCTTCTGACGTTATTATTAGTATAATATAATTTCTGCTGATATATACAACACTCCATATAACTGGCATTTTGTTACCATTCAGTATGTATTAGATTTTTTTTTTTCTGACAGCAGCAAAATGAAAAACACATATCAGAAGCATAAATGCCACCACTAACCCTTTGCTGCTATGCATCTCCTCAGATTTGGACATGTACAAGCAGCGCTTTTTCAAGGGAGGGTCAGGTTCGGCTTCTTCGTCTGATGAGCTTTCCAGCGTCAGGTCGATCACATCAGCTTTTTTTGTACTGCTGGGCTCTGAGTGAGGAACGACCGCACTCGGACGCAAAGGGGCTGGGTCTGAAAAAATAAAATAAACAGCGGTTAAAATAGTGATCAAAGATTATGCAAAATCACACTTGCCAATTTATTCATTTATCTAATGATCTTTCCTTTTCTCTAGTTTCTCCTAGCCTACTTGCTTTTTTACTTTCTGCTCTGAGCAGAAATCTATAAGACGACCATAGAAGAAAAATACAAAAGAAAATGAAAGATTATTAACTCTTGCAAAAATAATCCTGTTTGCCTCAATGTGTGTGTATATAAATAAATGTAATCAATGATCATTAACTTGCCCAATTTAAAACATCTTAACTGCTGATTTCGATGCCAGTCAGAATACACATGATTAACTGGAAACATTTATATTTATGGCTTTAAAACGACTTTAGCAAATTATTCCTTGCCTCTAAAGACATTACGGATAATTGCTATTGACTTAATACAAAATTGTAAAACACAGAACATAACCAATGATTAAACTATTGCTGTTACCAGATATTTTTTTCAGGGAGAACCGGTGCTTTAAACAAACAATCTGTTTAAATAAACCCTGTGAAATGAGGTGAATTCAAAGCTAATTTCTGGCAGAACATACACTCAATTTTGGGTAAACATGGAGATGACACTTTCAGCGTCTCCTTCTTTGGTCTCATTGGGCACCAGGTCCCGTCCTCTTGGAACTTGATTTCGTCCACATCTGTGCAGTCATTTAATATTTCCATAAAGAGCCTAATAAGAGCGCACAAGTTAATTAGTATAATTAAATACGCTGAAACAACCTCAAGTGAGCTGTGAAGGTGTAAAAAAATGTCACCAGGCTAATATAAATGGAGAGGTATTCACCCATCAATGATTAGACTCTCATATGCTGCTTTCTTGTCACACACGGGGCAGATCCAGGTGGGCTTCTTCTCGTTCATCTGCAGGTAGAGTGCGGCGTCGAAACACTGGAGATGGGAGCAGGTCACGGCTCGACAGGGCACCGTCAGGCGCATTTTTCCAAGCTGAGTGAAACCGAATGAAATTTAGAATTTAGAAAATAACTGACTTAGGTAAAGAACACTTTAGGGGCAAGATAGTATTAAATAAAACCTTTTCAGGACTTACTGGGCACATGAGTGAGACTCGCAAGCTGGTTGTCGCTATTTCACTGTCGGGATCTGCGGTGAGCTTTTCTTTTACTGGCACAGAGAAGGAAAATATCGCATTGTAACTAAATAAATAATTGTAACCACACAGCAGCCAAAGACCATATACAAAACGACAGGAATTAAAACTAGGTAATTATTATTATTATTGTTGTTATCTTAAAAGCAAGCAGAGCTCACTAAGTGCTCTCGAGTGGTCGGGGTTCCTGATTCCCTTCATTCTTAATCTCTGTAGTAACAACGGTGATGTCAGTTGCCGCACCAAATACACAGACATGGAGTAAGTCTGGAAAACAGTGACAGGTGTGTAAGCTGTGAAGAATGGTAAGAATGTCACTGACGTGATATGAGAAAGCAAAAGCTGATGGGAAAATTACCTTTCCAATTTCTGGCGCCCACGTGACTGATATCTGATTGGGGACAGCGGAGGATAGTCTGACAAGAGATGTGATGTTCAAAGGTCTGCCTGGTCTCTTCTGCTCTACACCATTTTTAGGAGGCGGCGCATAGCCCTAACACATAAAGAAGCACCTTATAAAACACTTTTACACATAATACCTTGTCATCCTGATCAAACATTACACTACAAAAGTATTTGCATATTAAAAACGTCTTGCATTCAAACGATGAAATGCGATGAAAATCACTGGCATGTAAATACTCACTGGGAGAGGAAAGAGCTTCCCATTGACTTTGATGCAAAGACTATTGGGATAGTTGTCCTCTTGAGGGCAGCTAGTCTCTGAAAGGCAGAAGCTGACAGCAAACACAAACGGTTATTCCAGTGTTCATTCGTAAATGTATTCAGAACTCGTAACGATGAGCGAGATCACACCGGACGTCTTACCGGAGTTGTATTTGAACCATATAATCTCTTCTGCCACCAGGAAGAAAATCCCTTTCGACAATGAAGAAAGGAGAATGAAAAACACATGCGGTGTAATAAACCAGGACTAAATATTTATTTAAATTAGGTCCTTACCGTGAAATGCAAACTTCCCGCACTTGCTGTGGGGTCAAGGCAAAAATAAAGTATTTTTCTTGATGGAACCTCTGAACAGTACTGGCTCCTGTATGTAAAATATAAAAGAAAAAAAAACAACATACATATACAGTACATATTTAGTTTTTTTAATTAATCCAATAATTAACCTGAGTTGAGATTTTTTTTAAATGACTATGCAAAATCTAATTGATTGTAAGACTTTGTATAAATAAAATGCATTAGATGCATAATTAAAGAAGAAAATAATTAATCTAAACCTAGATCTCCTTACGCAGTTGGAAATCCAGGCATTTATAAATTTGAAAAGACATTTGCACATGTTGGCAAGCTATGCAAAACCTGGCCCAGGTCTTAAACTAAAACAAGCTAACCTAAACTTGATGGTTTAATCAAAACGTCCAACACGTCATAAAACGGCAGAGACTTCATCTGGACATCCGGGTGGACAGGAGGCATGAGCGGTGTCGGCTGCTGCATGTTCATCCTGGGCTTTGGGTCATGTAACGCAGCCGAGTTAACAGGCACCAAGTGCTGATGATGACGAGGCGAGTCTGACGGACTAGCACCAAAAGAAAGGTCCAGGCTCACAACTGGTGAGCTCTCTTCAGAGTCTAGGTATAAATTTATGCTTGACTTTAGACAGTCTTGCAGAGCTGTCTGCTCTAATGTCCTCGGGTATCTCCGGCGATAAAGGTCCTTGATTTTGAGCTGCACGGCAGGGCTACAGTCACTCTTTAGCAAATGCAAAGCTCTCAGCAGAAGTTCATCTTTGCGACCACTCTTGTTCCTTCCGGCAAAACCTAGCAGTACCTGGAGCTCCGAGACGCGGAAACTTGATATCATATTCTGAGAAGGACAAAAACAAAAAAAAACAAAGAGAATGCAAATCAGTGTGACAAAGGCAGACAGTAAAAACAGGGTCGAATGGCAGGCCCTAGAACATGTCTGTATACAGTGAACGTGAACATGCACTAAAAGAATGATGGATTTTCATGATAAATCAAAGTACTGGATGTTGCATTTTAAAATGGATGTATAAATCAGTAATCAAAATTAGATTCTTTGCTTTAAACACAACCAAGATTAATTATAACGTTACCAATCTAAACAAGTATTATTTTGACTGAAAACAAAACCTAAGAGACAGACTTGAACCAAACCAGGTTCAAATATAGGTTTCGGCAAAACAATTTAAGATATTTCTCGATTCAACAAGGTCAAATGACATTCAATATATATACTGTCCATAATTAATTTGCTCATCATTTTTTTTTATTCTAGAAAAACAAAATCCTAACATCCTGATTGTTCATGCTAAGAATAATCCCAGGAATAGCGGAATAAAAACTGGAAATTGTAAACCGCACATACAGGGATTATTTTAAAGTCAAGAACTTTAAGTCAGAAAAAGCCAACTTTATTCTGTATACAGGGATGCAGGGGGCCTGGAGCCTATCCCAGGGCACGAGGCGGGGTACACTCTGGGCGGGGTGCCAATCCATCACTATGGCCAATTTGGGAACGCCAATTCACCTAATGGGAGGAAACTGGCATATCCGGAGAAAAGCCACCAAGCAACCCCGTGCACACAGACCCAAGGTGGGAATCGAACCCAAGACCCTAGAGGTGCGAGGTGACAGTGCTAACCGCTATGCCACCGTGCCGGCTAAGGACAGATTAATTTTCTTGATTCGTATATATTTTTAACATTATAATAATAATTAAAAAAAACTAAAAGATGTGAAACAATGACAAGGAACAATTTCTAAACACGTGAATTACAGGAGACTTATTTCAACATTTATCCGATTATAAATTTATTCTAATCTGATACTGGACACTTTAAGCAAGAAAACATATTGGTGCTTTAAAGGTATTATTAAATTATTAATAATAATACTAATAATAGCTAGACAGGAGCATACGTCAGCTAGCTTGTTATCTATAGCCAACTGCCTCTATTATTGTCTCGTGTCTACTTCTAAATTAATATGCATTTCAAACAAACAAACAAATACACAAGTTAACCTACTACATAAAGCCTGTAACAAGCAGTTACATAGACGTCTCCAAGGAAACAGTGTTAAGTTAGTTAGCTACTGAGCTAAAATGCTAACAGACAATAACAAAAGATTGACCATGACATTCCCGCACACACAGTCATTTTCAGAATGTTATAAATCTCTTAAATCAGTATTAACTGACAAAAAAAACTCTAATGAGAACTGAGCAGTAAAACCCCAAACGCAGACTGATAAAGACATGTAGCTGAAGCCCAAGCACCTTGATAGCTAGCGAAGCAGCTGGAAGCTAGCAGGCTAGGCGGCTAGTGCTAGCAGTTTAGAACAGGTCCGGGCTTCATAGTGTCGACTCTCTGGCCTACCGACTGCGAAAAAAAACAACATATCGACGCTCCTTAGGCGATAAAACGATGCTTATTGACTGTTTTTGGGTTGTTTATAAAGAAATAAAACGAGCACAGGTAAAACCTAGCAAAGAAAACTTTAAAAAACTCCGACGAGTGCAAAGCAGCGGCCAGCTATCAGAACACTTTCGCCTACCCGTAACTCCTCAACATCCGCCATTTTCTGGCTGCGTTCATCCTGCCCGAGCGCGATGTTGACCCACGTGACCTGGTCAAGCCTGAGCGCCTGCCTGTATAACCAGGGTCGCGTCCCAAACCGCGCGTACGGAAGTGCACTAAATTCAACACTCACTCACTCATCGTCTATACCGCTTTATCCTGTATTCACGGTCACGGGGAACTGGAGCCTATCCCAGGAGGCTTGGGGCACAAGGCGGGGTACACACACATACACTCACACACTATGGGCAATTTGGGAACGTCAATTAGCCTAATCTACATGTCTTTGGACTGTGGGAGGAAACCGGAGTACCCGGAGGAAACCCCACAAGCACAGGGAGAACATGCAAACTAGTGATGGGTCGTTCATGAACGATTCGTTCTTTTTGAACGAATCTTTAACGTGACTCAGATGAACGAGTCGTCT
>JAQMYL010000014.1:17241363-17264214 GCA_030014365.1 Clarias pachynema | reverse complement strand
TATATATACACACACACAGTGTCACAGTTCTCTTTATATCACGGCATGATTTGAGATCATTTAGCGCGCTTGACCCCGTCAAATATTTTCTATTCAAGTGATTTCATGATTCAACAGGTCTGGCAGTAAAAAATGTGGCTAATCACAGTTCATTCGTGATTTAGCTGAGAGGGGGGTGGTGGGGGTTATTCTTTCACATAGGTAGGCTTGGACAGCTTTTTTCTCTTAATAAAAAAACATCACTTAAAAACTGCATTTTGTATTTACTCTGGTTATCTTAAATATTAATATTAATTGTAATATTAATATTTGTCTGATGATCTGAATCAATTAAGTATAACATATGCAAAAAAAAAAAATTTCACGACACTCTACAGTATTAAAGGAGCACTAGCAGAATTTCCTGTATTTTCAAATCCAGAGATTTACTTGTAAATCTGCATTAGGATTACCAGCTCAAAAATGACCTCAGGCATGAGTAATCTGACCCTCTGGTCACATGACCACTTTAATGCACTGGAGGTCTATTTAGGATGCATGATGGATGTAGTGAACCACAAACTGAGGTCACTTAGCTATCAGATCATATACACAAAGCTATAAATGAATGCTGATGTTCTTACTTTGCCTCTTGGTTTTGAGTATTTGATACAGTATCTAGTTGATCAGTTAGTGGAATTTTATGATCAAGAAAAATAAAGAAATAACGTTGCAGAGTATATATTCTTGGTATTTCCAAGAATGACCATGGCTAGGGTTACAGCTAATACATTAACATCAAGAGGATAGTGGTTAGTCAATCAAATCACATTTTCTCATTGTTTTTAAGAACTAAGGGGCCAGATGTTCATAGGTCAGGATGCACAGCTGTACTGTAATTTTGGTGATGTATTGACACTGATGAATGCGTTCCTGATGTAACAAGGATTTCTTGTTCAATGACAAAAAAAAAGAAAAGAAAAAGAATTCTATGTTCTGAGGGTCTGCATACTAAAACACCTTGTTGATGAGAGAGATGCGAGAATGAAAAGACAGGTTTTAGCAGAGAAGAAGTCTATATTACAACCGGTGTGATCCGAGAATGCCCAATACACTAAACCTTTAGGTGGATGGGCTGCAAAAGACGAATCCTCTCAGCCAAGAACACGCATCTGACAGGCACAAACTCAGTGAAACTAGGAGCTGAAAACTGGAGGAAGACCTTTTTTTTCAGAACATTAACTGCTTTAAGGTCACTAAGATGATTTTTATTTTTACATTATGATGATGAACATTATCAGATTTTTCAGGGTCAATTCAATTCAATTCAATTTCAGTTGATTTTATTTTAGTTGACTTTAACAATGGTCATTGTCACAAAGCAGCTTTACAGAATCAAAAGAAAATAATGGAAATTAATATGAAATGTGCGGGAATCTTAATGATCAGACTCAATCGGGAACCCATCCTCATTTGGGTGATAACGGATAGCAGGAATTGTTTTGCACTCATTGCAGTGTGTTAGGCTGCTTGAAGTTCAATATAACGGTTGATGTATTTAAGTTAATATGGAGTGAATGACTTCGTTATTGGAGGCTCAGGTACAAAACTGTAGGAATTCCAGTTCTGAACTATTGAGCAACTGCAGTCACAAATCCTCAAAGAACAGCTGTCTGCATCAGCTGAGTCCAGGACCGTCTTCATGGTAAAGTGGAACCGTTCCTAGTCACCACGCGCATCCCAAGCAGACCACATCTCCGTCTAGAAGCGGGCCACCTGGATAATTTAGACAGGTCCAGAGGTCAGAGGCGATCTGGATCACTGGCAACTCAGGAGCACCACATGTAGCTCAAAAGGGAGAGAGAGATAGACAGAGAGAGAGAGAGAGAAAGAGAAGAGAAAGAGAGATTGGTATGGTCACACTCACATAATATATAAGGTAAATGTATATTTAGTGCAGATTGCTATTAGGGACTGCGGCATAACTAACTATGACAGCATAGGTGACTCTCCATAAATGGTCAGTATACATGCACTTGAATTCAATTTATTTAAATGATCTGAAATTACCTCTATAATAAAAATTAATGTTTTCAAACTAATATAATGTGTAATTTTTTTAACTTTTCAACTACTCATGTACCATTCCAGAGCTGTATAACACTCTCGCTCTGCTCTGTGTATGTGTGTTTGTGTGTGTGTGCGTGTGTGTGTATGTACAGTAAATAATGTAAAAGAAAATATTAATAAAAGGAAACTGGATACTTATTTAAAATAACTTTTCAATTACTTTTCTTCAATTTTTTTTTACAGTATATATTTTTTTATAGTGGGTTCTTTTTGGATGCTTAATAAAAGAAATTAAAGATATAAGATGTACAGTAACTCATAAAACATCTTCATAACTCTTTCTACATTTTCTCCTGGCCAACCAGGAAAGGGATTTGTATCACTGCCATCTGTAAAGTAAAGTAGTGCTTTTGTGCTTTCGTTAGGAGGAAACTCTCTTCCAGAAGATAATGTGCTAATTGTAAACTCTACAAACACAGCACCAAAGCAAGAAAAATCTCTTCCTCTTCCTGTCCTCAACATGGATTGATGGCCTCCTTACTTTATAGTAGCTATATTGATTGTGACGGTGCTCGTCAGTGGTGCATAAAATTAACACTGTGTTATAGGGCATGGATTTCTGTCAGGGTCTGACAAGATAACCCATTATCGGGCCGACGCTGCTAATTTGTTTTTGTTTATTCCGAAACGCAATGTAACACTGCTGGTGCCCTCCTCCTCCACCCATCTTCCCCCATGATAACTCTATTACCTGCAAAACTCGGGCAAGATCATCGACAGCCACTAATCTTGGCCCGGCTGCTAATTACATCAGGTTCTCAACCCTTAATTAACCAATCTTTACTCCATTTTAGCTGCTTAATGCTGCACACACGCCTGGCATCATTAGTTTAATTACCAGTGTTTGCGGAGCAGGATTTTGACCTTTGTCCTGACAAGTCATCTCTTTCCTTCCTTTGCTTTTCCCTTTTCAGTAGTAATTGCTGATTTTCCTTGGCTTAATGCTCAACACATGTCCTTCCAGATGATCAAATTGTGATTTCGAATGGAGCACAATACAGGATTGTATTATTTAAGACACTTAATAAACAAATGAAGCTATTTGCATCTGGAGTGAAAAAGAAATAGGTAGCATTTCCACAATCGAAGTTTTAAAAATCACCTTCCCAACAAACTGATTTATCTATTTTAGCATAGCGCAGTGTTCAGCTGCCAGGGCATTGATGTCTCAGTGGTAGGTTTTCTTGCCGGAAAGTCCAGCTTCGATTCCCACCCAATGCTCAAACCCCTGCCACTGGGACCCAAGACTGAATAGTTACGTCAGGAAGGGCATCTGATGTAAAAACCTGTGCCAAGTTATGTGCAGATCCGCTGTGGCGACCCGTTAATGGGAGCATCTGAATGGGGAGCAGCTAACAACAACAAGCTGTGTTTAGCTGCCAAGTTTTTCTAATGGCTAGTCAGGTTTGCTAACAAATGAATGTTGGACTAAAAAAATTACATAACGAGATTTGTCTACATCCAACCTAGCAATCTAGGTCAGGTTTAGTGACGATAAGGAAATCAGCAGATTTCCTTATTGACAAAAGCCATGCTAGTTAGGCAGCTAACTAGCATTGTGCTAAAGAAATAGCAAGAAGTTAAAGCTTAGATAATTTTTGGTGGTGTTTAAAAGTTAAAATGAGTGCAACCATGAAAAGATTGAACAAATGAGTGGTGGTTCATGAGTTTGCTGATAAGAGGGTTTGGGGTTCGAACCCTATGTCCATATTTAATATCCATCCCTGAGATGCAGGCCATCTTCATTGCCAGGTTGGAAAAAAATGGGTGGCTTGGGGCAGGAAGGGCATCCGGCATAAAACCTGTGCCAAGTTGTGTGCGGATCAGATGGTCGGCTGTGGCGACCCCTCGCTGGAAGCAGCTGAAAGACTAACAACAACAAGTTTTGCTAATGGCAAATTTTGCCAGTCTGCTAACAAATCAATGTTGGGCTAGACATTGCACAATTTGGTTTGTTTACATTTTAACAAGCAAATTAGGATAGGTTTCGGATAAACCAGAAGCAAAGTTTGTTTTCCTTATTTTCTAAGACAGTTGGTAGCATGTTAGTTAACAACAAAAGCTAAGCAGCTAAATATAGCACTGTGCTAAAATATTTACAAGAATTAGCTAATGAATTTAGTGCAAATAGATAAACAGGTTGGTCAAAATGGTTTTTATTCCACTATAAAAAGACATACTAAAGGGGCAGTGGTGGCTCATGAGGTTGAGGCTCTGGGTTGCTGATCAGATGGGTGGGGGTTCGAACCCTACAATCCATATATATATATCCATATACTGTATAGTCCATATATAATATCCAGCCACTGGGATGCAGGGCATCATCAGTGCCAATCCCAAGCTTGGAAAAAGGGGTGGCTTAGGGCAAGAAGGGCAATCTGCATAAAACTCTGTGCCAGTAACATGCACCCCGAGAAAGGGGAAAAACTCAAGGGAAAAAAAAAAAAAAGACACAAATTGTTGCTTTATTGTCACATAATGATGAAGTTACCTTCATACCTGTATTACCACCTGTTAAGATTTTTTTTTTTTTTTTTCATTTGGAAAAATCATTACAGCCATTATGGCCACTTGTTTAGTCTTAAAAATAAAAGGAATAATAAACATGGGCTTGATTATCTGGCCGTGAAAAATTTCAGTAATTATAAAGGTAATTATACAGTATCATTAGAGTAGTGTGCATAGCCGTCTATAGTGGTGTGTAATTAATTGATTCTTATATCGCAGGACTTTTAAAAGCTTGATTCTGATTGATTAGTAAATGTTGGACAGTAGTTCACTTGTATTGGAATCATAATTGCAATTTATTGTGCTTGGGTTCTAATCTAGCTTCTATAACAACATACAATCACACATATTACATGTGAGTGAATTAAGAGGTGCCCTACAATGGATTGCCAACCTGTCCAAGGTGGACCCCGCCATGCACCCCCCCGTGACCCTGTACACAATAATCTGCAGTTTTACGTTTACTAGCCATGGGAAAGTCTCAAGAACAGTTTCTTACTTTTCAGCTGTTTTTTTTACTTTTTTTATTGACCTCAAGACAAGAAAAAGTTGAGGCTCGTGACAGAACAGCTGTTTATAGTGGCTGTAATACAAGTGATAACAGGAATTAATTTACAATGTGTTAAACATACAGTGTGTTAGTTTGGGCGAAATGCTGTATATGTGGAATTAAGCACTAAAGGTTTTACTAAAGGGAGGTTAGTAAAAAATACTTTTTGGTGTAGTAACAAATCACTACACTGTAATTACTACATAGTAAATTTTAAGAGGACTGTAATTTACTACCACCTTAAACATGGCAGTTTTTATTCTTATATCAAATCACTTTATTATATTTGTAATCTTTTATTGGTTTTATTTACAACCCTCCAGGGTTGGGGTTCGAATCCTGTCTGTGAGTTTGCATGTTCTCCCCGTGCTTGTGGCTTTCCTTTGGATACTCCAGTTTCCATGACATGCAGGTTAGGTTAACTGGTGCTCCCAAAATGCCTATAGTGTGTGTGAATGACAATTGGGATCAAGCTGGCAACCCGACTCCTTAAGTAAGTGCCACAGAAATGATGGATATCTCCAGGGTGGGGAATACACGTCGCCCGACGTGCCGAATGGCATGTGGACAGACCAGACCCCCCCCTCACCCCCCCACGCCCAAACCAAATAATTCTATAAACACCCAGCTGCTTGGTAAAGTTGAAAGTAGTACTTTATTTCTAATTATGCTACAAGTTAATGGCAAAACAAACAAACAAAATCTTTCACCTGTTTTTTTTTTTTTTGTACTTTTTTTAACCCCTGAGCACCACAATCCAGCTTTCCCATAATGCACTGGATTATCCAAACAAAATAAAAAGAGGAATAAAAGAAATGTTTTGAAGCTTCATACACAGCGAAAAAAAAAAAAAACTAAAATCTACCGTCATAGCATTGTGTACATATTTAACAAAGTAAACATAGTTTTGTAAGCACATGAGTGAATTTTTTTTTCTTTTCTTTTAAACATTCAACAAAATGATTTCATCTTTGTTAACAAGCTTTCTGATGGTGAACAGTTTCTCTAGCAAAAAGCTTTGGTTTTTACAAGAATCACATCGACTCATGTTCTCGTTTCACAGTCAACAAATACTGAGAAACTGAGTTGCACAGACATCTCTGCAGATTAGAGATGAGATGTGAAGTGGCAGCTATGTGAAAAGATTTAAACTGTGCCATTGATGAGGAATAAATTTTTTTTAAAAAAAGATAGGGAAAGTCTGTTAGAGCGACATCACATTGTGACAGCTGTGTGTCGACTGTGCCCCGTTCAGAGTTCCACATATTCCCTTCAGTTTTTGTTTTTATACAGTGATTTTTAAAAAATATGGTCTTGATCTTATGTGATGTTGTGCTAAATTCAGGACACGTTTTTACATTCTTACGGCTTAACAAAGGCCTGAACTGATTATCTGATCATGTTTAAATATATAATCTGAGCTATTTTCACGGCAAAATGTGGATTCAATTAATTTCAGATGTGAGGATCGATGTAAAAAATTATACATATATTTAACATCAATTGATGTAATTGAAATATTCAGCCTTGAATAAAATTTTTATATTTATAGAGCACTTGCAGATCTCAAATCCAAAAAATTATGAAAGTCTTTCTGAGGAGAAAAACAAGCTTTTTGGGTTTGCAAAAAAATTTTTTTTTTTGCAAATCTAATGAAACATATGTTGGAATTATAATGATTATAATCTAGGCCAATGTTGTTTCATTTCATATGACGGTCATATACGTCTTTTTTTGTTGTTCTTGCATTTAGGGCTTAACCGTGACCATCTTAACACGGTGAATAATTTTTTGTGATCAGGGTATCCGCAATTGGAAACCACACCTTTGGTCATGATTTAAGTTAATGTAATGCTGTGTATGCAAACAGTGATTCAAGTAAACACTGGAATTGAACAATCTGCCAAAAACCACTGTGCATAAACAAACGCTAAAAAAAAAACCTAAAAAAAAAAAAAAATTGGTTGTTATTGGTTGTAGCTTTTCCTATGAAGCTGTACAGACAGCTTTTTGGCGCAGAATAAAAACTTTTGTGGTACACCAATGATTCAGATCATTGATATCACTTACAAATCCATGACTATTAAATAGCTCAGAATAGATTGTGTAAATATAATAAAATCCTTCTGGCATTTCTTTTTTTTTTTCTTCCCCCCCACACCTCAAAATGCCACAGACAAAAATTTTACAGGCAATGCAAATTACACCGTTTCAAAGCCCTGTGTCGTCCGCAGACCTATATTTCTATATGTGTCGTGTTTGATGCTTGAACCCTAAACGTTAAACTTAAAAACGGGCGATTGTGGTCATGTTTGTTGGCACAGTCTACAACAAATGAGGTAGATGCGTAGTAATATACTTCCCTTCTTTGGTATTATAATAATACAAAAAAAATAAAATAAATCCAGTGATCTGTTGAAACAAAAACTTTGATTTTCAAGTGGCTTCACAAGAAATAGAAATGAAATAAAATGAGGTATACCTTGTAATTCATCATCAATTACACGTATGTACAGGTACAATTGTGAGGTATCTGGCTGCGTTTAAAATAAACTTTTTTTTTTTTTAAAAGAAAAAAAGAAAATTGATCCATGGAGCTGCTGCAACGATGCAACTCAGGATTGTAAAAAAAACCAGTAAAAATGAAAATTATTATAATAATAAATAGAATTTGAACTTATATGCTTTACAAACTTCTGAAAAAAGGATAACAACAACAACAACAACAACAAATTCTTAAATTCTCCTTAAAGACAAAAATAATAAAAATGGAGAAAAAGCAAAGGTAACAAGAAGAGAAATCAGAAATCAGACTCGACTCACAATAAAAGATATATTCTTATCAATTACTGTTTTGGGGTGTGTTTTTTTTTTATTTTTTTTAATCCCCACAAATGTATACGGTTTCCTCATATCAGGAAGTTGCATTGAAGTGCTCAGCCATTTTTCATCATTAATTCCAAACTACACAACCGTGACACGTACGACATGATGACTAATGTAGCTATGAGAAACCTACGTTGACAAGAATGACCATTTCTAAACACTTATGAACCTTGGAATTAAACTGAGGCAGAAGAGGTGTGAAAGACTGAGGTAACAGAATATCACCAAATACCAATGTATGTATATCTGTTTTATGCAGAACTGACTCGTATGATTGTCCCGATATTAGTGGATTATGTGGCATCCAAGGAAATATATTCATGTTTGTCTAATCTATTTCTTTTTTTTTTAACGGCAAAAAAAGAAAGCTAGAATATGACAAAGAAAGTCATGTCGATAGTCCCTGACTATTTGATTCGCCCAGTTAAGCGGAATGTGCTTGGTCTACCACTGATTATATTCATTTGTACTTTAGTTCGATCATCCTTACCATTGCATATTTTTTTTCCGCACAGGCATCATCTAAACATGATGACACCAGGAGAGTATGTGTGCACACGATATCGCAACGTTATTCATATGCTCTTTGGTACTTTGGTATTAAAGCTAGTCTGATTCACATGGAAAGATAAAAGAAGGATTAAAAAAAAAAAAGGACAAGGTGTATTTTTCCTGTTTACCAGCAGTTAAATCTTCGTTCGATCGTTCTGTCCACGGAACGACATTCCTCCCTCGTCCTTTCTGTTATCTTACACCTTCTTTTCTTCTTGGCACTGTTTCCTGGTGAGCCTTTTAAAGAAATGTTACTCAAAAGCGAGTCCTCAAAGCCTACACCATAAATATGTATACCGAACATGCTTCGTGAATGCTGCCAGGATGACACGTCATGGTTTTCGCAAAAGAAGTACTGTTCAGGAGATGCACGGATCTGAGGAGGATGTGTAGAAAAGAAAGAGTTGGAAATCACCATCAGGGGATACAAAAAGAACATAGAGTCTGGGGAGTTTAGCAGCCTGCCTTGCGTCTTTTGGGAAAAAGGAGCAGGGTGATAGGGTGGTAGGTGATGGTGGTTTAAGGTGATGGTGGTTTAAGGCGAGGCAGCCGGTCCGTGCGAGGAGGAGGAGGAGGAAGAGGAGGAGGAGGAGGAGGACGGCTTGCTGTGATTGATGAGACCGGGGCTGCTGCTGCTCTTTCCCTGAGAGCTGGCATGAAGAGGACCTCGCTGGCTAGCTGGCATAACAGAGATGGCCGGCTTACGAGCAAACAGGATTCCTGGAGGAAGTGGGATAAAGTGTCATCAAGCAACTTTCGTCTTCAAGCAATACAGATTTTCATTTCATACATATCATAGCTTGGTACATTTTCCAGCATTTATTTGACCGCACAAAAACTTTCCAATTGTCATTAAATTTTAATGACTAAAAACTTTTTAATTGTAAGAATTTTATTTGATCAAATAAAGTCACATGTACAGTAAGTCATGTAAGCTAAAATTAATAAATATAATGACAATAAGAAAAAAATCTAATTTTCAGTTCTTACTGTCAATTAATTTTAAGTAAATTGTTGGATACAAAGAAATTAAATAAATGCAAAGACAGAAAAAATATTAATGTCATATATTTTTTTATGTTTGAATGTTGACTGAATATAACTGCCTCAATACTTGTATACATATCTAATCTGAACCTAAGTTTTATTTAATAGGCTTGACTTTAATTGATGTTACACATATATTACTAAACACTTAAATGTAATTTTGCTGAGGAATAGTTCTCCAGTCTTCCCGAAGCACCTCTCAAGTTTTTCTCTCATTTTCAGTCCAGTCCCTGTACCTGACCAGTTTCAGTGACCTACGAATCATTCAAGCATAAAAACATCTAACTTAAGGCATGAACCAGTGAGAAACAGGTGCAGATTAATGTCAGATGATCGGACTGGTGATTAGTATAGTGGTGATGCTGAATGCTGAGTGGTTGGAACAGACGAGAGGGGAAATGAGGCTGCTGCTGAAGATGTTACATAAACAACCAATTTGTAAACTGCATCTTCAGACACTATGCAATCTTAATTTTTTTTTTTCATTCCATTTAATATGAAGAAATGAGGGGTGGTTCGAGATGATTCTTGATCATTCAAGACTACAGTTTACATACTTTTCCAAATTTTCCGACAAATAAAAAAAAAACAAAAGTTTGCTTTCGAAAGTCAGACAAAATATTCACATCTAGAAATATCCTAGGTTGACTTCTATCGCTACGTTTTTGACATCAATTATTTCCACAATGGGTCGGCCAGCATGATGTTCGATCAGAAACAGTAATTGATTCACAAAGACAGGACATTTAGCCGTGGTCTTTCGGTTCAATTGAAAAGAGCCCACTTTAACTCGATGTCCTTTCTGGCAAAAGTTTCCCGGCACTTATAGAGTGCACTCCAATGGGCCATCTCCAGGTAATTACAGTCACTTGTTTGCCAGGCACAAGCACTGTATCCACCTTAAGCAGGGGCTTCTTCCTTTCAGGCACGAAAGACAATAAGCCCCATCGACCTGGCAGCAGCTGGATGCCAATTTCCAGATATTTAACTTTTTTAACTCTATTGGACTTGCCACTTCATTACGATAGATTTTATAGCAAAGACATCAAATTGTGTGGAGGACTAAACGCACGGGGGTGCTGCTATAACTTATTGAATTTCCTGCCCGCAATTACATCAGCAAACGGCCGCTCTATTTACCTGTGTAGACAACTCCATTTATTTCTATTGACATGTTGATGCTGCTAATGCCGTTGGTAGACAGGTTCAATGCAGTCTCTTGTCTGTCATCTGTCAAGAGAGGAGCCAGAGAGAGCAAGGGTGAGAAAAACTCAATATGAGCATTTATAAAAGGAACACAAGAAGCAAGAGGAGCGCGCCGCCAACTATTGGCGATAACTCATGAGTGACAGGATAAGGAGCAGTTTATTAAAAGAGTTCAGAGAGAAGGAGGGGGGAGGGAAAGAAAAAAAAATTACTCAAAAGCATGTCACATCCATTTGAACTTTTCAGTTGTCTCAGGAAACGGTACTACACTGAGGGTCTTTATTCTAAAACACAGTCCCTTTTGAACTCGGTCTTACTTTGCCTACTCATTAACGACATTCAAACATCCATTAGGTTTTCTGATTGCAACCCTGACCGGAGCGAAATTATTTGTTTCCGTCATTTTTTCCCCGGACGCTACAGCTACAATAAAGTACGTTTTAATGTCTATCATTTCTCTCTCTCGTGTATCATTAAGCAGGGACTCTTAAATGTATTTTCAGACATGGTTTACGCAAATAACATTTAACAATAATCTTTAAATTGCAGAGTGTTTGACTGCATTACATTAAACTCTTCACTGTGGTATAGAATTACACCCCCCCCCCCCCGCCCCCCATCATATGGTATATAAAGCATAGTCTGTCATAATGATACAAAAGCAAACATTCGTGCAGGAATAACGTATTACTCAAAAGAGAGAGATGCCGCAATCTTTTCAGACTCTGTCATTATGAAATGTATGCCTCGAGGTGGAGTCAAATCATTCTCATCTCTCTTGTAGCTAGACATCGGCTTTTTTGTTGTTTGACCTCTAGTATTTGTGTAACATCTAAAATATATGTTGAATTAATTGTATTATGCGTTGTAATTCCATACCACTTCGCAGTTGGATTGTTTTTCATGCACCAGCAGAGAAAAGTGTCACGTGGATATTATTACTCTAAAACTACTGTATATATACATATGGAAAAAAAAAGTTTCCTTCAGTTAATGACTCATTTTACATTCAAATTGTATATTTAGACATTTTCCTCCTTTACTGGTCATTTATAGGTCTACATTTAAAAAAATATAAATAAATACAAATATATATTAAAAATAGAGTTCTCATCTCTAGCTACGTCATAAGGATGTCGAACTGCATTTCAGTCATGGCCGTGTCAGCAACTTTGCAAGTGGTTAAAAGGCCAGAAACTAAGGCGACTATGCTTTTTAACCTGTTATTATGAGAAAATCTACTCTCTAATTATGGTCATGAGTCAGATTACTGTATTTATTTTCGTTTCATAATGATGACATGAATTGTATTAATTTGTACCACAGCTTCTTTACAGTAGCAGTAAAAATAAAATTATACAGACTTATCTTATACAGGTCTCCTTTTATCTATTTATTATCTATTTTCTTGGTGATGCATTAAAATTTCAGGTAATGGTAAAAGAATCTACTTCATATTTTCAAGTCTTCATTATCATCCTTAAGTAAAATAAACAATCATTATCGATATGAAATTGCTTTTATAGTGAAAGAGACGTTCCTTACATGCACACATACCTATGTTGTTGAGCTTGATATTCATCGGCAGCTGGCTGGCCATGGCGAAGAGGTTATGTTGAAGCGCGTGCTGCATGATCCTCTGTTGCTCCTCAGCCATCAGCATCACCTTCTTCTCTGGGGGTTCTCCAGCCTCTAACTTCTCTCTTAACTGCTCCAAGGCGGCCGCCTGGACGACGGCTGCAGCCTGGGCGGCATGGGCAGCTTGTGCGGCCTGTGCAGCAGCGGCTGTGGCATGGTGCCCGCCAAGTGCCATGGGGATGCCCACTCGGTTAGTCAGGCAACTGGAGAGTATGGAGTCTTCTGTGAAACAGAGTGAAAGTGAATACTCAGATCCACCGAAGACTTTCAAGAGTTTGAGCCTTTGGGTCAGGGTTTAAAGAGTTCAAAAGATAATTGACAGAAATGTACATACTCTATGCCAAAAAATAATCTTAGTTATATAAATTGTAGAATTTTTAAAATTATTTTCAAATGATTATATTATTATTAAATTATTATAAAAATGTCTAAAGAATCGATCCAAAAAATCAAAGAGTGCCATATTTGATGAAATCTTGGGTAAACATTTTAGGGGTATTAGATTCTTACAGGCAAGTAAAAAGAAATAAATGTTAAATAATCATGCTTTTTGTTAAAATACCCAAGAAATATACATTTGATTTCTTTAATGATCTCTAAATTGTTTCAATTTGGTCTTACGAATACAGATGGCACTTTGGTTAACACATTGTAGCATGCAATTACAAAATGGCTCACTCTCTATAAAGAAGCATCATGTGGTCATAGGAGTCAAACACAAAAATCATGCTCTGTTCTATTTTAACCCCTGTGATGACAAGCCTATAAATACTGACAGAGCTTAAAAAAGCCTTTGATCCTTTGAGGAATCTGTGTGTTTGTCTCTTTTTCCATATGGACACGTTACTGAATCACGTCTCTGCTTTCAAACGTTCCCACTGGTGCAATGCGGAAACTGGCAGCTTGGGCAAGAGGAAGTTCTGCAAGCTGTTTCCTGTCTGTACTGATGACCACCCAGGCGACAAGGCACAACAAGCTCGAGCACAAGGAGGACACTTCTTTTGTAAAGAAACTTTTTTTTTTCTTCGAATTTCTGACAGGATTCAATTGCAATATATATATGGATTTCTTTTAGGTTTTTTGATAAACACCCAGAGCTATAGGTTTCTTGAGTAACATACACTCTGATTAATTTATTGACACTTTTTAAGTGTGAAAATCCACTTCTGTAAATAAATTATAATTAAATAAATTTTATTATGAAAATCATCATGAATCCAAAAAGGAATACTGATTAAATACTCATGGGACACCATGTGACACCATTTCTGCTACTGGCAATAAATAATCTTTAATAATTGAAACATTATATATGCAATAAATGTATCATAATAAATGTAATCAATCCATTTTGTTTTGCAGAAGCTGTTTATTCCATTTTCTTTTGCAGATATATTTTTAATATTTTACTTCTTTTGTATAAATAGTAGTTCTGTGAATGTATGTTCAATAGTGCTACTAAAATAAAAAAAACACAGAACAATGTTCATTAGATTTGTGTAGAATGTACCTGTTTGTAATACTGCTTCGTTGTTGCTTTATTTAGTTTATATTCTTCTTGGTCTCGATTGCACTGGCTATGTAAATCCTAATTTCAATGTTTTTTTTTCCTTCTCTCTACAAACAACCATATAAAATATTTGTTTAGTACAAAGGCAACCCTTCTCACCTTTCTTGATGACGGGCGTGTGGGCGATTTGGCCTCCGTTGTGTGTTCCTATGCTGATGTGGGAGATAGGGAGTTTGGGTGAGGGCAGAAGGGTGGGGGTGCCCACAGGCGAGTAGTTGAAAAGGGCCGAGCCGTAACTCTGTCTGCGGCCTTCGCGCCGGTTGCTGTCGATGGCTGCCTGCAGCTCTCCTGGTGAGCTCAACCCCCGCTTTTCACATTCATATGGATAGAGGTACTTCATATACCTGAGCAGAACAGGAAGAGACAGTAGTAAAAGGTTTGGCAATCTTAGTGATGGGAATCCGAGATCACTTTTGTTTTTCCGTGAGATGAGGTCACGATCGGGTGCAACTCATGACAGTTGAGTTCCTAAAATACTCACGCCATTTGTTTACATTAGACTATAAGGAAATTTGGTAACGTGACACTGATGTAATGCTTTTTCAGATGGTCAGAGTGTGAACAAGCTTTAAGTCAGAATTGTCTTAATAAAATACAACAGTCAATTAAAAGAATTCAATATTAAGTCATCCTGAAACACATCACTTAACCTGCTATTTTATTAACGTATCAATTGAACATTATATCTAAATGTTAAATGTTCAAATAATTACAGTAATATTTAATACACAATTTATTGGCCAGTAAACATTTTACTTATTAAACATTTACGCAGTCAATTCCCAAGGTGAAGGAAATGACTTTATCATATGCTATTAATAAGAGCATAATTGTTTTGTACACTGAATAATGAGTAATGAGTATTATTTGTTTGATCTCTTTTATTCACTCTAATCATGTCTGATATACAATTGAATCAGACTCTGTGTTCAAGAGCTGTCTTGTGGTCATCAGTGGATTGAAGATGTAGGAGGTTATCACACTCACTGGGTCCGGAGAGTGAAAGCTGCACTGGTAATCGAGGTAGGGAGGTTCAGACCTCTGGTAATCTCACGCCATATTTTCTTATTGATGACTTCCACTAAGCCACCTTTTTCGGTGACAAGCTTGTAGAGAGTGTAGAGATCCAACACCTGCTTGGCCATGATAGGAATCCGATTCACTGGAGTCCCTACAGGAGTGGGACACACACACACAGACACACAATATCCACAATCAATGCCATTAACTCCGGCTTATCGATGGGTCTCTCTGCCGCTTACGAGGCCAATCAGTCTGGCATAAGTAAAATGTCCGACAGCCTCGTTCCCCTACTTGAAGAAAAAAAAAAATCACTTTTAAACCGCTCAATCAAAAGTCTCCACTTGTCTGGTGGAAATGTATTGCCGATGTATTTCTGATCAAAAAAAATGTTCAGGAGTTGACAAAGCATGGATCACCTTTTGCAATCTATTATATATACAAGTAAAAATCACTTAATGCGTATTATGTTCTGAGTAAGGAATAAAACATTTTTGGATGTTCTGAAGTGTGTTACTTCCATACAAATGTTGATTATTAAGAAAGTGTTTTATCTTTCTTATACTACAGCAATTTATCAACATAAAAAAATCTGTTAAATCAAAATAACGCATTACTTTATTATTTGCGTTTTTATTGAAAATATGAATTTAAAAAAGTATTTCCTGTTATCACTTATTTCACAACAGCTCCAAACAAGATTTCTCTTAATTAGACAAAAAAATTCAATGTTACAGAAAAACCACAAAGTCTTTCCTATATCCGAAAACGTAGTTACAGCTTACCTCTTAGATCCAAAGTGTGACACTAAGTCTAAACATCTCCTTGTAGAAAACTTCACATTTATAATAAATAAATGTAGACCATCTGCTATACCATTCATTGGTAATGTTGCTACAATAGAAACAATTCCACAGTGGTGGCCAAAATGTATGTATTATAGGTTATTACTGTATATGTATTATAATGTCATGCATTATAGTTCTCACTATGTGCACAAAACAGTTCTCGCCTATCTGGCTGAAGCTGTTGTGTTAATTAGAATCAGCTGGTTTAGTTAGTGGATGGGAACAAATATATGTCAGGATTTTTACTTTCTGAAGCCGGGGTGTCCATCTCTGCACGAAAAAATACTAAAACTATGGAATTCTTAAGTGTATAGTGAACTTCTATGATGAATTTCTGTACATGATCTTGAGGAAGCGATCAAGCAGGCGTGGATTGAGTAACGCAGACGTCTTTTTGACTCTACGCCCAGCCGGATCCAACAGGTTTTCAAGAATAAGTGACTTCATACTAAATATTAATTTCTGTATTGAATAAAATATCAAATTATTCTCACTATCTTGACTGTCTTATTTAAAAAAATTGTTAATATCATTAAAACACTGAATCGCTTTTGTCTCAATACTTTTGGCCAGGACTACATACAAATGACCATATTGATATAAAGCTATTATAATTTAAACAGCACCTTCCAACCAATCATAATGAAGCATTCAGAAGTGATATGGTAAATTTATATAAAATTAATTTTTCATCATAATCAGACTTGACAAAGTGACAGACAGTAATACTTTGTGATATGCCGTGCAGTGTAACAATAATTAACTGTATACTTCAATGCCTTTTTTAGCAATTCAAGTCAAAGACATCACCGAGCTAGAGAACAAACTCTAATTCTACTCTCTGCTAAAAAGAGTAATGTTGTTTTAATCAAGAAAACAAGTGTGAAAAAAAAAAGAAAAGAAAACTCTTTATAAATCTCGCCTGTCTGAAACAGCTTTGCATTTTACCTCCTGATTTCCCGAATACAAAAATCCCCAGTGATAATTTGTGCTCACTATTTAATGCCAGGTCATAAAACAGCGCCGAAGAGCAGTCCTTTGTGTGAATTGGAAAGCGGCTGACCTCCAGATAATTAACCTGTATTTTGCTGATAGAGTTCCATTGTGCCCATCGGATTTACCATAATAGCAATCAATACTCTGAGAAATATAGTGCAAACAACAGCAAGCGCAGCTTCGGCTATGAAAAGACAGTGGAGAGTAGAAGGATGGTCTACGGCGGTAAAAACACATCAATTAAGCCTTATAATTACGGCTTCATTTTGCCTCTCTGGCATGTGAACTAAGAGACACTATTTAAGTAAATGATTTATCTCTGCTTGTGCGCTGAACAATGATGGAATTACATTTAAAGTAGTAGCGCCATCTAAAACAATCAATTGCTATTTCGAACTTTTAACTTCGCCTTGAACTGTCCATATATCACGTGCCATTAATGAAAAAAGTTAGCCAACTTCGTGTATTGTCTCTTTTTTTTCCTCCTCGATGGTGAATGTTATTGTAGGTTTAGAGATATTAGCTCTGTTAATGGATAGTACTTCACTGAAACTTATTACAGACGTTGCTACTGTATTTATATTATATACAGTATATACAGTGCTTTAATTATACAGCAGTATTTCCTAAGCTTTAATGTAGTCATGTCTCTCCTTAGGATTAACGCCAGGCTCTAATTTAAGAGAGAGTTTACAGTTAAGAGGAAAAAAACGTACCCTCTTCTTTTCATCTAGTCCATTAAAACTCCTTCATAATACACAGCACCCAAAGATAATCGTTAAAACAATTATTTATCCACAAATACAAAAGACTAATGTAAACGAGTATAGGCCGATAAATAAAAAATGTGCTTGACAAAAGCCAGCATCAGGCTAAATCTAAACCCAGACAAGGCCCTTTACGATGAGATTTATGGGCACTCGATCGCCGAGGTGATGCATGCGGCCTCTCTGATTCCCTGAAAGAGATACGGCAAATAAAAGCCGCAATGAGCTTTTGTCAGGCCAAGCAACCTGATGTGGCTATGCATCATAATGACAATGAATGATTGCATGAAAAAAAAAGAAGAAAAAACATGTCCTCAACGCCATCCCCCACCAAACCCCCGTGTTAATTGCTCTCAGAGAAATAATGTGGAATTGACGACGTGGTGAAGGGTTTTAGCTATAGTGGTGGGAGCCGGTCAGCTTTCTTTATCTGTAATGCATTTTCTTCTAACACTTCAGTGAGGTAATGGAAAGGTGGGGGATGCTTCCACGCTGCCACTCGATCCCGAAAAACACAGCGTGAGAAAGCACCTTGATTCACGTGTATACAACAGGAAATTGAGGAAACCAGAGGAGCTCATGAACCGAACAAGTCCCATGTGAATAAAGAAAAACAGGTTAGTCTGCATCCTGAACAGTAGCACTCAAATAAAAACGAAATCACATGCCTTTTTTTTGTTGTTGTAGATTTTATAGCTAGGCAGAAGTCGTTATATGTATGCCACGCTGAAACAACATTCATTTACGTTTGATACACACTGTCCTTTGTCCTGCCAGACAAGGTTATGAGCCGGTGTGGGTGTTGTATTACAGACAAATTCAATTTGAAAGAAGGTCAGATTATGTGGTGGATTTTTTTTTTTACAGCCAAAAAACTATGAACATGCATAACAGTCATCCATTAATTTGTGTGAAACGGAAGAATGCAATAAGAATGATGCTTAGGTTATCAATGTGTCGGTCATTTTTACATGTCTGAAAGTTGAAAGGTTTTCACAAGTTTATGTTCCCTTCCAGTCTAGATGTCAGATGTTTTTACATCACTTGAGCAAAGACATGCAGACTAGGCTAATTGGCATTTCCAAATTGCCTGTAGTGCATGTGTGAATGAGTGTGTGAGTGTATGCATGCGTGTGCCCTGCGATGGACTGGTACTCCATCCAGGGTGTACCCCCACCTAGTGCCCCAAGTCCCCAGGGATAGGATCAAGACCTCCCGTGACCCTGTACAGGATAAGCTGTATAGGGAATGAATGAGAGGGTGAGTGAGTAGAAACTCAATAACAGGCACTTTCATAATGGATAATATACTTCTAAAATAAAGGGTATTTCCTAAAACAAAATGTACTTGTAAATGTTTCCTGAGGAATTTGGACTTTGTGACTTTTTAGCTATAAAGTTATACAAAAGTCCATGTATAGAGATTTCCTCAGATGATGTAATGATACTCCTGAAAGATTCATTGTTTCCTGGGATTCTGTTTCTAGTGACATTTTATTTGCTGTCTGTTTTCTTAAAATGACCTTTTCCCACACGTGCAATGTCACTTTTAGGCCAGTGTGATGTCACATACTGGTCCATTGGTCTTAAAGCCTAAATTTTATAGTTTTTTCTTCTTAATATCTTGAGTACTTCTGAATATGTGATATTTTAGACATGAATTCTAAATACATAAAATGTGCAAATAAATTTTGTATTATGTGAAGTTCTAACCATAGAGTGATTGACAGTGAAGCAAGACAAAATAACTGTTTAAAGTGTATTTTTGTCATGTGCACAAAACATGAATGTAACATGTAATGATTGATGGTCTCATTTGCAGACAGATATTTTAAACTCTCTCACTCATTCATTGTCTTATCCTGCTTTATTCTGTGAACACAGGGCCGCGGGGTTGTCGTGTTTGGTGGGGCCTGGAAACTCAGGGTACACCCTGGACAGGGTACCCACCCATCGAAGGGCATGCACACACTATAGGAACACCATTTACATTTAGGCATTTGGCAGACACCCTTACCCAGAGCTACTTACATTTTTATCTCATTATACATCTGAGCAGTTGAGGGTTAAGAGCCTTGCTCAAGGGCCAAACAGGGACAACTTGGTGGTCGTGGGATTTGAACCTGGGACCTTCCGAACTGTAGGCCAATGCCATAACCACTGAGCTACCCCTGATCAAGTTAGCCTAATCTGCATGTCTTTGGACTGTGGGAGGAAACCAGAGTACCGGGAGGAAACCCAGCAAGCCCAGGGAGAACATGCAAACTCCATGCACACAGACCCCCTGATATAAGTAAAGTAAAAATACAGGAAGGATGTGAAACTTCTTATTCTTCTTATCTAGTGTGGTGCTCCTTTTTTTCCTATTTGTATAGAATGGCTGTAAATCTTGCCTGCTAATGACCACTGCATTTTGCCCAAAAATGTTGGATCTTTTATTTACATTCCCAGCAGGATAGCATTTCCACTTAAGCAATTCAGCTATATATTTTAAAAACACAACAGCCCGAACATCAGACTCTCAGGAAGGAAGGAAACGAGGGTCGATTTTGACGAGCATGGGAACACCGCGGACTTTCCTGAATTTTCCTGTGCCGAATCAACTCTCTCAGCTTTCAGCTAGCTTCTTATTCTCCTGTGTTGGCATTCAGGTAATGCAAAAGGTGTAATCCATTGACTCAACATAAACCGCTGGAGCGGCCCTGACTCTGGACAATTTATCGGTAGTGCTAGGTAGAAATCATGAATCACTCCTGGTATTTAGCGGCATACAATGGGCCGTAGCACCTGCATTGTTCCTATTGCTTAGAAATCAGAAGCTGTAAAAGGGTTTATCTGTCCAAGTTGGTGTCATGACTGACATGTGCATTCTTTAGGGTTTAAGGCTTAAAATTCCTTCAAGAAAGGGAACAATGCGAGGATTTACGTGTACTATTCAAACACCTTACGTGTCCACTGTTCTCCATAATGTCGCGAGGCAGAGTGTACTGTAATTAAGACGCAGATGTTAAAGTAGATGACTAACTATGTTGCTGCATGAAATAAAACATTACGCCATACCTGTATTTTTTTTTTTTATACTATTGTGATGTAGCCTGGAATGTTTGAAGGGAAAATGTCCACCCTGCATGGCTTGCATGTCAATATTTCTACTTAATTGTTTCATTGTATGATGTAATTATGAGAGAAATGTTGTTTATTTTGTGAAACTTTACTTCATTTTCATTTTGGTCACCATCTTCCAACATTACCCAATGTAATGCTATTCTACAATGGACATTCTGCTACTTGCTAATATTTGTACTGTACCAGTAGCATTAGCTTCTTCTTTGCTCCTTCTTTGTTTAAAAAAGGTTGATGCAGTAGTGCTTTAGTATATCAGTCTGTCCAGCTGTGTCAACTTCTCATCTGCTCAAACAGATCAGCTTCCAAAGCTTACCTTTTGTTACTAAAACCACCATTAACAACATTACACCCAAACAAAAGTAGATAGCTAAGCTAAGCTAAGCTAAATCCCTTTCACCTGCATTCTCTGACTTGGATTTCTCACTAACATGATAATAAATAAACAGTAGCTGGAAAACGGTGAGTGAGAAAGTCAACTCTTGCTCTTTTTGTATGTTTGAGATCACTGATAATGATGTTTTAGTGTGGGCTCTTGCGTTAATGCTAAAACGTTTGCCCCAGTAAGTGAATGTGTGTGCCTCCTAACTATCATCGCTTAAACACAGATCTGTTTGTGTTAGGCCGCCAGCCATTTTGATTTGAAAACAGATACGGCCATCTCAATCCACACGAGGCTGCGTGACAAACGAATCGTGTGTGGCAGGTTATGATTGATGATGGCAGGGGCTAAGAGACACTAGGAAGGCGAATGACCTTTGAGCCCGGGCCAGGCCTATAGGGGCCGATAGAGTAAGTTCACTTTCAAGCCGAACACAGCAGGGGAGCCTCGGAATGGCATTGATTTTTGTTGCGAACCCGACAACCTGAAGCTTTTTTTTTTTCAAAGGTTTTCATTTTTTTCATATGCAACCTGGCGGTTTCATAGCTCCGTCATGCCAAAGTCATTAAAAAAAAAATAAAAAATCTGAATGAAGAGGTTTTTTAGATGGCCAATAGTTTGAATTCTCAAAAGGATTCTGTGTGAAATCTACTCTGAAAAACAATGCCGTCTGAGAGTGACAATAAAGAACCCTTTAGGCTAGACTCAACCATTGTCTTGAGACTTGAAACATATGAATAAATTTTTTTTTTCTTTACGCCATACAATATTAACAATGTTTAAAAGAGGTTCCACCTAGCAACCTTTAAATCTACATCAGAAACATGCTTGTTTAATGCGACCTATTCTTAGTTTTAAATAATGTAGAATTTTCATGATTAGTAGTACATATTATGTTGGGTGTTCAATTTCCCGTGAATGAGGGTTTACAACTGATTGACATTTATAGAAGACTTCAAGCACAGTACGTTGATGAGACTCTTAACTGGAGTAAGGTATTTGAATGATGCAAACGTTTTAAAGAGCGCCCTACTCCGTGATGACGATCCCGGCCGTGATGGCACCAACATCTTGCTGGAAGTTATTGCCACATCCCCTGTACAGTCCCGCATGTTTGGGCCATTAAAGGAGTTCCTGAGAGGCCAGTGTTTCAGGTATAAAGTAAGAAGTCTGATCATGGATTTGGCGTACTAAGAAAACGTTCTAATTTGATGGTATCCAAGCACTAGTGGAACACTGGGATTAAGTGTAACAGTGGATTATATGGAGAAATAAAGGGAGTTTTTACTCTCATAACCGTGTTCTGTCAATCAAAATGAAAATTCATTACAGTGCACCTTTTGTTTTAGCCATATCTGCAGTAAAGATCGTGCTTGCCGTATATCTGCTTTAACTGTCATTCAAGAAATAACTAATTTGAACAGACCAGTTGGTCTCGTCCTACTTCAATCTAATCTCCAATCTAATCTTAATCCAACTTATCTTTATCTACTGCATTGTAGACTGCTTATCAGGGGACACGATCCTCTGCTAACACACGCAACATAGCACAAGCAGGGGTTAAATAAAATGTCTATTCAAAGGAGCTTGGGTTTTATATATATATATATATATATATATATATATATATATATAATATACAGATGCACT
>JAQMYL010000014.1:17214362-17234627 GCA_030014365.1 Clarias pachynema | reverse complement strand
CTGCTCAGATGTATAATGAGATAAAAATGTAAGTCGCTCTGGATAAGAGCGTCTGCCAAATGCCTAAATGTAAATGAGAACATGCATACTGATGCGAGGCAAGAACAGAACCCTGGACCCAGAAGTTGTGAGGCCACAGTGCTAATCACTATGCTAAGTTATCGTTTTCAAAACTACTCAAAATTCAAGTCTTTATTATAATATTAAAAAAAAGTATTTTTGTTACATTTAGGATAAACGTACCTGACTTATTCCTTCTGTGTAACACTACCTTTCCTCTATATTGTTTTTCATTCCTAGGTTGCCTTTTCTCATATAGTATGCCTTAAACTCTATCACAGGGAGATAATAGCAGGATGTTATCCTCCACGCCTGGCAAGGTATTTCCTTTTGGGACATTTTTATAATCTTAGTACAATTACTGAAAAGCAAAAACTGCACCTGATGAACGAACAGAGAGCCGGCAATGACAACATTGTTTTATAAATCTAAAACCAGGGCTTAGGCAGGAAACACAGACCTGGTATCACAACATCATCTTTACATTCCTAGGTTTTTATTCAAACAATCGACCTCTGGTATCTATTGTTCGGTCTATATTCGGTTATCATTTTTATGTTGTAATAGATGGTGCAGCATAAAACAAAGTATATTTAATCACTTCCATGAGTCAACACGTTAGCCCACAATATAATGTAATGGGGGAAAAAAACAAAAACTGAAAGAAAAAATAGTAAAGGTCATGTTCGACTGTTTCATGGGTGATACTATGCGTGTGCATGTGTATGTGTATATATATATATATATATATATATATATAGTATAGTAGAGTTTTTCATGTTCAGAAGGACATAGATACAGGTCTTACCTCTTTTCTGCATGAAACTGAAGAGGTCATCGAGAAATTCTTTTCTTTTCACATCATCGTCAAGCTCATACAACTGTAATAACCAGAAAGAAAAACAACACTTTTTAATGCATATCACAGATGGGAAAAACAATAAAGATCATATTTCACTGTTTTGTATCTAATTCATGTGTTAGTTGTATATAGTGTTTTTCACATGATGGTTAATAGTTTGTATTGGAATTTTTTTAGAAAGACAAACTCTGTGTTGCACGATTCACCTTAGAAACTTCAAGAGCTCAATGGAAGCACAAACTTAAATAGCTTTTATTTGCTTAAGTAAATCTTTTTTTTTATTTATTTATTTATTTAACAGAAACCTCTGAAATAGGAGTGAGACATGATGATGCGATCTGTATCAGTGTCTACTATATTTAGTGCTTTCGGTATTTTATATCTGTACTTGAATTTGAACATAAAGTTGGTGTGGCTCCAACCCTTAAAACTTGCAGTCATCAAATTTTGCGTAGATTAATGAAAATCTCGATTGAACCAATTTTAGTTCCAGGTCCTAACACTAGAAAAATTTGAAAAGGGGGGTGAAAACGTATTAAATTATTATATATCATATATATGGCTTTTAATTGGATGTTAAATTGTCAGTTAAGAATACAAGAGATTGTCAATGTACTGTTTGAAGTCTAAAGCCTGAAGCCTATCCCAGGAGACTTATGGCACGAGGTGGTTTACACCCTGGATGGGATGCCAATCCATGGCAGGGCACACGCTCATTCACACACTACACATAATTTGGGCACGCCAGTTAGCCCAATCTGCATGCCTTTGGACTGTGGGAGGAAACCCAACAAGCACAGGAAGAACGTGCAAACATGCACACAGACCCTGAGGTTGGAATTGAACCCACTAACCACTAATCCACCATGCCAGCTATCATCTCCTCACAGAGATCAGATGTGCTAAAACATTTGTCACATTTAAATCTAGACTTAAAACTCATCTGTTTTACTCATGAGCACTGTGCTACGTCCGAACTGACTGCATTATTTTATGTTTACCTAATATTTTAAATTTTTGTATTTTTTATTTTAAATGAAATTTTTATTCGTTTTAATTAGTTTTCTATCTTTATTTTAAATTAAGTTTTAATTATTTTAAAAGTTTCATTGCAAACAGCTTTTTATTTTTATTTTAAATAAAATTTTATTTATTTATTTAATAAAATAAATTTATTGCTTTTATTTTCTATTTCACTTTATGATTATTTTCTTTTCCTTTATGTAAAGCACTTTGAATTACCATTGTGTATGAAATGTGCTATACAAATAAACTTGCCGTGCCTTGCCTATCATAACCTTATAAAATGCCTATCATATCATATAAAATAATTTATCAAAGCACCTATTATCAAAATAGCTTAGCCATTTACATTTCTCCCCTGATAACATTTAAGACTTTTTACACCACTTTCCCTTAGTATCGGCACATCCATTTCGTCCCCCGATTCTGCCCTATTCACCAGGTCGAAGCCTTTTTTTTTTTTTTTGCTTCCTGAAAGAGTAGATTGTAACCTGATGGAAATACGCTGCTCAACCTTCCATTTCAATAAGTCCCTTTCCATGTTACCGGGAGTCCAGGTCGATAGATGAATACAGAAGGATGACCTTTGAAAACAGCAGGGCACATGGAATGAGGCCCCAGAGATAATAAGTGATCATTTAGAAGTGTATTAGCTGTCACCAATCTTAAAGGACCGATGCAATCGATGCCTCGCAGAAAAATGTCTTCGAGAGGCACTTTTCAAAGGTGAGAAGAAATAATCAAGGACTGGGTCTCTTTCAGAAATATGTAAGCAAAATGCAATAAGTCTTTGCGGAAAGATTTCTATTCACGCGGAAAACAATAGCGCCTTTCAGGAATCTGTGCTTGACAAGTCTCCGACATGCTAGTCTACCAGACAAAGTAGTTGACAAGCAGAACGTTACCAGCGAAGCGCAAGACGCGTGAAGCTAACTTGAAAATCCTGCATGTCTTGCTGCCGATGAATAAAAACAGATCGAAAATGCAAGTCTGGTCACAAAGGTTGACAGTAACAGTAAATACAATTTAATTACCTTTAATTACACGCTTCACTAAAACCAAAAAAAAAACAAAATGCTTTCTAAAAAAACACCAAAACATTCTATTGTTCGTCTGCCAATTAAGATTTTAAGAATTTCTGCATAACTTGCATTTCATACCTCTTGCATGAGCTCAGATTTGGACGTTATTTAGGATGAAGGTGATGTTGTAGGGACTCTGTTTTTGAGGACGCCAGCTGGCCAGAGATGAAGTAATTACGCCACAAGCTTTCAATCCATGTGTCATAATATGTTCGACCACAATACCCACAACATTGCTTTAAATATTAACCAGTGGAACATATTGTACATTAGGCTTCTGGTTCCTCTTTCCAGTAGCTCATCATCATGTTTATATTAAACCCGTTTAGAACAATCGGTGTGCATGAGACGCCTAAGGGGGAAAAAAAAACACATGCAGTTTTTTTTTTTGAAATTTTTTTTTTTAAAGATATGCTACTTCATTTCATATCATTTTGTATGCAAAAACAAAAAAAAGTGCATCATGCTAACGATAGTCCTTCAATATTGCAAAAATGACGAAAAGCATCAAATGCATGAGTGCTGAACCGGTAGCAGTTTACAACACTGTCAGATTTAAAGTGTAGACACAACAGGGGTGCTCGGATAAAAAAAAAAAACACTTGAGGGCAGCAAGTCTTGATGTGTGTATGTGTGAGCTGATCCACTCACACATTGTGTCTCGTTGTCTGTCTGTGCATGTGTGTGTCTGTGTGCATTTAGAAACTACAACGCTTGTAAATTATTCCTCGCGGTCTTTTTTTGTCACTGTGTCAATCTCCTTGAGCTCGAAACTAAGTGGTCGTGCTCAGACTCGACCTTGGGTGGCTGCTGTTTTGTGCATGTGCCGACAGAAAATGTGCATGTCACGGAAATTAAGAGCGTTTAGAATGCACGGGTTATTAATTTGTAGTGAAATATTAACTTCAGTAAGATTTTGGTGAAGCCTGTTCGGATGTTTTGAAGGTGCCGGCGACTACAGGCGTATCATCTATCAGGTAGTCATGTTCGACTTCAGCGCAGTGAAATATATGGGGAAATGTTTCTTTTTTTGGCAAAGGTATTGTTATGGCACGGTTAAATCTCTCTCACGCTCCATCTGCAATGATTTCAGTAGAGGGAGCTCTTTGCAGTCATTTAACAAGCTTTTTTATTGGTTTCAAAAAGTAATTTACAGTATAGGAGAGACTCTATTAGGAGCCAAATATCCGTGAGAAGCAAAACAAGTTCCTTTTTAATTCCTCATATCTTAAGGCTTGCACACGATCATAATATAGTTTATGCTTCATGTTTCGAACTTATTATAAACAGACTGAGGAAAGTAACTGGGTGACATTCTTGTGACCAGGTTTGTTTTTGCCTGTCAAAAGCAACTCAGAGCTATAAGTTTGATATGACTTTGAACTAAGTTCAAGTAAACCTTCAGGTAGTCAAAGCCCATCCTGGAACATATCAAAATGGAGCCTGGTCACTCAACACAGAGGTGCTTGTTAACCTGAAAAGCTGGAAATGCCTTCAATTCCACTGACGACCACCCCAGTTTGGACAAGTCGCCACATGTAGACTTGTCTAAATGTTCATCCGCAGGCACTTAAAAGACCAAAAAGTCTCCAAAGTCACAGCTGTAGGGTTTAACTCAGTGCCATTTACCATGACTGGTTTTGTTCCGCCTTAGCAACTTGAATAAAAGTTTTATTTCAGAATAATCCTCTTCTTTTCGGCTGGTTACATCAGGATGGAATAAACTTTTAAAGTGGAGTTTATCATATAAAAGAGCCTCATCTAATCTGTACTTCACAAAAAGTGATTTATATCTTGACTGTAATGATCACGACACTTAATTTTTGTTTACTTTTTTTCCCCATAAAATTGCATGTCAACATTCAAACCTTTACATTCTTTACGGATTTTGGACCATCAGTACAGTAATTTGCTCATAATTGTTCAGCTTCCTAAGCATGCTTCCACTAAACATTATAAACGCTCTTATCTTCATCTTCCATTGCTGTTTGTGAAGTAGCTGAATGAGTGATTTGTAAAACAGACGCCTACGTATTAGAGAATTTACTGATAAAAAATAAAAAAAATCATAAAATCACTCAAGTGTTTAATCGGGACTGGAAATCTGCGACTAAATTTCATATCATAACATCGGTAACATCTTCGGACCAAATTATTCTAGATATGTAAAGTATAAAACCTCTTTTTTTGTATCTTTTTACTAATCATATTACCTTCCCAGCATTTCAACCTGAAATTTCAATAATATAATAGCCACAGAATCTAAAAGGATTAATATATTGGATAAGGGGCGTTCGAGTCAAACCGGGACTTTTGATTGCGCAAAATAAGAGTAAAAAGTGCCTTATTGCTCTATAATACTTCATGTAATGTGCAATTAGTGTTTGTGAAATTTCTAATCTATTCTGTATCAAAAACAGCAAAACCTAAAAAGGCATTCCTGTGACCGGGCGCCATCTCATCTCATCTGTTTAGTCATTTACAACATTCCAGAGGTGGTCTAAGAGGAAAAGGATTGCAAAAAAGAAGATCTGCTCGGTCATGGGATTTCTAATTGATCCAAAGTGATTAAATTAGATATCGTACACCATTCTTATGCATACTGTATGAATTTGCAAACACAAGAAGTGACAAACTGTAAAAAACATTCATTTCGGATATTACAAGAAATATATATATATTTTTTTACAATAACATTATCGACCCTCGTCATTTCTTCTCACATCATCAGAGGTATTATTCTCACATTTCCTCCTGCACTGACCTACGAGTTTCCCAAAATTGACCTAATTAGGCTTAACATGACCTGAACCTCATTAACTAAAGATGCTGCACATGACCTTTTGTAAACCGTCCCTGCACGAGTCGCACGACTGGTTGCATGACTCAAAACCTGTAATTATGGTTTCCTCATTCCTCGAAAATTAATTTGATCTATTTTGGATCCATCCGTGCAATTTTACACAACCGTTACAGTCAATCCTCTTCACCCCGATTGCTAATAAGCATCATTTGTGAACAGCAGCTGAGAGGAAAAAAGCCATGACAGCAGAATCAATATCGCAGCCATACTTTCCGAATACGCCTCGTGTGGGGCGCTCCGTATATATATATGTGTGTGTGTGTGTGTGTGTGTGTGTGTGTGTGTGTGGTGTGTCTCTCACTGAGAGGAATCTTCTGGGAAACTGCTGGGCTAGGCATGTGTGTGTGTGTGTGTGTGTGTATGTGTGTGTGTGTGAGCAACTCCAGTGTAAGGGGGCAAGAGTTAATTAGAGAACAACACGCCTGGTCATGCTGGCACTGCTCCAACTGGCTGAAAGCCAGCCCTACTCCAATTCTTACACACACACACCTTCCTACTAGTGCTGCGCTGACATAATGAGATATCTACACAAATATGAAGTGCTCGGCTCGCCTCGCCTCCTCCTGATAGGATTTGCCCACGTACTTCAGCTGATGGACTGGATTAAGTGGCAGTGAGATGACCATGTATTGGCAGGTCTAAGTGTTATTTTACTGGTGCTTTACACCATGGGCTGTTTTTTTTTCCACACTAGAGAGGCTGGGTATTTACTTAAAAGTACTGAAGAAAATAGCCGTAGTTTTTATGCCGTATTCTGCAGTTTTAGTCTATTCCAGGAAATTATGGGAGTAAGGGTTTTATTTTTTTCCCTGCTTTATTTCTGTTCATATTCATAATTCTACTACTGAGATAACTAAAAAAAAAAAACACCCATATAACAAAACCCCAAAATCAAGGTTGTAAGCATCCACGTAAAAACACAAGACAGAAAACGTAGGTCCGTATTAAACAACATAATCCTTGTTGCTGATTGGACACGGAATATGAATAGGAAAGGAAAACCAATTGCAGGTTTTCAGTCTATTTTTTTGTCACCTATGGAAGTATAACAGTCCTCAAAACAATAAAAGCATGTTGAATTACATGAATTTAAAAAATAAATTTTTTTATTTTTTATTTTTCTTCATTGTGATTTGAGCTGAATGAAAAATAAAACCCAATCCTACTGCATTGAAAATTTTGCCACTGCACTGTATTCTCGCTGTATATTTCAAATTAAAATGTAATTCATGCATATAAAGTCAAAGTAAAAAAAATTTACCTTAATAAATTGCTGTTGGAAAATATATTCAAATCTCACGAATTCAGGCTGCCAAAATACAGGTTGAGAAAACTCATCTGGGATATCACAGGAAATGCAATTTCTTTAAAGTACTTTAAAGTGTCCTCCCTCCTGCCTACTTTGCAGGGAACTACTGTACTTGCCGATTGGAACGCAGCACTTTTAACTAACTGGCTGGATTGCCAGTTGAGCGGCAAAAAAAACCTTCATAAAACGCTAAAATAACCCCTTGTACACAACCTGAAGGGGAAAAAAAACAATCCTTGCTTTTTTCTTCTTTTTGCTTTTTATTTTATCCAGGGCTCAAACAAGCTAAAATGGCTGTTCCCCCTTTCTGACCTCATATAAGAAAATACTGTACCCCTCCCCCTCCTGCTTGTTTAGCAGTTTCTATAGAAACTGTACAGCATGTGTGGAAGAGGAGTGAAATAAAGTGAGTGTTAAGTATGAAAAAAATGCATTATTTGAAAGTTATTTGAGATGGAGATGCAGATTAATAAAAAGCAATAATTATTTTTATAATATGGGACCTTTAATGCTACAGTATGCAAAGCATTTACCTAAAATTTAAAAAATCATGTGATGTACCTAAGATAACATCATGTAATTGCTTTTGATAAAATGAATGAATAAAAGCATCACTAGATTTATTTAGGCTCATTTAACAGCTGATTGTCCAATCAGCAACGACTACATCATCTTTAATAATATATATTTTCCTTTCATTTTTAACGAGTTTCTAATTTTGCTGTTGCGTTTTTAGATTTGTTGTTGTGTATAGGCTAATATTACATTACCTAAGATTATCCAGTTTATAACATATCCTACCGCTAGATTCAAATCTGAATATCAATTAGATGTGAGGTGAAGCTAAGTGCAGTTTTATAGTTAAAGTTAGAGCAGCTTGTAACTTTTGCAGCAGTGTACTGGCAACCTAACTGCCATTTATTTTTTACAGTTAGGTAATATAATTGTCGTCCAAGGATTCGACATACACTAAGCAGAATTATAACCTCAACCTCACATGGCTATACAATTTGACACAGACCCAAGTTTGTACATGTCCTAAAATAGATTTATATACATGCCAACGTTAAGGGTTCAACCATGTGGCACGAGATTGCGAGATCACATTGCAACACAACAGAAGCCTTGGTCAACATGTGTAAAAAAAATAATAAAATGTTTATATTATTATTAAAGTCAGATGGAGGACTTTAACTGTGTTGAAGCTTTATATCCGGCATAAATTGCGGTAAAAATGACAACCCGATATTATTTTTTTTTCTCGGATTTAGTGCTTTATGTTACGAAGTATCCCTTGATACATAGACGCTGTGTTCTGTCTGCTGGTGAAAACTGATCTCCTTTAACCCGGCATGGTGTTTCAGAATAAATCACAACACTGATTTATGCCTACTTTTAAAACCAGCGTTCATCTTTCATTTTTTAAAAATTTTTATATCAACACAATTACAAAAGGATTTACAAAATAAATTGGAGCTGGTGGGAAAGAAACAAATGATCATGTGAATTCTAATCCACAGTTATTTTATTTGAATGTATTTTCATTTCATTTCAAGCTCTAATGTACAGTATTTAAGCCTGCAAGTGTCACAAGGCAACTTTATCGACATTAACCAAGCAGTCTTTATAACAGCTTAGACCTACTAGAATAAGCCTGCATAAATACCTACGTATGCATTGTCATGACAGTCTTATGTAGCCTCATAACTACTGTCTTATCTAAGTAAATGAGTACCAATGCTAAGACAGCCTGACTTTAGATTGTTTTCATCGTCATATTTTGCACGATTAATCTGTATGAGTCACATAGAACACACGGTGTTTCTCTACACAAGTGCTTATCCATTATGAATAATCTGTTAGAAGAACGTGCAGGAATGAGAATAAACAGGTCCACCTCCATCTTTCCAAATCACTTAAGCTATGTGCAAGTGTGAGACCAGAAACGCTATCTCTGAATACTTCCGCTTAAACTTGCATTTGCACCCCTGTTTCCAGATACCCCTACGCTGATACGCATATGGTTCTCGTAAACTGACTTTACCTTTAGCCGTGTTAACGTTTAATGTAAATCAGATTCCAGAGGTTAGCCCCCAGTTTAACCTCATTCATTAAAAAAGAAGGAGAAGAAGACGGAGAAGAAAAAAAAGAAAGTGGATAATTTGACAAAAACGAGACACTTTTACAGCATGTCCCCGAAGCATAATTTAAGGATTAGAAGTTAAACTGCACAGCACTTTTGTTTCTCTGTTTAATTAAGGCAAGAAAAAGACAGGGTTACTCAGGCAGTACTGTGTTTATTATATGCTGCCTGACTATAGATTATTCATTTATACTTGTTATAATTCAGCAATATACCATGCAATTATCCATCCATTACAATACAATACATTCGTCTATTCCTTAAAGCAATTTTTTGTACTAGTTTCAACATCAACCTCAGCTAATATTCAACTACAGGTGCAATTTCATAGTACATGGTTACAGGCAAAAATCTGACCTTTGATTAACAATTTTTGTAGTTATACTATTAAATTTTAAACTGTTCTACCAGCTAATGTAATGAATGAATACATACACTGTGTGGACTTTAACCTCTAAACACTGCATTATATAGGTGTCACTTACCATTCCATTACATATTATCTTGAATTTGAAATATTCCAACTATTAACCATGTCTGTTTCAAAATCAGGGGGAAAAGAAAAATCTGAAAGCAGACATTTTTATGATGGGTGTGGGAGAGTTGTATGCCCTCTTATCAACTTTGCTCTTTGAGGAGCAATAAGACCTGCACAGACAGGTGCTAAACACAGACATCTATCAAGCTCTAGTATTAGACAGGGTTAATTATCCTTTACTCTTACTTAAAAAAAAAAGGAAAACAAAAGCATGCATACATCATAAAGACATAAACTTTAATAAACTGTTTAGAATTTACACTTTGATATCCTGTACAACAAAGAGTAAAATAAAAAAATATATATATAATTGAATGTAACTACATTGAAGACATCTAAATCTTCTCAACTATTGTTATTTTATTTCAAATTTACTGCTGCAACTTATTGATTTTAGATATGTCTAAAATCAATAAGTTGTAGCAGTAAATTTCTACAAACCACGCTGAAATAGAAGAAAAGACTGAGACTGAAATCTTAAACTTTAATTCACCATCGTCTTTAATAATAATTTAAATGTACTCCGTCTGGAAAGGTCAAAGGTTAGCAAGCACCTAACCTCTCCTACACACCATTATTTCTCCCCCTATTATTACCAACCTTCAAACTTCTCCAATACAGACTCAGCTCCCTTAATCTTCACCACTTCAAAGCCACACGCCCTCTGGCCTTATACTACGCACTCAACACCACGGCAATTCATTTTTGCCAAATCTCTCTACCTTATTGTCTCTTTTTGCCTTTTATCATGGCAGATTCCTTGCCTGATGTCTTTGCGCTCTTTTCTCATGTCAGCGCTTGCTTTGTCACAATTAGCAACCCAAATTTCATGGTGGTTCTTCTGAAACTAAGACTACAACATATCGGTTCACAATGCATTCAATTACCTATAGATAGAGAAAGCTGTATGAGACAAGACAGCATATTTCATGCTTTTTTCATCTCTCTATATGTAAATGACCCTGGGCTTACTTTAATTTGAAGGGAAGTCTCCGTTGAGTCATCATACATTTTCAGAAAAGTATAAATAGACCTAGACAGCTCAGCGATTGTCTCCAACAACTAATATTACATTCTTCGGGGGCATCTATAATAGGTGGTGTCTGGAAACAGCTGTAAAAATCAGTGAAATGTTCGAAGGTGATAGAAAGTTGTGAACATATTGAAGCAGACACGAAAAGAATCAACTCAAGACGATCTTTACCCCCAGACTATACTACCAAACTGCATATTGAAATTTAATGTAAAGTGACATGTCTATTTGAATATGTGTACATAGTACGTCTAGCTTCCATAGGATGTTCTGGTGGACTTTAAAGGTCGTTTCTTTTGAAAAATAAAGCATGCAAAAAGGGTTGCTGATCCTACTTAGCTAAGAAAAGACATATGCTGTCCTTGCAAAATGTAGAGTAGTATTTAAAAACGATAGTTGCTTTGCCTACTTAAAAAAATTTTTTTTTTAACAAAACAAAACAGTGGTTATGATCTATCCTGGGATAATGATCGCACAGACATTATGATTGCTGTTTTACAATTACACTCAGATAAGGCTTTTAAGTACAGAGATGCGAGGAAAATAACAGAGTCGTAGAAGAAGGTGGGCCTGTTGAAAACAATGCAGTGTATAACATTAAAATGTCAATCAATAATCACCTCATGATGTCTTAAATGGGCTCAAAGCACGAGTATAAAGGGAGGTCTGGAACATATGGCATGATGGCAGGGTTGATATATTGACTCGCCCCCATTGTTGATGATTAATTTATGAAAAGGTAGATTTATCAGTGGAGATTAAAATAATTTTTTGCCTGCGGAGTAAGTTAGTGATGAGGACTTCCCTTAACCAGAAATCATTAGAAAAGCAAAGTGCTGTATTCATAGTAATGTAGCCTGATGTAGATTTCAAGGTCCTCGTGGGAAATATTTCTTGTGGTGGTGGTGGTAGTCATTTGTGTGTGTATGTGTGTTTCTGTCTGTGTGTGTGTGTGTGTGTGTGTGTGTGTGTATGTATGTGTGTGTGTGTCTTAATAATGCACAAACAAAGAAGAGGAAGCTGCGTCTACATTCTTTACGCCAGCACAGAATGGGCATATCAGACATGATTTCAAGAACATGAAAAAGAAAATAGTGACAGTCTATTAACCTGAGTTGTATTCTTACCTTTATTTACACGTGCATTACTGAACCACAGTCAAGTGTAAAGGAATACTGCGGTAGCAATCACAGTAGTACTAATTTACCCACATGCACAGGTTTAAAAGAATGTAGCCCAGCAGCAAACAAGAGAAAAGTGATCATGTTACCATAAAGGACCTCACGCAATCACTGACAGCAGAAGAAAGAAATGTGAAGAATGTCAAAGAATTACAAATTTGCCAGCAAGCGTCTTTTCATTCACTTCACATTCGAGATCGTGTGTCTTCTCTGTGTACATGCTAGCTTAACTCTGTCTAAAACGATGACTGTGGGTGGGAAGCAGCAAAGTACAAAGTAAATAAGCTGAAATGTTTTAGTCAGGACATTAAAGAATATCTAACACACCATGTGTCAAAACAGAGTCATTATCAAGCTAGCTAACATTTCAGAGATTATCATTGTTGCTAGCTTGAGATAGTGTTTGCCCACATTCCTTGAATCATTGAAGCGCTAACACAAAATCTTTTCAATTTGTGATTCCTTCTTGTACTTTCACTCATACTTTATGTAGAATTGCTAAAAAAAAAAAAAAAAACACACAAGTTTTTTTTAGCAAGTCAATTTGAGTAAACAATTGAATGCTTGACTAAGGAGTTTTACTTGAGGGCATGTGTGTACTTTTGGCTAAATCATGACATTTACACAAGACTCCGTGTGTCACTAAAACTGTATGGTAAGGAGATTGAGATTTAGCTTAGCTACCTGATCAAAATATCTTCAGGCTAGTGGTGTTGATAAGAGCAATGCTAGCAACATGTAATAAGCACAGTAATCATAATATCTCCTTCAAATGTAACAACTTTTTTAAACATGGTATAGTTTTACACGATCTAATCATTAAGATCTTTTTACAAATCAATAAGATATATATATTTATATATAGAGATATTTTTTCCCCTCTACTACTTTTCCCATTGAATCGGTGCCTGACTGGATCCCATCCCCCATCCTGCTGTAATTGTACGATGTTTACCCTCTCAGCCCAAGGCCGTGTCTTTAATTATCCCCACATGAAAACTGGAATGTCCAGCACTGTCATTAAAAAAAGAGCTAACGTCCAGAGCCTAGATGACAGTGTAAACAGGTGTGTTAGTTATTTCGCAAGCCTATTTTGTTCCTCCTCTATTCTCAATAAAGGTTTGAGCTTTTACTGTTTGGTTTATGCCTAAAAAGGGTTAGCTTCCTAAATCTTGCTTAAATGGATTAATGGTGCAATTAGATAATAACTACAACCTGGTACACATCAGAATTATTTTTTTTTTCTAATGCCATATTATAGTTACATCTAAATCGATGTATTACATAACCACAAACTTAAGAGGAAATGTTGCATATAAATATATTGTTTAAAAAAATTATGAAATGACTACTAAAGCTCAAACAATGTGAGAGCATTTTAAACTCTAGAAATCCTTAAAATTAAGACACCAATTTATAATTAATTTATGGGCAAAACACAGTATTGGTGCTGATTTTATTTTTTATGTTATATATACAATACAGAAAATGTGTATGCCCAGGAAGCTACTTCTGAAGTTTATGCAACATGGAAGTGACCAATCTTGCTTCTCTAAAAATTTCAAGTTGCTAACTTTAGCCGTTTTGGAGAGATGATTTTATATATGCTCCAAACATGGTCTTTTTTTCAGCGTTATACTGTCTTGCTTCAAACAATAACAATTTAAAATGCTAATTATTCATATTTCTTTATGAGTATTGACACTAAAATTAATTTAAGCTTCTATAAGTATATGACCTGTAAAAATTATTTTTTTAGGTAAAAGCACGAAATCTGTAGTGTTCGTAACCATGTCAAATTCATTCATGTTGCAATATCTTAAGAATTTTGCATTTTAGAAGAATAAATTTTTTCAGGCTTATGTCTTTTCATGTGAAATCTATATCGGCTAAGTTTCATCTGAATGACACATAACTTTTAATTTTAAAAAGTAACAAAAAACGAAAAATGGATATCGAGATAAGAATCATTATATATTATGAAAAATGGTGTTATATGATCCAATTTCTAAAAATTCACTTTCAAAGACACTTTTAGCACCAATACCTTGTTTTGGCCGTTAGCATATCATATAGTATAAAGTATAAATCTTTTTAACTGCTTTTATTCACAGACTACATTTCTTTTTAGAAAGAAAAAAGTCTTGAGCCACCACTCATTTCTTCATATTTTGCTTCCACAGGTAAGAAGCAGTAAGAGAAGCAGTGAAGATTATAAGAGATGATCAGGCCGGTGATTAATGTACTGGTGATGCTGAATGATGAGTGGTTGAAACAGACGTTTAGTTACATAAACAACCAAGTTTTAAATCTTATCTTTAGGTACTTTGCAGCCTGTCACACTAAACAATTTGTTCTCATTTTTTTATTTTAATTTACATCATTTAATTTAATTTTATTTAATATGAAGAAATTAGAGATGGCTCAAGACTTTCACACAGTTCTTATTATTTTAATTTAATTACATTTGTATTTAATATGAAGAAATGAGGCTCTGGCGGTGCATGACTTTTGCACAGTACTATAGGTAAGATTAGAAAGTTAATAACAATCATAAACAATTTTAAGGAATTGTTTTTTACAGTTGAGGCCAAAGGCAGATGACAGAAATACAACATTTAAGTTAATAGTGTTTGCTACAGCACATACCTTTTAGTCCAAGTTCCTTATTTAAAAATGTCAGTAATAAGATTAAACAACATTTTTATACTATAAAAATTAAATTAGAGTGTATCGTTCAGTTTTAATTTAATTAATGAATATATAGTTTTAATGTGTATTATTACAATGTTGTTCTACTTATTAAAGTGTCATACAATCAAAAAGTTTATAATAATAACAAAAGTTATTATAATCATTATTATGTGTAGAACAAATAATCCTCAGCCAAAATTTGACCCCCAATTGTGACAGACCTACTAAATAGACAAACAAACGTTAACCAGTTCTACAAACTTTTAAAAAATTTTTTTTTACAGAAGATAAGAAACCTATTGCAGCACATCAGTTTGCTGTCTTTCCCGATGAACGTGCACAAGGCAAGCTAACGTGCCTAGCCCGATTCTACAATGTGTGTTGGAGACTAACAAAGCACACAAATGTTTAATGCACAAACATTACAAGGCCCTCAGTCAGCGGCGCGGGGCCGTAGTCGGAGAACAGAGCAAATGCAACCTCAGCAGGAACGATAAAAAGCCACAACAATGAAGGTGCTTGTGCACTGCGCTGTGGAAGCTGCTCCATAATTCGCTTTTGCTGACGTTTACAGGTTTGATAAGGGTGGAGCCATTATCATTCAAGGTTTAGTACCGGTACAGCTCATTTTTTAGGTACAGAGTGTGTTTATATCATGTGTACATCATCATCTAATTAGAATGAGGTACAGACTAAATTGAGTCAGTTACATGACAAGATGTCTTACTTTAGCTTACATGTCTAGCTGAACAAGCTTCATTAAAGCAGTGCTACTGTTATGGTTTAAAATATAATAAATGACTAACCACCAAGAACACTAATGTTAATCAGTAACTGGAATAAACCATTAGGCATTTGATATTAAGATGCTGCCCCATGCTAGTCGGCTATAAAAGAGCAGTCTGAATTCACTGTTTTTTTAATTGTCCTGTTTTCCCTTCAGACTATTTCCTGTCCTGGATTAATGTTTAAGAGGTTAAGCTAAATGAAAAGCATGTGGTGTCCGGATAAGTACGGAAAATGTTCAATTCGTCTTAATGGTCTTCCCAGAAAGGCCAAAATGCTAAAATAAGTTACCTGGAACTAAGCTATGAGAACTTCTTTCCCCCAAAATTACAATTAATAATGAAATTTGATTCAGAAGACAATATATTTTAATTATTTAATAGGTTTTTAAATTTTGCTAAAAAATACTTTTCAAGAAATGTAGCAATCATGCGATTTTATGACCACTAACGAAGAAGTAAAGGTTGATCTAGCTAGGCAACATGAACATTAACATTCCAGACATTATAAACAACAAATGTCGGGAAAAATTTTTGTAGAAACAAGAAAATCAAGAATTGCAAACCTTATCCTGAGAACTTACACATTTCATTAAATCTATGAAAGGAACTGAAAGGCTCTCTACTTCAGTCTCAGGGTCAAACTGAGGTTTTCAGACGTCACAACCACTGTAACTGCATTTTGTTTTGTAAATTTCAGCACTTAAGTCCTTTACGAGGTTACAAACACTACACCCAAATAACTACCAAATACTCTACTTGCTGAAGAACAATATTTAATTTTTGCTGTAGCTATCTTTCTTTCTTCTTTCTTTCTTCACGAAGCCTGTGGTCCATATTTCTGATTACTCAGGAGTCTTTGTGTATGTAGTGTGAAGATTAACAGAAAAACCACTTATATTTTTCAACATCTTCATCACAAGTGGTCAGCTGCAGTAAGTGAAACCGTGATAGCAGTAATTAGCTTTCGATAATGGCTGAAAAATGAAGAAGTGGGCAGGAAAGTGTCATCACAGTTCTTCACATCACATAGTTTCGAATGGTGTTAAAAGATTGGCATTTTTTTGTCACTAGTCATTAGCAGATACGTACATGATAGATATGTATTGCATGGTAGGCTTTCTTTTCAAGTGCAAAAGCAAAAAAAAAAAAAATATCAAGTTACTATCAGGTTTGGCAGCTGCGAAGTACGTGCATAGTATCAGATAGTGGTCTAGCATCAGTTTAGATGTTATAGGAAAATAATCAATAACCAAGGGACATGGCGTTAACTTTGAAGGTTATTTTCATACACGCACATACAAAAACAGCACATCTTGGTGTTTTTATCCTTTGAGCAATTTCCAAATGATATAATAATTTTGTTAATTAATTACTTAATTAAACATCAAAGTTCTGATCTGTTGTTATAGTTACATTTATTAATGTGGCATGTGGGCGAAACTGGTTCCTATTATCAGTTCCAGCTATAAGCACTTCCTTCAGTGCGCTTGCTTTTCTCTCTCATTTTACAAAAAAAAAAAAAAACAACAAAAAAAAAAACTTAACTTTTATGGCAGACACCCTTATCCAGAGTGACTTACATTTTATCTCATTGTGCATCTGAGCAGTTGAGGGATAAGTGCCTTGCTCAAGGGTGCAACAATGGCAACTTGGCAGTTGTGAGGTTTGAACCTGGGACCTTCCAAACAAGGGTCCAACCCCTCCTCCTTTGCCTTGTAGACTTTCCCCATTGCAGAAAACCTATTTACCTTTGACTACTACAAAGCACTGACACTGGAGACTCCTTCAAATATGTCAAATATGCTAAATAACCATCTCCATCCAGGAAATATCAACAATTACATACTTGTACAAAAAAAAAAAAAAAACACATCTGCTTATGTCGATTGCCTCTCACAGCATGGGAGACACTACAGAAACGCTGAAGCCGGCAGTGCTGTCAGAGCTGCTGTTATACAAAATAAATCAATGTTCTAAACAATATGAATGAGGAATTCAGCAGTAGCATCTGTATATTGGAATCATCATATTATTCATCGCTAGATAATACTCATAATAAATGCTAGATAATAGATAATTGCTAGATAATACTGCGCACTGCTAAACTAATTTTCAACAAAAGGCCCATCTGCCATAGATAAACACACAAATCAAAAGAAATGCTTCCTTCTATTTATTCCAGTGAAGGATTTGTGATCTAGGACAGGGAACCTCACTCACAGCAAACATTTCAGTAAGGACAATGTCCAAATGTCTGCTGAGCCCAACACAGGCATGCATGCTCATACAAAGATCAGGTTATTTAGGCTTGATTTACTTAACGTTCACTTACATTTTCAAAGAGAAATCTTTCAGTTACTGTATTTAACTTGCACATAATTTTATGAACACAAAGTTCAGAGTGGGTGTATTTTTTTTCCTGATTAATTTTCCACCCTGGCAAACCTAACACCCGAAGTTATTCATTGCTACTTAATCCAAGTGACACAGAAGGCGGGTAATGAAATCAAAGCTGTATTCTCGAAGTGTTTAATATGTCCTCCTCTCAAGCATTCTGAAGCGGTATTTATAGTAGCGTCTTGTATTAAGAAAGTCAATCCAGATTTGTTACACAGTACATCTGGATATCCAATTGATCAGATAAAAAAAAATACACCATCAAAATGTAAAGGTTAGAAAGTTCATATCTTCCTAGCAAGGCTATTTGAACCTGCACCATTCTGCATGCTCACACCTTTCCTTTGTCTAATGTGTAACTGTTCCAAATGAGGGACTGGTTTAATGTCCAGTGTCAAAGTGATCATTTCTATGCTGATTAATAGAAACGGGCCATAAAAGCACATGAAAATGATTTGAAGTACACTGTGACCTCCATGACTCAATTAAAAGATTAACTATAAGTCACATTTCTGTTACAAACTTAAAGGTGGAGTGATAGAGTAGCATAGTCCTAGCCACATATACAGTAGTATGATGTGTGGTATCTTTGCTCTGAAATAACAAGTAACCTGTCCTACTTTGCAAAACAGACATTTGAGTAACAAATCAACGTCAGGTTTAAGTAGATCTTAGGAGACAAATGCAGCCTCTGAGCATAACAAGGGCATTTGTACAAGGTGTCTTGACCCACTTGTGAAGCCAATAATACAGATGCACAAATGTTGCAAAAGTAAAGTCATGCATTAACCATTCAAAATGTAAATCTGAAGAGTGATAGCGGTCATGTTTTCAAGCAGTCCGTTAATTAATCTGCATATCTGGGGGAAAGAAAAAACCTACTAGAAACATTGAAAATGATAACAAACGAAAATGAAAATAGGTTTAGAATTTGCAACATTAATTTATACATAATAAGGCATGAATTTTATTTTAAGCTTAGACGTGCATACTTTAATTAGAAAATTAAAGTAGAAAAGCTTAGATTTGAACATGTACTGTATATTAGGTTAGGAAACTAAGAAAAGATGCATGCCATAAGTTAATGTAATTGTAACAAACAGTTAAGAAGACGCTACTGACCTTGGATTTCATTTGCCATTGTGCAAAAATTCTATTCTAGCACATATTTACGCAGCTGAAACCATATAATCTTCTACTCCTACATTATGCAGTGCACCAATGGAAATGAAATTTACAGAGAAATTGAATATTGAATATTGATATATCGGCCAAAGGTCAGCTTAAGTCTTTATCCTGCAATGAATGCATTTAAAAGTGATTTACTTTGACAGTTTGAATTGACATTGTGAATCACACCCGCTCCCATTACATTCGAGCGTTCGAGCCCATTCTGCCTCGATATAGGATTTGACCCAACTTTTCTTTACAGTTCTTTAGATATTTACTGTAGATGTTTGAACTTTGGCGAGATGGTGCTCTATCTTCTTAAACACTTTAACATGTGTGTTTATAGCAGGATAACTGCAAATTCAATTCCCATCATAGTCGAGTAATGTCTTCTGCTGCTGTGCGCTTGATGGAAACCAGTTAACAGGGCTCTGTCAGCGCTGGACTGTGAGTGGCAGTAACTCACAACTTAGGACATGGCCTCTGGTACTAGCTGGGAAATCTTTTAGCGCTTTCTGCCACAATGGTCACCTTTTACTAAAATTTTCATTTCAAAGAAGTAAGTGGTAAGTTTGTGGTAAGTTTACATGGTTTGAAACATATTGACTGCCCTTCTCTTCTCCTTCTCTGACATATAATGAAACTTATGAAACACTAATAATTCTGCAAATTGAGTTCCTTAATCTTACAGTACATCTTGACCATCCAATAAGACATCAGAAGCAATTTTAAAAATAAACTCTCCATGTTATCCACTTTGCACAGAATTTCACTACCCAATGGCACGAAAAGGTACGTTGGGTAAAAACATATATAAAGCTTATTTCATTTTATAAAGTGTATTCTGACTATACAACTGACTATACAATTCCTTGTTGTACCCTTAACTTTTCCATATTTAATATATCTTTCACCTAGAGACCATAATTAACTTTTATAGTAAAACTTTTAAGATATACTATATACACTTCTTTTAGGTAAATGATAGTAAAAACAATCCCTAAGCTAATCATCCCAAAATAACCAGGAAAGGTACTGTTTAGGACTAATTTTTTGTAATTTTTTATTAATATACTTTTATTTTTATTATTTTTTTTTTTACAAAAACCATAGAGGAATAAT
>JAQMYL010000014.1:17197234-17208170 GCA_030014365.1 Clarias pachynema | reverse complement strand
ATTAAATTTATGAATCAGACTGCCACATCATCAGTTGGGGGTGGGGGGTGGAAAGAGGTGAGGGGGGTTGGGGTAATGGGGGGGGGGGGGGGTGCCATTTCCTTCCTGCAGGAGGATGGGTCTGACCAGTATTGTGTAAGCAGATGGGGAAGATATCATGGCAAAATATACCTCCACCAGAGCCTCTATTCATGTTGCATCAAAAAAAAAAGAAGAACCCTGTGATTGTCATCTAATCCGCTCAGGGCCCACACCCAAATGAAAGCACTTCCCCTTGTTGTTGGTTAAAACACGCCACGGACTCCTGTGCATTAAAAATCAGGTGTTATATAAACAGGACTGGTTTTGCAGAACTGTAACAGAAAACCTTCATGTTAACAGAAAAACTAGTTTTTTTTTTTTTGGTCCCAAAAATTAGTTTTAGCGCTAAAAGCCAGTGTTATCACAGCTTCAGTCCGAGCACGTCTTGTTTAACCAAAAAAGGAGAACCTTAATTCACTTAAGTACATGGTTTCCATTTCACGGAGTATGCAACACCTATTCAACGAAAGTGCTGCTCTGCAATAAAGCAGTGAAGATCGTTAGTATAATGTGTGGACGGACGGGGAAACCATATAAGTCATTACATGTTGACCTTCCGATCACTATCAGCTATCTGTAGGATATATCTATTATTTATGGATTGAGTAATACACGTGTGGGTTATACAGTATATTATGAACGTTTTTGTTTCCATGTAACTATGAAAGTCCAGGATCGCTGGATGAAAATGCACCGAACTATGCACTGAACTAACAAGTTTGAGTCTGTTTATGGATCACATCGTATTATTATTATTATCACATGCACATCTGGCTGAGAAAGCCTTTAAATAAGAGTTTTCTGCTTGTGGTGTTGAATAATTAAAGATGGGAACATGAGTCCAGGTTATGCGAGAGCGCAACAACATTTCAACAGTCGAACCATACAGCTGCTGGCTAACGTGCGTCCTGTCGGCAAACGGAAATATGGGTAGCTCGAATTATAAACGACGTTAACGGCGTGCCCCTCCCACCCACAACACTAAACATGTGCCAAACGCAAAAACAAAAACATCTCTTTTTAAAAACCTATCTCGACCTGTATCATCATTACAGATTCCACAACCAATGACTTCCACGCCACGCACCACCAGTGATCCTTTATTTTTTTTTGCCCCCCCCCCCCCCCCCTTCTTTGATCTTTTTAATGATCTCTGACCTAGTATGGAATCTATGAGCTGCGAATGCTGTTTTATGGCGAAGTGGAAGCGGGGGAGGGGGCTTCAAGTAGGTCAAAGGGCATCAGATTCTGCTAATGCTAAACAGAAACAAAGTGTCAGCAAGCCCATGTTAGATTTCACAGAAGCAAATGCTGATTAAAAAGGATCATGTTACTCTGGCAACTTAAAGGCGCAGGAGCGTTCGTTGGGTTTTTTGTTTTTTTTTGCAGTATTTGCCGCAGTTGCGCAATATTGCTCAGCTGTCTTACACGAAATTTACACCCGTCCTTTAATCAAACTGTTAATGTGACTAAGTCTCACCTCAGGCCACATAAAAATAGACATTCTTGCCCATGCCTAAAAGTGCCATGGCTCTTAATTGTTCAGTGGGGTTCCTCTACAAATGACTTCCTCTCTGCTATCTGTTATAAACTTTTATTGGTCTGCGATCACCCCCTAAAGAGGGGCCAGCATGGCTGAACTAGCCTTATGCTCCATCTGATACCACGAATAACCCCAAATCCTGTACAGAAGTGCTGACCCGCTCCAGAACTGCGTATACAGGCCTCCATTGGATTTTTGTTTTGTTTTGCGCCCCCTTCCAAAAAGGATCAATATTGATCTTTCATCTCCCTCGTAATCCTTTTTCCTGCTAAAGGTTTGTCATAGGCATTGTAAGAATGGAGCTGGAGAAGGAAAACAAATCCATTACTATGTCAAAATCCTATGTAAGCCTCATTCCAAAAGATTCGTTAGAACTGGTTGCTTTTTAGAAACGTAGATAATCGTTCTTAGCTGGTACGTTTTAAACGTTTTGGACAAAAGTTAAATTCCTGTTGACTCCTTTTAATTGTGGCCGAAGTAGTTAACAGATGAACACGCAGACCTTGTTCGTTTTCCCTCCAATGTATTTTCCTGTTTTTGAGCAGACAGATGGACAAAAATAAAGCGAGGAACCGCCGAGGCTCGACTAGATTAGGAGCTGTATCTGGTTTGTATTGATTTTGTGTGGACTTCAATCTAAACGTACTAATTGCTTCCTTGCTTGTATTCGAGCCTGGTGGCAACCAGAAGTGACTGTTTTACTGCTAAGATGTCCACGGATATGGACTCTAACCCAATTAATCAAAGTGTGTGCTGTCATTAGGTCACAGGATCTTGCTAGGAGACGGCTAGCTTAGTGTGTACATTATTTTTAAACGAGAGGAACGTTCATCGCAAAAGTTGAGGACATCAGATAAAGCTTATCATGAGTTATCATTAGGTTTTCTAGTAGAATGATATCCTATTACACTCACAAAAATATTTTGGCCTTGTGTAGATTTTTACATATTATTTTACATATTACTACAATAAATAAGTTACATATTTCTGTTTAATAAGTTTAACATAAACATACCATAAGCCTAGATATTTTACTTGTGTGAAAAGTACTTATATGTATGTATGTTTCAGTGTACAATCATTTTAATTAATTTTGATACTTTTTAAACGGTATAGTTTAAAAAAATACAATTATGAGGAATATTTAGCTATATATTTTTAGTAGCTCTCTAGTCTTGTATTGAATATCATAGTTTTTAGCATTCAATGAGCACCTTATTAGGATTATTAGGTACATCTACAGATAATTGCGTTATATAAAAAAAAATCTTCCACTTTGTACCTGTACAATTACTGATTTTAGTCTTTCCCTGAACATAATGAGTGCAGTGCATTGAATGTAATGTTCTTTCCCTGGATTTCCACTCATCACTTATTATTATTATTATTATTATTATTGTATTAATTTCTTTTTAGTTTGCATTGGTACAATCGTTCAGGTGATACTGGAATGTTTTAAACCATGTCAGTGGTATCAGTGCTTTGATGAATTGTTCATAGCAACAACAGAGTTATAGTCAGTCTCTGTGCACATAAAACTTATCATAGATATCATAGATTGTTTTATTCATCTTTTATTAAATGCTTTAACCTGGTCAGGGTTGTGACGGACCTGGAGTCTGTTCGGGCTTTATATTGATATATTAACATCTTGACTTTCGATTTCAAATATCATAAATAATGAGACATACCATATTAATATTAATTTTGTCTCGGGTTTCTGAATTAAATTTACTCACCCGCCTTTGTATTTGAAGGCAGGATGTATATGAGGTCAATGCAACTCTGTAGGATCAAGTTATAAAGAGATTCACTGACTGCCAACTTCCCTGTACTGGTTACTCAACTGTGTAAGTAATCTGTCATTTTCAGCCACCAGAAGTTAACTTTAATTCTCATTCAAAATGCTTCATTGTTCCCATCAGGCCTGAAAAATCATTTGTACAGCTGCGGGAGAGGAATGGGGTGCAGGGGTGAAAACCTGCTAAACAAACAGCCCCCAGCAGCTTCCAGTACAGACTATTAACCATGGCCTGCTTCTGTGTTGGGAAATAGCACCCTGTGTCTTCCCTGTCACACACAACTCTTTTAGCACGTGGGTGTTAGTGTATTCCCGTTTTGAGCTAAACAAAAGTCAATTAGTTCCATGGTAAGAGAATGTTCTTGGGTTTTTAGGGAGAACTACTGAAACGAGATACGACTTCGCCTGCGGGACAAAAGTGGAGACAGGGATTGAGAATTCTTTTGTCAAGGTAAGGGGAGTCGTATCACATGGCTGTGGAATCCAGACTCTAATTGACCCCTGAATTCATCGGAGGCCATTAAAAACAAAGCGGGCCCTCTCACCTTCATGCAGACTGAGAAGTAAATAGTAAGACATGCTTAAGGCACTAATTCATGACTTGTGGATCCTGGACTTGGAACGTCACTGAAGGATGACACCTAAGCAACTTGATTTGTCTTTGTAAAACCTGGTGTGTCCTTGCAAAAGGTGTGAATTGACATTAATCCTTTACTTTTTTTCATTCATCGACTCTCATCATCATGCAAAGATTATTACAACCTGTATTCGTCTTTATTCGATAATTTTCAGGATTTCATTAGGGTCAGAATGAAGAAGGCTGTTAGTTCTCTTGACTGTCACTATGTTAGATGGCTACGACAAGTGAGACTAGTAAAACGTTTCTCATTGTAAAGCAGGGAGGGGGGTGGGGTGTGAGTGAGACTCAAGTGACAGAAACAGGGAGCGTGACGGGGGATTTTACTAACCTCCTGAATCAGAGACGAGGAGCCACCACCAACACCACCACCACCACCACCGCCACGGAAAGGAACGCTTGAATTACCCGCATCGCTCCCAGGTTGGCTGTCTTTTCCTGACTGAACACATGTCAAGGGCACAGTTGAAATCATGGCAGATGGTATTTACTCACAGATCATCCATATTTGAGACTTACATACAATATATAGTGCAGAAATTCCATTAAAGAGCAGATAAAAAGGTGGTAAAAAAATGCACTTTATACATTTATATATTGTAACAAAAAGATGCATTCTTATGCAAAAAAAAAATTGCTGGCTGCTTTCCTTTTTCCTCTTCCGCTCTGCTTCTTCCTTTTTTTTTTTTTTGATCTCTCTTTCTCCTCTAGTGCAAAGGGATCAGTTGCTAAACTGAATTAGCAGGCCACTCAATCATCAAAACAAACAGACCTCCTCTGTTAGTGACATTAGCAGCGAGGTAATTCACTTATGTTACACTGGACGGCCCCTCTGCACCACAGTCAATGCTCGGGTAGATTTGCATTCAAGGTGAAAATCTACACAATTCACAATCGGGCTCACTACATTTGACTACATTCATGCCTTGGCTGTTGCAGGTCGTAAAAAAACATTTGTTTACCCAACAAGAGTATGGGCATGTGCAAAGTTCCACACTTATCAGAACCTGTTTTGGATTACTTTGAGGTTTTAATCTGTTACTGAATGTGTGTTCCTAATTTATCAAGTTACATAATCAGAAAAAGAAAAGCATGAGCTCCATTAAAAAAAAAAAAAAAAAACTAATTCCAGCATGTTAATAAAGATTTCGATTTATTTGTTAATTAAGGTCAACTTAAACCATCCAAACCTTCCTACTCTTGTCGTTGTTCCCGTGTCTACAGTACAGTATGACCCACGCAAACCAATCAGGCCTCTGTAACTCAATAAACCGGTGTGTGTTTGTGTGGGGGTAGTTGAGGAAGCTAATCTTGGAGATGTGAATATCTGATGCTTGCCTTCAGCCTGGATATACTACGTGCTTGATTCTGACCTATCTTATGTTACCAGTCCTTCCTGTAATTAACGCTGACACGTACGGCCATATGGAGCGAGACCGATGGCATGCGACCTGAGCTCCCTCCTGTATCTCTGCTGTAGGCGAAGGAATGTTTTATTGATATCATTTGGAAATCAAGCTATTTAAGCTTAAAGTAAAGTCGGGTAGCTTATTGCTGTTTATGAGACTGAAAACTTTGTGAAAGAGTTTATGGAAATTCTCAATTCGAGTTCAATCCTTGGCTACAGCATTTAATCAATTAAGTCCTCCTACTTTTGTTATTTCATGGGAATTGAGCACACATATACTGTAGTAGTGTGATAAAGTCTTAAGCCACCCCTCATTTCTTTATACTTTACTTGCAAAGAGTCAAACTTTCTTCTATTTTTAATGTAGTCTTGAGGAATAGTGCTCCAGGCTTCCTGAAGGACCCTTTTGCTAAGTTTTTGGGACTCATTTTCAGTCCAGTCCCAGAGCAGTTTCAGAGGAATGTTGTTTGTTTGTTAAGCTACACAGTGACCTATGAATCATTCAAGCATAAAAACATCTAACGTAAGGCATGAACCAGTAAGAAACGGGTGCAGATGAAGACAGATGATCAGCTGAACGTTGAATGCTGAGTGGTTGGAACGGACGAGAGGGGAAATGAGGTTGCTGCTGAGGTTGTTATATAAGAACCAATTTTTTTTGCAGCCTGTCACAGCAAAACATTTCATCTCTTTATTTGTATAAAAATCCTTATTTTAATTTCATTTAATATGAAGAAATTAGAAGTTGCTCAAGACTTTTGCACATTATTGTACTTTACATACGTACATATGGATAGTTGTACACTACACTGTTTGAAAAAGCAATAATAAGTCGATTCCGGTTATAACTAATGAAAAACTACAAATATTTACAGAGCTTTACATGCAAATTCAGATATTGATTATCTTCCTGAATGGTAATACTTGGATCATCACTGAGCATTCACTGCAGTCTTTGGAACAGACTAGTGTGGAATAAAAATGGTTTTGTATGTGCGTTTAAAGGGTGCATACTTTACCTAACATAAATATATGCCATTGTCAGGAAGTATAGGTGAGACCGTAATAATACTGTCCCATATGTCCCATAACAGTGACATAAAACCTTGCTCAGGGGTGTTATATGGTTCAAAATGTTAACTCATATCTCAAGTATCTCAATGCAAACTCTTAGGTTGTCGAACCTGTATGTCTACGTGCTCCGAAACATAATGTATTTATCAGACAACTGATGAACGTGGTAACTTGCAAAAACTAGCCAAGACTAACCCATAATGTCCACAGCACACTGGTTTTATGTAAAAGAGATTAATTTGCCTACTGAACTCAAAGCAATGTATCACCCGATCTCGCAATGTATCCGTGCATGACTTTGACTGCTGGTGACCAAAACACCTCTAACCTCAAATAGTTGCATGCCTAATAACATGCTTTGAAAGCCAATGCACAATCAAGCTCCACAACCCTCAATTCAAGGCAAAAGCTTTGTAATCACTTGACGCCAAGTTTGAGAAAACCATGCAGGTACTGTACTGTGAAACTCTGGCTAACAAAGTAATGTGGCCTTCGCATGGCTCGGGATCACACCTCCTTCTTAGGGTAAGGCTCTGGAGATGTGTTAAACAAAAAGCTCTCAAGGCTGTTAACTAGACCAGGGAGTGGTCTAGTTCGATCATACAGCAAGGAAAACATACTGGTACCCTTCTGATTATGCAGTAAGGAAAATGGCATTGAAAATGTTTGGATTCAAATTCAAAGTCAAACAAATACAGTATGAAATAAACAAAAACTGAGTCTAGTGCTCAAATATATATAAAATTTATATTTAGTAATTAATATTTAGTAAATTAATGTAGGTATACTGGCTATAATAAGTTATACGAACAGTAGCAATTCTAATGTTAATGATATATAAACATATACTTTGATGCTCGTGACTTGTTTATTTTTATCCGACCTAAACAAGTCAAAGCATCAAAGTACGTTTATATATATGCATGTGCCTTTTTTCCCTCAGTAATAGTAGCCTGTTAACCTCACATACCTTCAGCTAGGTCAACTTGGCACATTTATTTAGTCTTGTCAGGTGAATGGACCATAGTACGGTTGAGTGACAAAAGTAAAAAGAGTAATGTTGAGTAAATGTGCCCATGTCCCTATGAGGGAGCTAATGAATGTTCAGAACACAATTGTAGATGTATGGTTTACATGTTTTAGCTTAGACAGAACCTTTACTGAGCAATTGCACATTAAAAAGGAAGAAAATTTCTGGGACATCAATGTCTGGGATTTGTTTTATTATTAGTTTTATATTTGGAAAGTTGAAAAAAAGGGATTGTTTGTTTTTAGTCGTGACAATAGGGGAAAAAACAGGTTTAACAAAAACTAAAAATAACCAACCCCATTATATATGACTGGACAACAAAGGAGTAAAAAGACTGAAAACAAATTCAAGGTGTTCGCCAAATGAACACAGGCAGCAAACATAAAGATCACGGTTTCAACTTTAATCCAGTTTCTGAAATCACAATCAGCCATTGCACAAACTGACCAAGCTGGCCCAGTGACTTAAGGCAGTTTCAGCAATACCGGGGTAGCACAAATAAAAATCTAACACTCACATAGAAGAAGGCTGTTCAAACAAGCCAGTCAGGCTGTGTTTTTAATGAATAAGGAGCCCTTTGCTGACAAAACACTAGCGCTTCAATGGCGCATTGTGTCCCCAAAGGCATTTTATTGGCACTCCTTGCTTGAGTTATGGTGAAAAAGTTCCATGCATACTTTCACTGACAGATCTTGAATAAAGAGCTGGGCTTTGACAAACACAGCTTTCGAACCGAGTGCTCTGACAAGACACCAGTCACTTAGCAACAAAGAAGGTTTTTTTGGTGTTTATTTATGAGCTGCTGATCTGAGACCAGTGTTTAAAAAAAAAAAAAAAACCTGGCTCAAAAGTATTCTGAAGTTTGGATAATATGGTTTGTGTGATAATGACCTTGCAGACGTTCCTAAAATGCCAGAAATGGTGTTAAGTTTTTTCAACGAATGGAACATATTCCAAATGAGTGACCGCTGGTTACAGTCAGGAGGGCCGGCTGACACTCCACAGTACATTAACGATACGGCTACTGGGTAAAGTAAAAAAAAAAAAACATGACCTCCTTGCCATATAAAGGCTTTTGTTCCATGCATATGTTTCAGGCCACATGCTGTGCAGCTTAATGACATTCTAGACTCAGAGTCAAACAGAAGGGGCTGGAGTGGACTCCATTAAAAAAAAAAAAAAAAAAAACTTCTGATACACGTGTGTCCGTCCTATGCAAGTCAAAAACAATGCACCGGTTATTTAAAAAGATCACAGTGATCAGGAGTTATGTCTGCTCTATCTAGCTTCCTTCTACCATCAATCAAGCTCTGGTGCACATGGACAAATGGGTATATTTTAATCCCTTTAAAGTGTACTGCAAAATAAAGAATAGGTATTATGAAACCCCCTGTGTGTTATCAATGTCTGTTTAATCACAAAGCTATTTTGGCTTCCTGCCTAAGAAGGAACTTCTCCTTCCTTTCAGTGATTTCACAATTGCCTCATTTCCCTTTTTTTTGTCCAAGAAATGTTTAGCTACTATCTTCAGTTCCTCAGAGTGTGAATTAGATCACTGACAGCTGCGTTAATACTAAGTAATCTTTTCCACATCTGGGAAAGGTGTTTACGGAAAAAAAAAAAAAAAAAAAAAACTAAGACATTTCAGGAATGTGCATAAGAATAACGACGATAATGAAAAATAAAAAAACTGTTTATTCATTCATATAAAAACATAGAAAAACTGGCTGTAATAATGCATACAAGTGCATTACCCTTACAGCAAATACTAACTAGATTTTCGAGTTAACCCTTTCAGAGTTAAGAAGCCGGGCATTAGCCTAGATCTGCCAAAGCAAACAAAAGAGGGAAACACAAACCTCTCTGCAGGCTTCTGTAGTGAAATCATACACCGATGCTGCCTTCCCATCACCCCGTCATCAATTCCCAGCCCCCCTTCTATAAGCTTACTAAGAGCCTCGTTATGAGGGAAAAAAGCCACTCTGTGAGTTTTTAATGTTTTCAAAACATCAGGATGACAACGATGGTGTGGAGATCTAACCTGAGCTCTGAATCCAAAGGTCAGGACAAACCGAGCAATCGGATAGTTCTTCTTCAAAGAATGGAAGATGCACATTGTTTTACTGGAACACTTATTTCATGGCAAATAATTATATTAGTGTTTAAACGACACATTGATCTTTGTCATCATTTTACAGGCATGTGGATTAGTACATGTGAATATCTGCACTAGGTGTTCCTCTTTGTGGACACACACTCACGCACGTGCACATTTGTATGGCTGGTTTGTGTCGAAGTATGCAGTTTGCTCTTGTTTCGTAATGGTTTGGCCACCAGCCGACACACGCACACTGCAAGAGATGGAGATTCCAGCATTTTTGGTCAAGCGCCAGATTGGAATGCCACCAACCCTAGTTTTCTGCTCTCTTGCCAAACCCTCCACATAATTCCTCACCTCCTTTTTTTCCTTCACTCCTTTTTTTTTAAACAACAGTTTATGATATAGCAGGGACTTCCACTTTTACTTTCGCAGGTTTTTTTTCTCAGTGGGTGACTTGCCTTTTGATTCTCCCACGGTTTAAGGTTTTTTACTCAAGTACTGTGTTATATAAAGTACTTAGGTAACCCGGTCAAAAGGATAAAAACTATAGAAGCCATTTACTACTAAACAAAATAAATCTAATTAGTCATAATTTATTTAGAACCAAATTTATTAATGTTTTTTTAATGAAAAAAATCATGTTTCATAAGAGCCTTATTTTGTTTAGAAGTGTTGTCTTTCCTGCCCAAAAGTCAAACAGTACTTAATCTCGCAAAACAAAACAGACAAGCTGCCTTTAGTCCCTGTCATAAATGCAGAGATAAGAAGCGTGGTTACTGTGTGCAACGAAATCCGCCCCCCTTTCCCGTAAAGCCACATCTTGTTCTTATTTCAAAGTGTCATTTATTGCCTTTAAATTTGGTTTTCTTGTGCAATGTCAAAAACAGGCAGTATACCGGCTCCACTGAGTCTGCCAAATGCCACAGGCGTCCTTTCATTGTTCCTGATTTGTGACAATATCTTAAAATTGATCACAAACTGCACTTAACTTAAACTTTGAAATTAATTACGTCTTAGCAAAGCCTGTGCAATCAAAATGTGCATTTAAAGTTATCGCTTTTAGAAACAATTTGCATTTCAAACAGCCTTAATTAAGATGTTTGATAACATGCTTGCTATTTCAGTAGAATTTTAAATTACAAACCCATTACAAACCTCCCTTCACATGAATCATGATAACTTCAAACTTCAAACCTTGCATTATATATTGTGTATTATATATATATATATATATATATATATATATATATATATATATATA
>JAQMYL010000014.1:17161826-17186702 GCA_030014365.1 Clarias pachynema | reverse complement strand
TAAGTTCTTGAATAATCATTAATCCTATTGTGCAGTTGATTATCATCAATTTCATATTGGATTTCACAATATTTTCAGTAACAATTTTTAAATAGTTTTTTTTTTTTTACATTGGACCAAATGAATGGAGGTCTTTAAATGGGAAAATTAGTTCTAATTATAATTAATATTACTGAAAAAGTATTTCTGAAATATACTTACTGGCCAGTTCATTAAGTACATCTTGCTAATACTAGTTTGGACCCTGTTTTACCTTCAGAACTGCCTTAATTTTTCATGGTATAGATTCACCAAGGTGCTTGAAACATTCCTTTGAGATTTTTTTCCAACTGCATATTTTCCAGCTACACGTCCATGATGTGAATCTCACGATGCACCACATCCCAGAGGTGCTCTATTGGATTGAGATCTGGTGACTGTGGAGATCGTTTGAGTAAAATGAACTCATTGTTATGTTCAAGAAAGCAGTTTGAGATGGTTTAAACTTCGTGACATGGCACGGTATCCTGTGGTCATAAAAAAAACCCCAAAAATATCAGAGATACTCTTTGGCCTACCTCGGTTGTAACGAAATATTACATGAGTTACTGTTGCCTTTCTGTCAGCTTGAACAAGTCTGAATATTTCCTCAAAACTCTGGCATTGATGAGACATTTCCCCCAGAGAACTAGAAACCCTAGACATGGTCGTGCATGAAAATCCCAGTAGATCAGCAGTTCCCGAAATACTCAGACCAAGCCAGTCTGTCACCAGCAACCACGGCATGCTCAAAGTCACCTAAATCTGCTTATATCACCAAACTTCAGCAGATCGTCTTGACCATGTCTACATACCTGAATTGACTGAGTTGCTGGCATGTTTGGCCATGATTGGCTGATTAGTTGGGCAGGTGTACCTAATGAAGTGGCCAGTAAGAGTATGTATAAGAAATTTTTTTAAATTTTTTTTTTTACAAATTCTATACTAATATTGAAATGCAGATAACTCTGTGCTGATAATATTTAATAATTATTTTTAGATGTTACTTTTGGAATCCATAGTAGAAAAGTTTACATAAAAATTATATAATACATCCAGTTCTTAATCTGTAGGGTTTAATATGATGTTGGCCCCGCCCCCTTTGCAGCTTTAACAGCTTCTACTCTTCTGGGAAGGCTTTACACTAGGTTTAGGAGTGTGTTTATGTGAATTCTTGACCGTTCTTCCAGAAGCGCATAACCCTGGCTCTCGCTCTAATTAATTCCAAAGGCGTTCTGTCGGGCTGAGGTCAGGAGAGTCAAGTTCTTCCACACTGAACTCACTCATCCATGTCTTTATGGACCTTGCTTTGTGCTCTGGCGCGCAGTCATGTTGGAACTGGTGTGGGGTTGTGTCTCAGGAGTCGGGCTCGGCCCCTAAGTTCCAGTGAAAGGAACTCTTAATGCTTCAGCATACCAAGACATTTTGGACAATTTCATGTAGTTTGGGGACGGCCCCTTCCTGTTCCAACATGACTGTGCACAAAGCAAGGTACACTCCTAACCCTTGTAGAAAGCCTTCCCAGAAGAGTTGAAGCTGTTATAGCTGCAAAGGGGGCGGGGCCAACATCATTTTAAATCCTATGGATTAAGAATTGGATGTTACTCAAGTTCATATGCAGGTGAAGGCAGGCGAGCGAATACTTTTGGCAATATAGTGTATGTACAGAGTCAGCCAAAAAAAAAAAATAAATAAAAATTATATATATATATATATATATTATGATAATATTATGATAACATTATTAATAGTATTTAATTAGCCTATTTAATTACTCTACTGTAGGAATTTATAATATAATAATTGTCTAAAACTAAAACACTGCGGTTAAAATGATAATATGGATAATTTCAGCAAAGTCATAATTAAAAGCGTAGTTCAGGCTGTGATTAAGTACAAGTATAAATTATGCATTTTCTTAATCCAGCAATTAAACATTGCTTTTTTAAACAAAACCTCTTTTTAATTATAATTAACACATTATTTTTTTAATGTGTTAAAATGTGTATTTCATTAACATGTGTCAGAAACATTTCATTTATTCAAGTTTGTTTTTAAATAGGCTCGTTTTTGTTCAAATGTTATAAAACTGAATAGTTCTTTCACGTCAGAGCATGGTGGATTCTTTATAATACATTTGCCCGGAGGCAGTTACGTTTGATTATATCTTTTAATTAGTGTATGGAGATATTCTTGGATGTTCACAAAGCTGCTCTGTGACTTGGTACAGATGTCTCAGCAGTGCCTGCTAAAAGTTTTTGCTTTGGGATTATGACAGACTAGACCCATTGTTTTGGGACTATGACAGTAAGTATATGTGAATTTCAGGATAATGACCAACAGATGTCTCTTCTTCACTTAAGTAAACAACCTCAAGGTCTCTCGGCTGCCATGCGTAAGGCCCGGGTGCGATTCCCCGCCAGTGCACAAACCCCAGCCGCTGGATGCAGTGCCAGTTCCAGTGTTATGTCAGGTAGGGCATCCAGCATAAAAACTGTGCCAAGTTGTTGTGCCGATCGAATGGTCAAAATGCACTCACTGGCCATTTTATTAGGAACATTCTTGCTGTAACACTAGAATACATTCCCCTTACAATTACACCATCGACAACAGACGACAGTTGATGCCAAAACCCGATCCTATCATCTGCATGAAAGGTTTTTTTTTCTTTTTATGATCTTCAACTGTTCACTCTTGGTGTCCACTTTGGCCGCGGTTTCCTGTTCCTTCATGAAATTATGTGGTCAATGTGTTTTACATCCTGAGAAGCTTTTCATCTCAGCATGGTTATAATAAGTGGTTAATTAAGTTACTGTAGTCTTCTTGTTTTCTTGGTGTCCTTGTGGTTAGAGCGCTTGGTTTGTCTTGAAGTTGCAAGTTCGAGCCTTAGTGCACTGTAGTATAAGCCACTTTTAGGCTGTGGGATATGGAAACAGCTCTGTCTCCGTTGCCTAGGAAGGACTTTCATTTGTACTGCTCTTCTTGTCAGATCAAACCTGTTCTCCTTTCACCTATGAACAGGTGTTTCAGGTATACGTAACAGGAAGTTACATTAGGCGTTCCTAATAAAATGACAGGTTAATATATATATTTGCATAACTGTATAATATATATATATTTGCATATAATATTGTTTATAATTGTACTGGAATTAACATGCTTTAGCCACACCAAAGCAGAATAAAGTCTTTAAGTTGTCCTAATGTATCATGTAAAATAACATCATTTAGAAAACACCTTTATACAGAACAATTTTCACACACACACACAAAAAAAAGAATCTCAAGCTTGCACAAAATGAGACCCTGATTTGAGAATACAATAAAGCTAAAAACCTAGTAAGAGGTGAGTTAGTGTGGGAGTTAGTAAAGCAAAGAAAACAGTCGAAATGTCTGAACTCCTCGAGTGCTTGGTGGAGACATGGCTCTGAGGCATGTTTTCTTTGTGTCATGGGCAACGGTGGGTCAAGATGAGACATGAGTGTGGCTCGAAGGGATTGTTGGACAGAATGGGGTGTTGCGTGTAGGATGTTGCTGGTCGGTTTTGGCTTTGTAGTCATGCATCAGTGATTCATCCTGCTGCTCTACTTCAGCTTCGAGCTTCTGCTCCAAAGTGACTCACTTTCTGATGGTGCCACATGGATACCTTAAAAAATCTGCCAAAAGCAATTTATCTTTGCTTCACTGGATATTCTCACATGCATCCTGTAGATTCGAACCTTTAATCATAAGGACCGTCATTGGTTCATCTCAGGTCTCACATCCCATGCTCATAGTGACCATTATAGTTGGCCTTTACTATTCTGCCAGAAGAGGATCTGTTTCCTGTTACCTGTTTGTGTTTGGTTCCTCTCGAGGTTTCTTTCTCGTGGCATCTCAGAGAGTTTTTCCTTGCCAATGTCACCTCTGTTTATGGATCTCAATCTTCATGCAGATTTCTTTAAAGGTGCTTTCTGGCCATGTCTTCAGTATTGTTAAACCTGTCCCTGTGAAACCTTCTGACCAACTAACCTTAGGCATGTGAGCAGAAATCGACCATTGTCCCACATTTCCCCATGTGATGAACCGAAAGGAGAGAACATGAGGTTTTGGGTCATCAGAACAGCACTGGTACAAATTGCCATGTTAGGACTTTACTAGGAATCACATTACTTAACTCTATGACTCATCTGTGGGTACATTCTTCCCTCTCATAGCTACATGCCTTTCCTATTAGTTTTATTGCACTAACTGAATACGACATCACAAATAATGCAATAAATAACTGAGTAAGACATCATCTCACCAGCCATGACAACTTACCTCAGTCAATGTAATACCCAAATAAACATTTCAAATGTTAACAGATCATCTTCGTGTGTACTATCCAAATGAGCAACTATCAGAGTAATTTTTTTTTTAAAAAGCCACGCAGAGTTTACAGAATCTCGTGTAATAAAGTGCTTAATATTCAAGGCCGCATTGGATTCCAAAACACTTTTAATGGCCCCATGAGGATAATTTGGGTTGAATGACGTTAACAGGCTAAAGATAACACTTATTAAAGGGCCTGTTCAATAAACTGTGTGTAAGCATTTTGTGTCCACATACCCAAAATTACCTAATAGCTTAATGCTCAACAAGTGTCCTGGGTAATCTATATGCAGATAAATTGCTTATTTGCCACAAACTTGTACACAGTTTAGAAGAGACGTGAATGAAATATTGTGTCTTGCCTGGAAAGTGTGTGTGTGTGTGTGTGAGAGTCATTTTCAGGCTGCCACCGTAATGAGGCCTACTAAATCTTTCCATGTTTTCTATCTGTGCTGAAATGCTGAAGGCTGCCATGATATAGACGACATGTATGTAAACATATATTTAAATCAAGAGTCTGAAGTGGAATCTTGTTTTTTTTTTTTCTTATTGAGGTTTGTACTTTAGAGTGTTTTTATTCTGATCCTTTTAACCAAGGCTGCTGTAATGTACGGTATCGTCCACTAGATGTCACTGTGTAAGAGCTTTTCATGTTAAAAAGGAAGCATTGTGCAAGAACACCTAAAAAGAGTAATACTGTAGTTGGTGAGTTGCATTGGCCTAATAGAAGATGACAGCAGATGTATAATTAAATTTCTTTTGATTTACACTTGCATGCTTTTTTATTTGTATGTAAAGGGTTTTAAATGGCTTTTGATCTACTTAATTTTTTTCCCACCTGGGTAGTGATTACATTCATTCATTCAATGTTATTTACCGCTTAACATGTGTACAGGGTTGCGGGGCCTAAAGTCCAACCCCAGGAGACTTAGGGCATGAGGCGGGGTACACCCTGGACAGGGTGCCAGTCCATTGTAGGGCACACACACTATGGGCAAATCCATCCATCCATCCATCCATCCATTCATTCATCTAGAACCTCTGTAGTCCAACTAGTGACCATGGAGGCCAGTGGTGATTACCACTGTATTTATTTCTATTTCACAACCGTGGCAGGACATTCACACACATATTCACACATTACGTACAACAATTAACCTAATCTGCATGCTTTTGGACTGTTGGAGGAAACCAGAGCACCCAGAGGGAACCAACCAAGCACGGGAAACCTGAGGCAGGAATCGAACCCGGACCCTGGAGGTGTAAAGAGACAGTGATAACCACTAAGGGCAATTTATGAACGCTAATAGAAAGAAAAGTGCACCAAACATGCACAGGCAAAGGTTGATGGGCTTGGTAGGTGGAAAAAGTCAGTCTCTAAGTAGGTCCAGTGCTGAAGGTAAGAGCCTGAGTGATACTGTAACTTTAAGAGAGAGGTGGGCTGCGCACAAATGACGCAGGAATAATAATGAAAAGGATGCTTCAAAATTCCACACGCCGACTGCAGCATGTGTGGTTAACGAGCAGCCCGGTGAATACACACAAACAAGAGGAATCACACAGAGCGCTGGGAAACTTTAGGAGCAGATGTAGAGACTTGAACCAAGAACCAAGTACAGAAGGGCTGTGCGCTGGAGAGCTCAAGTTAACCTTGCAGAGCATTTTATTCATTCAAGTCAATACATATATATACATTATATATATATTTATTAGAGAGAAAGAGAGTGACTTCTTGACAAGTCACATAGAAAGCTTGTTTTAGTCTCTTTTAGTGGTTTTTTTTTTTTTTTTTTTTCCTGGAATGATCAGTAAAAGCTGAAAAAGTGCCACACTTTTGTTGTTAGTGAACCTTGAGTCCAAGATGTTGCGCTTTTTGTGCCTCTGGGTTTTCATGATCTGGGCGCTCGAGCCGAGCGCGAGTCAAGTGCAAGAGGACGTGGACGTGCTCGTGCTGCTGCCTCGCAACAACTCGTACATGTTCTCGATCGACAGGGTCGCGCCGGCGGTCGAGTTCGCGCGCCGGCACCTGGCGCGCGGGCCCCTGGCCGGGCTCAATTTCAGCGTGCGCTACGTGAGCTCCGCGTGCGGCGAGGACGCGCTGTACGCGCTCGTGGACCGCGCGGCGCACGAGCGCCCCGACCTGATCCTCGGGCCCGTGTGCGAGTACGCGGCCGCCGCCGTCGTGCGCGTCGCGTCGCACTGGCGGATCCCCGTCGTCTCGGCAGGTGCCCTGGCGTACGCCTTCGGCGACAAGGGCTCCGAGTACGCGCTGCTCACGCGCGTCGCGCCGAGCTACCTCAAGATGGCCGAGACGTTCGCCACGATGTCGCAGCGCTTCGGCTGGAAGAGCGTCCACCTGATCTACGTCGACGACAAGGAGGAACGCAACTGCTACTTCACCGTCGAGGGGGTGCACGTGCTCCTGGAGGGCCACCACGACATCACCGTCTCCATGATGGACTCCAAGGAGCCGCTCGCGTACATGGACGACATCGTCAAGTCCATATATGAGCATGAAGGTACATATTATTATAATCATCATTATTATTAATGCACCAGGTATGCGCGTTTAAGTTTCTAGCCAAATATTTTCCACATCACTTGACAACAACACCAACAAACTTTCTCACAACAACTTCTGCTCAGATGGGTAAAAGGTCGAGTAACACACACAAAAAAAATGATCAGTAGTTGTTGTTTTTTTTTTTTTCGGAGCAAAAGTTATGTTTTTCAGGAATGTGTGATTAAGCAGTCCCCTGAGCATGCACAGACATTTCCCACCCCTTTTAAAGTTTGCAGATTACAAGAAGTACAAACATGTCATGTGTTTTTTTTTCCACTCCTGCCAGTGCTGTTAATAGGCTTTAATACTCTGTCTAGGTTCAGCTGTCATTATAAACAATGCTTTTATGTTTCCATGCTTCATCACCATTCTTCAGCTGTACAAATGCAATTAAATTTTATTCAGTTTTATTTATATAGTGCTTTTAACAATGGTCGATGTCGCAAAACAGCAACAGAGTGTAAGGAAATATGCAGAAATTATAACTATCAGTTTCTCCCTGATGAAAAACAGAAAAACTCCCTGAGATGCCAATAGAAGAAACCTTCAGAAGAACCAGACTCAACAGGGAACCATATCATTTGGGTGATAGTAGGAATTGATCATCAGTCGCATGCGTGTTAGGAGGCTGGACGTTCAGTATAACAGGAGAGGTGTTTAAGCTACTATGGCGTCCACCTTCATTATTTGAGGCTCAGGAACAAAACCTGCGTTCACAAGTCATCAGAAAACAGCAGTCTGCATCACCCGAGTTTAAGACCATCTTCATGGTCAAAAGGAAACCGTCCCCAGGCACCACGCGCATCCGAGCAGACCACAAGTCTCCAGCCAATTCAGTAACTAAGAAGAAAGTTTTATATACATGTAGATGGGATTTCATTTCTTATAGCATATTTGCAATCATAATCATGTCTAATGCAGATCTGCACCTGCACCCGATTCTTTAGCCGAATACAGAGCAGTGCAGTACACACTTATAGCCAGGTCTGTAATGAGTGGCGCACCAGAACACAGCACACAAGGTTATATATGATGTAAAAAAAAAAAAAAAAATTTCAATACATAAGACTTTTTGTTTTATAAGACATTAAGTTGTTGACCTTCCAGATAATATGTTTAATTTATCTTTTTTTCTTTGTTCTCGCTGATAGCGATACCGGCGTGCTTTATCTCATGCGTTTCACTAAATACAGAGGGATGCAGCAGCGCTTTAATCCTTATTGCTACTCTGCTTTCTTACCTCCTAATCTGGACACTCTGCTCACAGATCAGCTCCCGAAGCCACAACCTTAATGCTAAACAAGCATAATGTCCATCATTTCACAAATCTACAATATAAATTACTACATTTCATGTAACTAGAGTAACTGAACAAGTGCCTTCTGTAGCGGCACTGTGGAACTCAAACACTGATGCCACTGTTTGCACTAGTGTTTGAGTTCCACATTTGCACTACTTTACCATTGAGTTTAACACTGATAATTGTTTCTAATAAAATGTTTAATGTTTTTAGGCGCTAATATTAAAGACTAATATCTCTTAGGTTAGAGATCATAGAGATAAATTCATCTTCTACTTGACCCCGCACTAGCAGCGTCCTTCTGTGACATCAGAACAGCATAGAATTGCAAACTTGTCACAAGAATGAGGGGAATACAACACGAACAAACAAATAAACACCAGAATAACTAAGGAAATCAGAAATATTTCCGAGATATTAAACGTCTAGCAGGGTGATCAGGGTGAACAGGGTGGCCAAAAATCATGGTTTTAAAAATTGCAGTTAAAATTAACAGTTGGATGCTACCTTGATGACAACAAGCTGTTTGTAAGAGTTGCAGGAATGCAGGAAGCTATTCCCGAAAAAAAAAAAAATACAACCACAGAAGGTGCAGCTCCTAATAGCTATACCAGGAAACTGTGTTGTGGTCAGTTCTAAATCTAAATTTTGGCTGTGTATATCATCACCATAGAAGGCTGGGTGCAATGAAAAAACACCACCATATGCTTCCCCAGATAGTGGTCCATTGATGGTCTTATAAGTTCTACCAGGTTATAGTTTAGGCTAACACCAGGTTGTCTCTGCCAGAAAGTTAAGTCTACCTTAACTTTTAACATAAAAAACAAACCCAAACATGCAACTACATATAAAACTGATGTGATTTCAGTGGCCAAATGTAACTTCAGTTGAAAACCTGTAGTCTGAATTGTACATTTGGTAGCCCACATGACCAAGAGCTAAGAATGTAAAGAGCTTGAAATGTAGTAGTGGTAATAGTGGATCTGGATCAATCTGTCTCCAAACTTCTTATATGTTGCACAAAGACCCTCAAGTGATGTCACCAATTATAAATTGTTGGGGTGCCAATAATTTTGAAGAATTATTATTAAATTTTGAAGAATTATCGTCAAGCCAGCCAAGCTCCCTTGCATAAGCTACCATACTCATATTCATATTTATGAAGGCTGATAATAATTCCACAACATATTAACATAATGCACCATAATAATTTTACATCAGATCTGTCAAATTCAAGTAGGCAAATGAGAAAATATTTCTTCATCATTTGTTGCTTGATAACAATATAAAAATGCAATAATAATAATAATAACAATAATAATAATAACAATAATAATAATAACAACATTAATAAGTTATCATCCAATGATTTACTCTGAGAGCCGCCCACACAGACCAGGAATATCATCTGCTTTACCGTGATCCACCGCCCCCGCTGCATGTCTTACTCGAGCAGAACAGGACTAAAGAACAGTCAGAGAGAGAACAAACATCAGACTACTCTACAGTTCTACACATGAGGACATTTTAATGATAAAACTATTAATTACTATTTATTGGTCACAGTATACCTCATTACTGAGCAAATTCTCAGTTTTACATATCACCTGCTGTTCTGGCATCTGCATTAATATATATATTTTAATTAAAACACAATGTTTGATCAGCAATTAAGTGATATAGCTTAAAGTAACGGATTGAAAGTAATTGTTGGTAAAATTCTGAGGTTATCTTCTATGAGTTTACCAACATATTGTTAACAACAAGACGTATAAAGGCACAACCCTGTCAATGCATTGCTTTGTATTAAAAGACTTGCTTACATGTGATGGGAGTGGTCTCTTTCAGGCTGACTCCACCCCCATGCACTGGGTTAGATGGCTCATTGAATGGATTGAAAAGAAAGCGCTATGGCCTTTACAGTCACCACAACTCAACTCCCTTGAACACCTGTAGGAGATGTTGGAGCGATGTACTAAAAATGACTTTTTACTAATATTCACCAATTGAGAGAATGTCATTTGGTAGAATGGTGTTCAGTCGACACTAAGTGGCTTTCTCCACATTCCCACATAAATAAATCACATTCTTATATGAGGAAACTCTTAAGAGCACGCAAAACTGAAATACTTGAAGGTTGTTTGTATCTCATATTATCGACATCACGTACCTTAATTTAAAAAAAATTGGCTAGACATTAGCCATGAAAGCTTACAATGTACTCACTCACAAATCATTTCTAATATACACAGATCTATTAGGCAGCAAGTGAACATTTTGTCCCTGAAGTTCTTGTATTAGAAGCAGAAAAAATGGGAACGCATAAGGATTCGAGCACCGTTTTAAAAAAAAGGACAATTTGTGGCGGCCGAGCGATTGGATCAGAGCAACTCCAAGAAACTGCATCTCTTTTGGGATGTTTATGGTCTGCAGTGATCAGGACAAACCAAAAGTGGTCCCAGGAAGGAAAACAGGGTCATGGGCGGCCAAGTCTCATCGATGCACATGGGGAGAGAAGGCTCGCCCATGTAGTCCGATCCAATAGAAGAGTTAGAATGGTTTGAGGAACACAAACATGAGTTTGAGGTGTTGACTTGGTGTCCGAATTCTCCTGATCTCAATCCAATCGAGCATCTGTGGGATGTAAAAACAAGTCTAATCCATGAAGGACCCACCTCGTGACTTACTGTATAGCACTTATAGGATCTGCTTCTGACGACTTGGTCCCAGATACCACCGCACACCTTCAGATCTCTGGTGGAGTCCATACCTTGAGAGGTCAGGGCTGTTTTGACCTGCTCAATATTAGACGGATGGTCAAAATGTTATGGCTGACCAGTGTACTTTTGATTACACTATTACCTGTTATAAACCGTCTACAAAAAAGAAAACTCAGTTTTCTTGTGACACCTTATGACTGCTACTTCTTCTCTCCAGCGACCTACAACTGATCTTTTTCATGTAATGTCAGCTCACCTGGTAACAATTACCTGGACCCTCCTGTTTTGGATACCTTCTTATGAACATCCTTGTTATTAACATTTATAACCCAGATGGTGGAAAATTTCATGTCATCTATTTCAACACATTTAGAGGAAAGAAAAAAAAAAGCTCTCAGTAAACAGCCTAGGGCTGTGCCTCAAAATGCTTCATCCTCCCTATTTAAGCACACAGTGTTGCCATGTGATTGTGAGCACGCACGTAATGTTGGGAGCTGGACCGTTGCGGGTTTGAGCAAAACCGTGGCGATTCTTGACTAACCGTGAGTAGAAGTCATGAAATTTCAGGAATGTTATTAGTTAAATGTTAGTGAATAATAGGAGTTTGGGATATTTTTATACTCTCCATTGCACAAGAGGCACAAACAACCTACGATGTCCAGGAGATCTGCTACAAGCCAGCTACGCACTGCTATGATCTTTTTTTTTTTTAAGTTTGTGACTACTTTTCAACATTTTGAGCAGGGTTCTGACGGCTATATTTTCCCCAGAACCGCCGCAAGCCATTACCGAACCCTGAGGAACTCCTGGACGATCCTACGATTTCCCATCATCATGAGGTTTTACCAATTTGGAATCAAAATCTGGAATTTGACATTTAATGCGTCATACAGTAATTAGTTTGTCTATTTCAATTATGAGTGGCTAAATCCTTATTTTCGATGAATCTACGCAAGCCTGAAGAGATGGGATTAAAATGACGTAATCACAGATGTTGTGAAAATATTGTTTTGTTCTGTATCTTTATTTATGCAAGACTTTATGCCCAAAGCATAATCTATTTCTAAAGCAGTCAAAATTCTCACTCTACACAAGCACTGGCTGTACTTTTCCATCCATTATGGCTTAAGACTGGAATTTTCTGTCTCTTACGATTCTGCAGGTCTTCATACTTGTGCGTGCAATCCCCGTCTGCAGATATCAATACTTGTACAAGCCCTGCTCCAGACATCTCATCACGGTTTATTATTTGGGTTGTGCCCCGGATTGTTTGGTGGTTTGATGATGGTACACCCATCACAATTAAAATTGTCCACTTAGTAGACGCCTCATTTATTCAAAGCCTGGACATTACAAATTTAAATGGACACATCAGGGAGGTGAACACAGCATGATTGGCTTTATAATTTGGAATTGGAAATCTGAAATCTTTATAATTATGATTGCTACTGGTAACTTGATAGGACTGGAAAGAAAAAAAACTGTCTAATGATGTCTGTTATAATATAGTGAAAAACAAAATATGAAAAAACTAAATGTCACAAACCATGCTGGCCTTAGCAAATTGGACCAGGGAGGAGTAATTCATCCTGGCTGACTTGTGAAATGTGTGTTTCCAGGTAAGACATAGAGTGTAGGTGGCGCTATTTTGGGACTGACACTATCAGCAGTACCATCTGTTCGCTGTACCTGCTACAATCCCGATGGACAAAGTGGACACCCTTTTTAACAGAAAAAAAAGTGGCATATTCCCATAAAGAAGGATCGCTGTTCTCCCATTTAATAATTGGAATGGATCACATCCAAGCATGATTATGTAGTTTGCTCATTTTTGGGATAAATATTTACAACTGCTTGGCAAGCCTGCGCTGTTGTAGGATGTTAGTGATCTACTTACTCAAGCTTGCTTCTGTTTGTCCAGCCCGAAAGCAACCGGTCTTTTTCTTTTCCACTCCTCCTGATACGGACCTGCAAGCATTAGCGGCTATCGGAGTTATCAGTGTGAAGCAGGAGAGCTACGTAGTCCCGGGGAAGTTGCAGGGCATATTTCCTAGCAGCAAGATAGGCAGGACAAAATTAGCTCAAGCACTTTTCATTTATTGTGTTTGTCCTACGTACCAGGAAAAAGGAATGGAAGTGTATGGGTTATAGAAAGGTAGCTTTAAGTAAAAAAAAAAATTTTGTTACATAAATCATACATTATACTGTACAGTGTTTTGCATATTTTCTGCATTACATAATAAGGTGTAACGTGTTTGTTTTATATGAAATGAATAAAAAAATATCACACAATGGCGTTCTGAAGTTGAGCTGCAGTTTAGAGTCGTTTTTAAATTTTCCAGCTCAAATCTATTCCTCATGAAGACCCGGTAGTAACTTATATGCATCGCTTTACAGATTTTGGTTTTATAATACAGGTCTATGCACGTCACCGAAACTATTCTTTCTCTCTCTTGGACAAGGCACAATGCTTCATTGGGAATATTGATGCCTCATTTCATCCATGGCATTGCCGGAATACTTTCTACACATTTTTATATTTGTACAGACTAAATTCAGTTCTAGTCAAACAAATAACATTAACAGTGTGATCAAGTTACTCTATGAGTTTATTGATATGACAGACCATATAAAGGGACGTCATCCAAAATAACTTTAAATGAATAACTTACTCTTATTCATTTAGAATCAATAAGGAATTGAACATAAAAGAACATACTGTTACAGGAAAATACGAAGGGCGTTCGAGTCAAACCAGGACTTAGGTATTGACATTTACAGAAGACGTCAAATACAGTACAGTGATGAGACTCTAAAACATTTGAATGGTGCAAACATTTTAATGAAGCTTGTATGTTTGTGGATAACATTTCGCTTCCTGTGAAAATTCAGCGAGTGACCCTTGAAAATTAATATCTGTCTGTGGGGAAACACCACTTGCACATTGAAGGAACTCAACTGGGAGTTATTGCCACAACCCCCATACAGCCCTGGCCTTCTCCAAGCCATTTCCACATATTTGGGCTATTAAAGGAGTTCCTGGGAGGCCAGTGTTTCATACATGAAGTCTGAGAATGGATGATGTAAGCAACATCTCATGACAGAAAACCTCACCATATTTAATTACACATTCTGTTTCATAAATGCTGAAATTCTGTAAGTTGTTAATATAGAAATAATACGTTTTTACAGCAATTGCTTTAAATCTGCGAGCACAGCAATGACACTGATTTGGTACTGTGTGTTGTTGTAATTTGAATGTATTATGTAATGCAGTGTTACTGGGATTTTTAAAGACTGGCCAAAATATTAGAGATACCTAGCAAATCAAATTTAAATACATTTAGAGATTTCACCACCCTTTTCTTTAGCCTTTCCATCGTTGATAAAATGCCACTACTGTTAGTGAAAGGTCCTTAATTGAATGATAATATAAATACAAATATATACCCAAGAATCAGTTAAACTCTTCTTGATGATTTGTGCCTCTCGGAGTCTGTGTTGCCGCATGAAGACTGCTCCATCTATTCATCTAGGAACCTCTGTAGTCCAACTAGGGACCGTGGAGGCCAATGGTGACCATTGTATTTATTCCCATTTTTACAACCGTGGTAGGACCTCCGGTCAACACTAACACACGCATTCACACACTACGGGTAATTTGGGAGGAAACTGGAGTACTCTGAGAAAACCCACCAAACACAGAGAGAATACGCAAGCTCCATGCACACAGACCCCTAGGTGGGACTCGAACCTGGACCCTGGTGGTGGAAGGTGACAGGGATAACCACTAAATCATGGGCATGCATACTGTAGCTCAGTCATAGCATCACGATAATATTTAATTTTTACTCCTCCAAAAGTAGATTTTTCCCAAATTCCCAAAGTGTTGTGGACCATCCACATGTGATTTTAGTTACAGCATGCACTGCTGTACTATAAAAAAAAAAAGTACCCTCACCTCCGGTCTGTGTTTGCGTGTGTGGAGTTTGCATGTTCTTCCCGTGCTAGGTTGTTTTCCTTCAGGTAATTTGGTTTCCTCTCAAAGACCAAAGACATGCACCACGGTCTTTCCAAATTGAAGTGTATGATTGAGTGTGTGAGTGTGTTCGCTTGTGCATCCTATTCAGGGTGTACCCTGCTTGTGCCCTATGTTCCCTGGAATAGGCTCAAAGCCCCCTGTAACTTTACACAGGATCAGTGGTGTAGATAATGGAGCGAATTATACTGTATATTCTACAGTTAGACCTGTAAAATGTTTTTTGAGATACAGCAGCATGTGTGACAATAAGCTTAGATTCTCATACGGAAAATCTAAGAATGCTGTGGAGGATAACATTACTAAATAAATTTCAGTTTCTGTAGGTTGCTGCATTGTTCTAAGCAAGTATATTTTATTATTAACTCACATATACGTCAAAGGTCTTGTATTTGGGACATTTGTGATCATGCAAAGATTCTAATAGCTTGTTTTTGCCTAGTCTAATGATCCTGCGGTAAAATATTCGAAATATGCCATGATTTAAACATTTACAGTGTTCATCTACGGAGGACGATGATGATAAGGCGTAAGCAACGAGCTAGGCTGAGATTTTCAGTTACAATGAATCAAGTGTACTTGATGGGGATGGAATACAGTGGTGCAATGTTTTGACAGTGAATCACATGCACTTCATGCCATAAGCTGGCCCAGTGCAGGTCTCCTGAGTGGTCCTTGGGGGCGTACTGTACCTGAGGGAATTTACCGAGCACAGATACCATTCCTGAGCAGAGTCATTATATGCACGCCGCAAAGTTTGCACAGCGGCATCATACGCGTACGAGCACTTACGCCACTGCGCTTTCGAAATGACCCTCAGGCCTGTGAAATGTGGCACGGCTGACAGTAAGCATGCCATGTGCTGCCCCTCACATTCCGCAGCTCATTTGTAACTAGTGTCAGTGGGAAAATCCAGATTTCTGAAATATTGCTGGCTGGGGTTGTACCCCATGGAATCAGCGTCGAGTCAACACAGGGCCTGTAGTGTTGTACGCACTCTGTAATTAAAGGGTGCCATAGAACACGAGCACTGAGGTGAAGTTTGTCCCACTCATCGGAGGATATTTCAGGCGGCACGCTACACTGACACTGACAGAGTTGTAGGGAGTGTTCCAGTGCTCTGAATCTTCCTATTTATGGGACACTTAAAGATTTTTTTTTTCTTTTTTTTTTTCGAAATCTGTTTGCATACTTGTTTGTTTGTTTATTTATTTTTCAACCACTTTGCTCCATGGGAAAATATTTCATTTCATACACTTGGAAAATGAAGCTATTTTGCAGCATGTACAAGGCTTCGCATAATTATCCGTACATGCCGAGTTGCCGTGTATACATCGGGCAGACGTACATCTGGTCCTGTTTGCAAATGAATTGCATTGGTAACGTTTGAATCGAAGCCAGAGAATCGAAAAACCTGGCACTGAGCGCCGCGTCCAAAAAAACGAGCCCCTTAGAGTGCGGTTTCGATTCGTGGTCTATAAATCGTTTTACGAGCGTGGTGTGCTTTATTGTCTTCCCAATTAAATCCTGCACATAATCAGAAAAGCACGTTTAATCAATTAACGTTAATAAGTAAGGCCGTAAAAAAACGGAAATGCACGTACGCGATCGTGGCAAAGTTAAGGGAAACTCGGTGACATCATCATCAACATCATCATCATCATCATCAGCAAATATAATTATGACTTTACGTACAAATTGCTAATAGGCTTCTTTTCTTTTTTCCTTTACTTTGCAGTGATAATCATGTGCACGCATACAGATGTGGTCCGGGAGATCATGCTGATGGCCCACAGACAGAGACTGACCACCAGTAACAGGCTCTTCTTCAACATTGAGCTATTCAACTCCTCCCTCTATGGTAAAGCTCTCACACACATTGTCTTGCTAGAGAGCGCTTATCTGCGTAGTCACAGGGATCCAGCGCAGCCACTCTGACCCTGAAAAGACTCTTCTGCTGGATAGAGATTGCATAGAGGAGCTGAGCTCCAGGCACTAAAACATATTGTGTGCAAGAAATAAATGCTTTGTTTGTAGTTCAGGACAAAAGATGTTTAAACAGAAGCCCTAATTGTTCATTCGGTCATTAAATTAAAATGCTTTGTTCTACTGATTTTGTTTATTTCCTTTGTTTATGCTTTTTATGAACAAATTATTTTATTTATATTGAATATACAGATTTATTATTTTATTTATATATATTTTTTGTTAACATTTATTTTAACCCCAGAAGTATCTCAAATGTAACACAATTATCCGCGTAATAATTTACTTCCAAATGAATCCTGATTGGTGTGTGATTTGTGAATGCGTTAAATCATTGCTGCACAGGCGACGGATCTTGGAGAAGAGGCGACAAATATGACAGCGAGGCCAGGGCTGCCTACGCATCTCTGAACACAGTGACACTACTGAGGTCAACCAAGCCCGAGTTTGTGAATTTCTCCCAGGAAATGAAAAAGTCTTTCCAGACGATGGGGATCGATGTTTGCGAAAGCTGCAATAATGTACGTAAGTCTTTCAAACAGAATAGCGTAATGAATACATTTCGGTACGTTACATACTGTGTTGATCATATTTATATATCAAATCGATTCTTTAAAATAATAATATAACTTAACTAAAATAGTGGTCCAGTTGATGAATGTATGCAATACGATCCATATTTGAGGTGTATTATATCATATATCATATATATATATGATATATCACTGCTTTATATCACTCACAGAGCAAACTGATTAGGTTTTAACACCAGGTGGCTTAGTGATTGTGCACCTACAGTCTCTGGGTTCGATTCCCACCTCAGGGTCTGTGTGCATGTTCTCCCAGTGTTCGGTGGGTTTCCTCCTGGTACTCTGGTTTCCTCCCACAGTCCCAAAAAACATGCAGATTATTAGTGGTGCTTGCGAAGCGAAGCACTACTATTACTATCTCACAGGCTTACTATTCTTTTTTCAAAATTTTTATTCTTCTTCCGTACAAATGTTTGGCGCGTAACTAGTCCCGCACTGTTTGTCGTAGACCCATGAATGAGGTGTCAAATCCTGCAGGTGCTATGACTTTTCTAAAGGGTGCAATTAACCACCCCACAGACTTAACCCATAGACTTAACATTGAGACCAACTTTGACGGATTGTAGCGCAGAGAGGGAATTTTGTAGAAAGGTCAAATTTACCACATTTGAAGAGGTTTGCAACCAAGGGTATAGGTTTTACCCCCGGGGCAGAAGAGGTAATATAAGAATATTAGCATGTTGCTAGCATGATGCTAACTATAGTAGCATATTGCTCTTAACGTGATTAGCATGATGCTAGCTATATTAGCATGTTGCTAGCATGTCGTTAAGCTGATTCGCATGTTGCTAGCATGATGCTATATATATTAGCGTGTTGCTAGCAACATCATGAAAATGTCGCTAACATGATGCTAGAGTGCTTACCATGTTGCTAGCATGACGTTTAGCTGATTAGCATGTTGCTAGCATTATGTTAACTTCCCACGGCAAGCACCACTCCCATTTTCTTCAGATAATATACCTCTTTAGTTCTAACTGGTGTTCTCAAATTGACCGTAGTGTGTGAATGACTGTGTGAGTGTGTGAGTACGTATGTGTGTGCCCTGCAATGGATTGGCAGCCTGTTCAGGGTGTACACCGCCTTGTGTGAAATAAATAATACTGATTATATACCAGTAAACTGGTGACAGGATCATGGTCACCAAAGGTTCATCTATGCCTGAGCTGAACAAAGGCCATTCCACCAAGTTCGATCCCACAGAAAAGCCAGTGGAGCACAAATTGCTGATGAAGCAAATGCTGGCTGCTGATGATGATGATGGAAAGATATCCGAACACTCGGTGCATCACAGCTTGCAGTGTATGGCACTTAGCAGGAGCAAAGAGTTTAACGTTGTTGATACAGCCTCCAAACTCCCCAGATCACAATCAGGATCAAGCACATCTATGTAATGTGCCGCACAAACAAGTCCGATCCATGGAGGCTCCACCCCGCGACTCACAACACCCGCCTCTAACGTCCCAGTCCCATACCCGCACAGCCTTGTGGAGTCATGCCCCAAAGATTCAGAGCCCACCCTGGTGGCACGAGGGGAACCTACACCATACTGGGCTTAATGTTATGGGTTTTAATGTTATGTCTGTGCTTTACTCACTAATATACTGTACAAAAACAGTATATTAGAATTAACGAAAATCTGACCCTTAACAAAGTACACTTTTTTTTATATAATAGTGTGTATCCTAGTTTTCTATTCATACTTAATTCCATGCAAGTTAAAAAATCTTAAATCAGAAAACTGTATTTAAAGCAGATTTCACAAGACATTCAGAGGAATGCGCTATCTGCTCTCTTCCTTATACATGAGCTCACGAATGCCCGAATTGGCTAGCGTCGCTGTGATTGACTCTCTCCATGAGCATGCCATCCCTCCCAACCAGACAACCCAGCCAATTTCTGCTCCCTTGGCTCCCGGCCACTCGGGAGCCTGTATCCTGTTATTTTAAAATGTTCTATGACCATCTGGACTTACCCAAACAACTTTACAACTAGCACTAAAATACCACTAAAATTAACACAACATATCAGTAAATTTACCTAAGTATTAGTTAAGTAGAGTATTTACACAGCAACAGCAATAATAATAGTAATGATAGTAATAAAAATAATAATAATAATAATTCAGTACTTCTTAGTTGCATTAAAAATGTTATGACCCATTCTAAAGGTTATAAAGGACCAGGACTGGGCAATTAATCCAAACCTGACATTCAGAACCTCTAGTCGAAGTACGGCTTTAGTGGTTAGCACTGTCGCTTTGCACCTCCAGGGGCCGGGGTTCGATTCCCGCCTTGGATATGCGTGCAGGGATTTTTCATGTTCTCCCCGTACTTGATGGGTTTCCTCCGGGTCCTCCGGTTTCCTCCCACAGTCCAAAGACATGCACATTAGCTTAATTAGCATTCCCAAGTTGCCCGCCGTGTGTGAATGAGCGTGTGTGTGCGTGCCCTGTGATTGATCGGCACCCCATCCATGGTGTACACGCCTTGGATAGGCTCCAGACCCCCTCACGACCCTGTACACACGATGAGTGAGAGAGTGAGTAACACTTTCCCCACTCTGTGTTTGTGTTAATGTAGTGTTCTCTTGAAAACATACTACAGCATGTGTATTTACGTGACTCCATCCCTTCCAGTGTGCGACATGAAGGCGACACGGAAAAACTCTTTCGTTAGAAAAACGTATCCCAGCTTTAATAGTTGATTATATTTACAGTACAGACCTGGTCTGTGAACTATGAATAACAAAAATAATCATTCGTTAATTGTAATTAAGGTAAAATGTTCAATTGATTGTGGTATTGATTTGAGGTTACATGGCCGAGCACTACTATGGACACGAAACAAATAAATTATACAACAATGGTGTATTTTTCATTTATTATTAGTCAGCACACTAGCACCACCTAGAGGTAGCTCGATCAATTAAGAGAGACTATTTTTTTCTGTTAAAATCTTCAAACCGGAACAATATATATGGGAACAAGACTGTACTTTCTTGGATCAGGGGAAAACAAATATTTAATACAAAGCCAGTGAAAGAATCCAGTACCTGCAGACGAAAGTGCGTGTATGAGTGTGGAAAGTGACACTGTTAAAGCTGACACTTTGAAAAGCCATCCATCAGTTTAGGGGTTTATCAGGTGGGCAGTTGGAGCTGCCATATCGAAACAAAATGTCTTTGATGAATAGGCTTGCCGAGGTTAATAAGCTCAGCAGGGTCGCTGCTACGTTCAGCTGGATTGCTTGCCAAATCAGCCGGAGCTTCAGAACGCCCGAGGTGGACTTCGGTTAGTGACCGCTGTCTGGTGCATCATTGTCGAAAAAAAAAAAAAGCCAACTGCACGTGAACAAAGAGCATTCTCATTCCCGATACAAATGTCAAGCCTTCAGCATGCCAAGCACAATTACTTTATTGTACGCGTCCTTTACTTTACGCCCCCCTTGTGAAAATATGCCCTTAGAGGCCAGAAAGTTAAGTTTAGTTTAATTTGCCAGATCACAAACGCGCAGCAGAGGCATGTAACATCTGTCTGTTGACGCCGAGTCCGGTGTTGTTCGATGCATACTAAATTACTCACTGTGCCGGAGAAGAACCGCTTTATTCATTAAGGGAGGTGATAACTTTTTTTGGAACGCCGTACAGTCAGGTCGTGTTCTTTCAGCAAGCCAAGACTGTTTTTCGGCAATTCGCGCGTGCTGCATATGCAAAGTGCTCAGCACATATATCAAGCTGCTGGAGAAATTTTAATGAATGCTTGCCTGTCGATTTATTTTTATTATTTTCTTTTTTTCAGTCCTCTATGGATTTATTGAGGTGATCATGCCGAATTAATATGAATCAATATCACAGTTGGGGCTTGAAATATGATGATGTTGCCAAAATGAACAGTTTTAGAAAAAAAAAAAATCCACAAAGACAAGTGACACTAAAAAGAAACAATCAACAAATTAGTGACCCTTGGGAATTTTCCAACTCGGAGGACGTCTTGTTTATGACTGTGTCTCCGTCTGCATTATCTATAAGATACAGCATGGCTTATTCAGCAAGAGATGTAGATAAGAGACAAAGACACTTCGACAAAACTCAACAAACTGAGCAACCCGCTACAAAATACCGTACAATATCAGTCCCTACCTGATCTTATTTGAAATGATGAAGTTCTTGAATACATGGCAAATATTTGTATGCACCGATGACCAGTAGGTGGGTCTGTTGGATTACAGCACAGTTATTGGACAAGTGTAATATATTTTATGATTACAGGAGTGCTTTCCAGAAAAAAAAATACATTACAGTTTAAAGAAAAGAGTTCGGAAACGCACGTGGTTTCACCTAGGTGACGGTTTTTATGTGCCGCAACATTTATGTACGTACATACGTAAAAGTTTCTTAAAAGAAAAGCCAAAAAAATTATTTTTTCTTTTTTTTTTTCATTTACAACCAATGGAACATTGTTGCACAAATTAGTACTGGATTGACTGGGTTTGGCATGAGTATGTCAAAAGGGCGGTAAATTCTTTTTAGCATTATCTCAGCCCTCGAATGTGCGTCACTTGCAGTCTGTCAAAATTCACGTTTGGCAGCGATATCTGTCCTAAGTAGTTTCTGCACGGGCGAATAAATGAATCATATGGTGGCAACATTACGAACTATAAATCAATGTTTGACTAGACGAAATCAGACGGTGTGTGAACAAATTCTGTAATTTACATGACAGTTTCGCCCGACTGAGCTCGTCCCAGGAGACATATCCGAATGCTGTATTAATCAGTGCACTTCCATTCACCTCAGCAGACTGCGCATAGAAACAATACCGGCGAAATTTTACAGGGTGTCGAGAAAATCAGACGTCTCATGGGACGCGAAATGGCTGTGATGGATTTGCAAAGAAGGGAAGGGAGGTTAAACACACCCAACATGCATTAAAGATGGTTCTGTCTGTTACATCTTGAGCTAAACTGGGTGTCACCATGTTCACCAAACGCGGTTACACAATGCCGTCCGTCTTAGGGAAAACCGATGGCTGTCTTTCTTCAGAGTCTATACGCTACGCCGAAATCAAGACCGCGTTATATGGTAAGTCGCCGGCGGATAATTCTGCACCAGACCGAGGGAGCTGACATGCGGCTGCTCATTTTTCTCGCTCGTCCCAAAGGAACAGAAAGAACGAAGCTCAAAGCGTAGACTCGAAAAGAACCTTCCTGTAGGTGTATTATGAATGAAAGCATAGAGACTAATGAAACTTCAGTATGAACAGTGAATCTGTTATTTACTGTATGATAAAAAAAAAAAAAAAACGGCGCCGGGAATATGATCTAAAAGCAAAACATAAACAGCAGTAAAAAGAAATAATCATAATAATAATGAAAAAACAAAGCATGAAGTGTTTCCTTTTTTCAAAATAATTCGTCCGGGGGGATTGCTTCATTTAAACTGGCTGCAATCTGCAACCGAGCCGAGTATAAATCAAGTTCCACACCAGTGGTCTCCTTCCAGAGAAAATGTCACCCCTCAGTTTAACATCTCTTTCTTATGACACATCAGGAGAAAGCTCTGGGTGGTCTCGATGGCTGGCTTTTTTTCCTCAGCAACCTGACTATCAATTCAGTGAGGATTCCCAGGCTTTTGTGGAATTGTTTTTCCCCCCAAAACTTGGCCGCGATATTGTCTGGTTCAAATAGAGGAGGGAGCGAATCTAACCCGGCTGACTGCCTCCATTCTTCCTAACACAAGGCAGGCCATTAAGACGGAGCGTTTTCTCCATATTTTTTAAGCGAAAGCTATAAATTAGACCCAAATCCGAGGGCCGAGACGGAGCCCGCTCACATATGGCGCGTTCCCGAAGCTGTTACCAGCAGCGGCCGATTTCAAATAGCAGCAGGGTTTATGTTTCACAACGACATTTTTCAGATGTGGAATGTCCATCCAAATACATTGTGTTGCTGAATTGCAAACTTGCACATCCTGTAAAAACATCGTGGGCTTCATTATCTGAGACGTCTCGGTGGCTCGCACATGTATATAAACAGTCCTATAACTATATCAGCTTTTCCTGCGGTTCCACTCGTGTCAAGCAGCCGATGGTGAACCTAAACACACGGTGATCCCCACCGGTCACCGAATCCTGAAGCAGCAGTCCTACTAAGCCCTGGATTTTAGTATTGTTTGCCTTGGGACGCCCACACACAACATAGCGTAACACAGGAATGGACCAATAGTCCCTATCATAACACTAGCAACTATTAATGTTATTCCTTCGGTATTCGAAACTCCCGTGTATGTTTCATTCAGGCTTTTATTAGAAGCAGTTAAAGAATTTAAGGTTATCGGCAAACTGTTGTTCTGTCATGATTGCATGTCATTTCTGCTACAATCCTCACATGATGGATGGATCATTTTAGCGCACAGTAACTTGTATGATAACAATTAGTGTACAACCCACAAGTGCACTAGGTGCATTCACTAAAAAAACAAAACTAGACTACTAAAGTATAACGTTGCTTGTTGGTGGGGTGGCATCCTTATACAGTATGTCGTCCCTTTTTCCTGGGAATGTACATATGAAATACCTTTGAATATGATTTCAGTAATATATTTGGACTGAACATGTACACTACAGTACATTAACCTTTTGAGATAAAAGAAGTGCATTATTAAAGTGTGCATAAGTTATTACTGCACACGCAGGGAAGGTATATTTAAAAAGTTTTAATAAGTTTAATGTTAATATCCAAATATATAGATACCAATATTAATAATATTGCCTCATATGAATGAATGAAGTGCGTTTAAATCAAACCAGGACTTCTCGCAAGTGAAGGCATTAAACCACTTGAAACCAAGGACAGTACGGTGATGGGAGAGCAGAGCTCATTGTAGTCCTTCCTGTGAGCATTCAGCAAGTGGAATGCATGCTTGTTGAAAATCGATGGAAAGCTTGACGCAGATTTGCAGAAGAGGCGCATCTGTTTGTGGGAACTGTACGCACAATCTTACGCACACCCTACACCACTTGCACATTACAGGAACTCGACTTGGAGTTATACCACATCCCCTGTACAGTCCTGACCTCGCTTTCCACATATTTAGGCCGTTAAAGGAGTTCCTGGGAGGCCAGCGTTTCAAATTCAGTTTTTAGAAGTTTTTCTAATTTGACGGCATCTAAGCACTAGTGAAATGCTGGGATAAGTGGATTAGTGTAGCAGGGGACTCTATCGAGAAATAAAGGGAGTTTTTACTCTCATGACCGTGTTCTGTTATTCGGCATTATCAAAAGTCCCAGTTTGTCTTGAACACCCCTTT
>JAQMYL010000014.1:17151243-17161713 GCA_030014365.1 Clarias pachynema | reverse complement strand
ATCAGGGGCGTCTGTAAGCTCACGCAAGCGGAAGGAGCGGATAGCGCTGTCCTCCGAGTGTGTTACGCCGCCCCCAACGGTGCGAAACAGTTCGAAAAAGATGCAGTCGATTGGCGTCACGTGGTTCGGAGGAAACATGTGATAGTCTTCCGTCCTCCCGACTGAGTGGTAGTAGTAGCCTTAATGTGGAGCCCCCTAGTGACGGGGAGTAATTGGACACGACTAAATTAGGGAGAAAATCGGGGAAAAATCCCCCCCCCCCAAAAAATAAAGATATATACACAAAATGAATATACATAAAGGTGCTATTATGTAAGACACTTAACATTTGAGTCGTTGTTGCATTGTGACGATGTTTTTTAAAATCCAATGCAATATATTTGTGTGTAGTAAATCCTAGGTACTTAATTTACATTTAGACATTTTGAAGACTCTCTTATCCAGAGCGACTTACTGTACAAAAAGTAATAAATTGATACTAAAGTGCAATTTCAGAAACTATTTTTTTTTCGTTGTGCCTTTTCTTTATTGCAGATCAACATGTTTATGGAGGGTTTCCATGACGCTTTATTACTGTATGCACTTGCCTTAAACGAGACGATCCATAGCGGTTACAGTAAGAAGAACGGAACAGAAATCACACGCCGAATGTGGAACAAAACATTCGAAGGTAAAGAAATAAAATTTTTTTTAATTTAACACATTCTTTTTTTTTTTTCTTTTTTTTTCTTTAGCTATTTATTTCATATGCTTGTTATGTGTGCAGTTGGACTGTGTTTGACCTTTTTTAGTGTAAACTGACAAAGCTCTTATTTATATTTCTAAGTGTTTCCTGAAATATGTGACGGTTCAGGAAAACAGATCTGTGACGGAACCAGATGGGAAAAAGTAAACAGTGGCACGTTTTACAGTTCACATTTTAAACGTAGTTTTGAGATTTTAATACTATTATAAATAACAACCGCAACATTCAAGAAAGGCTGTGAAAAGAATATATATTTATATTTTTATACGGCTTTAGAGTTCTTCGATGCAATTTTTAATTCGCTTTAGTAGTAAACAGAGATGTCAAATATGCTTTCATTCATAAGCTTCACTTACAGCGTAGGTGCTCAGCCCCGTCTGCAGCCCAAGCTGTTTCCATCGACCGCAAAAACCAAAACCAATAACATAAAATAACAATGTTTTGTTTCGAGGGAATCATCAGGAACAGGGTCATGTTTTCTTGTTAAATGAAATAATATTTTAAAAATGTCAAGAATTCAGGAACACAGACGCGGGGATGAAATTACCACTTCTGCGGACCGTGCCAACAAAACCGACGGGAGGCAGATGAGATTTCCTGTTGTATTGGCCGCCTGGAATTTTCTCGACTTTTGCCGGTGTTTTCCTTGGAATGTCTGACTATTTTGTCTAATTAATTCTAACATTCCTTGCATTCTATTGCACAGGGATTGCTGGCCAGGTGTCAATAGATGCCAATGGTGACAGAAACGGAGATTTCTCGGTTATAAGCATGACAAACCATGAAGCTGGAACCTATGAGGTAAGAGAACTGCAAGATTAAGCCTGTAGTGTAGATGGACACGACGTGTTGAAAGCTATTACGCTAGTATAAAAAAATGCAAGATATTATACAGCGTCGTATGTCTGTTTTAACCCTTTAAAGGACTTAATAATAATTAATAATTCAGTTACGCATCTGAAGAGCAAATTGTTCAAGAACTATAGCAAAACCTTTTTTTTTTGGTAAAACAACTGTTAATAAAGTGCACCAACTAAGTTAAGATTTGTTGAAAATGTTCACAAGTCATTGGATTGTCTTATACACCACGCTTTGAGCCTTTGAAAGCATGCTCTGTCTGAACGCAAGTGCTTTAACATGCAAACTGGAACCATCAATATATTCTCCAAATCAAGGGGATTCAAAGTTGAGTTACAGATGAGTATTGAGGATTGCACCCATAGATAATCAGAACTTAGACCTTAATTCTGATACTTAGACATTTCCAAGAGGATCAGGAAAACCATTAAAATAATAAATTTTAAGCAGGATATAGTAGGTTACATGCAATGCACACATTGTAGCGTCAATTTAGTATCTCATGGTCACATGTCAGCCATTATGTTTGAATAAAAATGTGTAATTTTATGACCTGTCAAGTCCATTGTGTTAACTCCCCAACAGTACATATAGTTCTTTGAGCAAAAAGTAGGATGAGCTTCATCAAGCGATATCTGGCGTTCAAGTCAAACCTGAACTTTTGGTTGCACAGAAAGTAAAGTAAAAACTACCTTTCTCTATATAATCCATGAGAACGTTTTCTCAGGACATTCCTGAGTCACGTCTGAAATGCTGGCCTCCCAGGAACTCCTTCAATCCACCACACATGGATTGATCCAAACATGTGGAAACGGCTTGGATCGAGGTCGGGACTATACAGTATGTGGGGGATGTGGCGATAACTCCCAGCCGAGTTCCTGTAATGTGCAAGTGGTGTTGATGATTGGTGTGTACGGTTCCCACAGACAGATGTATCTCTTTCGCAAGTCTTCGCCAAATTATCTATCGATTTTCAAGGATCTGGCGCACAACTCGCTGAATGTTCGCGGGAACGACTGCATTGTGCTCCGACCCACCCCGGCCAGGATCACCATTCACCAACATATGGCCTTCTTTAAAATGTTTGCACCATTTAAATGTTTTCCTGCGCCTGAGTCTCATCAACGCACTGTGATTAAAGACATCTGTAAATGTCAATCGGCTTTATCTTTTGTCATAATTCACAAGAAATTCAAGTCCTGGTTTGACTTGAACACCCCTCCTATAATAAAGATGCAGGCCATATTGTTTCATTAAAGCTATACACTTCTGAGATTTTTCTCATAGCACTTGTTTGGAATATTTTGTCTGAATTGTTGCGTCTTTGTTTTTCTAGACTCTAATGAACTACTACGGCACTAATGGAAGTTTCCAGCTCCTGCCTGGCTTTAACAGTGAACGGTTTATTCTGCAAGGAGAACAAAGGCCTCACGAATCATGTAAATTACCTTTGATGCCTTCACGCATACAGTAGTACCATTAGCAGCCCACACATGTAGCACTTCTTACTAATAACTTAATTTTCTATCCTAAGCAGGTGGACTCGGCTTATCAGCAGTGACTGGAATTATAGTCGGCGGACTTCTCGGCATGGCACTACTTATGGCATTCTACTTTTTTAGGTAAAAAATATCTAAATGTTGTCTATTACTAACCCTAAAACAATTTCCAGGGTTTCTGTCATAGTGAAGATTTGCTATTAAGTCCATTTTACAATGAGCTAAGGCCGGTCCTGGGGCTGTTGGGACTCTAGGCAACTTGTTACATGGGACCTCACCTTCCTGGATTTGAATGTAAACTATATGTACATAGAATATTAAGCTTTTCACTAAAATCCTATGAAGAAGGACAATATTTGAAAAATTATTATTATTATTATTATTATTATTATTATTATTATTATTAATAATAATAATATTGTGAAGGATAATATAAAAAATATAAAATAAATTATTATTATTATTATTATTATTATTATTATTAATACAAATATTAATGATAAAAACCAAACAGTGTCAAACAGAGCTGGATAATTAAAATTATTCTGATTCTGATTCTAATTCAGATACATTTCAGGACCCATACCTGCAGGTTTAATGTATTTTTAAGCAGGTTAAAAAAAAGACCTTTAAAATGGCTTATTATAAAAGTTAGCCAGCTCTTTTTTTTAACAATAGGCAAAACACTATTGTTAAGCGTTATTCACATTCAAGGTGAATCCATATATCCACCACATATTGTGCATGCAATATGTCTGTCTACCAAACTGTCTATCAAAAACACCAGTCTAAAGCTAGATTTCTTAGCATACAGTATACAGTAAATGTTAAGGAGTCATATAAATAAACTGGTTTAAATCTATATAACATAGAATTGCTGCAGTACTATTTTAAAAGGTTCACCTCAGCAGAGCAATAAAGTAATAAATAAAAAACATGAATAAATAAAATTTATTATAACAAATAAAATAAAACTTTTGTGGTGCCCCCTGGCATTTGGTGCACTAGGTGACCGCCTATGTTGCGTATGCCATGGGCCAGCCCTCTTATGACTAATTGTGGAAATATGGCATTTTGAATAGGTTACAGTCCTATTAAAATTAAATAATGAATGTATTTTCATTTTGAGAGCCAAGTAAATGCACATAGTGAGGAGGACAAAATCGCACACGTTACTATTTAGTCCTGAGAATCCGAGACCTAAGGCCCAGAGTATAGATCAGGTGTAACGTGCTCCCTCATCATGGTGCATTCCAAAATTTACTCTGTGTTAAAGAGTAATAGAACTCTTTGATAAAGCAGATAAAACAGAATTAAAATACTCCATATGAGCTGACATGGTATCGTGCATACGCTTCTCTATGTCTTAGATACATTTCTTAAAGCTGATTTCAGTGCTGAAAATATCTAACAGGCCTCGACACAGATTTGAGCTTCACAAGCACATGGACTCTAAATAATCCAACACTTCATTTACCTAATCTCTGATCTGTTCTCGGTAACAAGAATGTTTATTTTATCATTATGGAGCTGCAGAAAATTATGCCGCATGCAGAACTTAATGTTCTTTAAACAGTCAAAAGGCCTATGATGGTCAAGAGCTAGGGAGATACAAAACTGTGTACTGCCTGTATACTGATAAAAGAGAAATGATGTATTTCTTATTTGTCCTGGTTAAATATGAAACCAGAGCCTGAAAGACTGAGGAAGCAGATCACGTACTGTGCAAAAGTCTTGCGCCACACCCTTTTTTCTCCATATTAAATTAAAATAAATGATGTAGACAAATTTTTACTGTAAAAGGTTGCAAATTGCCTAAAGATGCAATTTAAAAATTGGTTGTTCAAACCTTGTCAGCAGCAGCCTCATTTCCCCTCTCGTCTGTTCCAACCACTCAGCATTCGTCATCACCAGTATACTAATCACCGGCCTGATCATCATCTGATCATCTGCACCTGTTTCTCACTGGTTCATGCCTAAGTTTTTTTTTATGCTTGAAAGATTCATAAGTCACTGTATGTCTTAACAAACAAACAAAATTCCTCTGAAACTGGGCATGTACAGGGACTGGACTGAAAATGAAAGGCGGAAACTTGCCAAAAGTGAAAGACAAAAAGTCCTTCAGGAAACCTGGAGAACTATTCCCCAAGACTACATTAAAAATACAATAAAGTCTGGCTTTTTGGTAGCAAAAGATGAAGAAATGAGGGGTGGCTCAAGACTTTTGCGCAGTACTGTACTGTATGTGATTAATTTAACAACATTGACCGGCATTATTCAGCCGATTACAAAATAGCACTTGATCCATCACATACTGTTTTCTTTTATATGACGAAATAGAGACATTTTGCTGAATAAAGACAAGTTTCCAGATCCAGAAAAGTACAATGTATATCATTCACAGGATCTGGATAATCACTTCATATCAATCATACTTAATAAACTTTAATATAGAATGCTATTTGCTTGCCTACTTTTTAAGTCAAAGACTAAACAGTACTGTATATTTAATTTATTTAAAAACTATATACAGAATCTCTGGAAAATCTTAATGGGCAATACAGAATAAAACTATAGCACAATCTACTGATGAGCATGGACCACGTGCATCATGTCCCATAATAAAAGATGAGTATATCGTACAAAAAAAAAAAGGTTTTTACTTAAAATGAAAAAAATAATGTATATGTCCTACAGAAAGAATTACAGGATAACCATTGAAAGGAGGGCACGGCGGGAACAGTGCGACGGAAAACATCGTCAGTTACGAGAGGACTCCATCAGATCCAACTTCTCAGCAGCATAGGTTCTGCCACGTAATCAGACAAATGGAAGTGCTGGGGAAGGTGTGCATCTGATATGTCCAAAGACTCAATAAAACACCACCCCTGGATTCCTGAAATATTTCGACATACTGTAGTGTTTTTTTTTTTTTTTTTTTTTTTTTTTTTCTTGTAAATGTCTCTTGTTTTTGACTTTTGTAAACTCAGGAAAGTTGAATTAATTAAGGAGAGCTGCTCATAAGGCTTCATGGAAAAAAAAAAAAGGTTGGTCTGTTTTTGCTTAGCTACAGACTCTGTGCCTTTTAAGCAAGCTTGCTTTGATGAGGAATCTGTCCCCTTTTTCAGCAAGTCAACTGAAATCTTTGGTTGATGTAGACTGGCAGTGACGAATTAGGGGTATCTCAGTGGTTCAGATGAAAGGGGAGGAAGTAATGGTTGGTAAAAACGGACTGTTCTTTTATTTATGCCTCATTAAAACTAAGGTGAGGAATGAAAAATTTCGCTTTTTCCTCTCTCACGGTTTGAGGAAGTGTTTGACCGGAACACTGATCAACACGATAATTATTTGAGTTGAGACGGTAAGATCATGTATAGTATGGTTATATAATTTGTAAACCCAAGAGTAGCACATTTTACACATTGTAAAATTTGCAGATAAAAAAAAAAAATCTCAACAGTCAGGTGATTAAGGAGAAGTGGTTCAAATAAAAGAATTCATCACAATCTTTTCTGGAAAAAAAACCTATGTTTGGAGAAATTATATTGCACATGTAAATGATTAAAATAAATCAACTTCGTATCTGTATCTAAATTCATTGTCAGGAAATGTTAATTAGTACACTATCAGATTTATATAAAATATACCTTTTATTTCATCGTGTCAAATACTATGTGTTAAAGTATGAGGTGCACACTCTTCAAAATCTGTGCAAATGCATATCCTAGGATTTTATTCAAGATTAATGTAATGGCAACTGTGTACTGATGTAAGTAAATGGATCAACATAAGATTGTGATTGTGATGTTATTTATTGATTTTTGTAGAGGTTTTGATTTCCTAATTGTTGATTTAATATTGTTTTTTTTGTTTGTTTTTTTTCCTTTTGTGGAGCTCAAAAATGTTAAGAATTTTGTAAAGAAAAAAAAGTTTATCTGCCTTTTCAGAGCACATTTTGCTTGATAATTGTGTACATGGCTTTGTAAACAAACCTAGTCAGAACTGTAACTTATTTATATTACCAGTACATACTGACCAATAAAGAAAATTATTTTAACCATTTGTAAGTTGAATGTAATTAATACATTACGTTTTTTCAGTGTAATCAATTATGTTGATACATACATAAAATACATATATAAATTAAAAAGTAATCAATCAATCAATGCATGCTACAAAACTGTTACCATTTGTGTCTGCTTCTAGCTCAGAAGGCTACAGTATAGTGGCAAATAACACAGGTTAGAAATTCCTCATGGATCTGAAACAGGGCGTGGGCAAACAATCTTAGTGTGCTGAGATTCTCTGGCCTGGTTTCTTGGACCCAGATTAACACTACTCTTGGATTAGAAGCATAATGTCTAGCCTGAACTATTTAAGCTACCACTAGTCATGTCATAGGTGATTTTACACTTTTTCAAATGGGGGATTTACAAAGCTGTGTAAATATTAACACAGCCAATGTACCAGAAAGCACATCATACCACAACCTCATCAAAATATACTATACTTCAAGCAAAGTCAATCTACTGCAATTAAGTGATCGCATATACTGTACAGTATACAGGCACAATGTGAAGCAAAGAAAAAAAAAAAAAAGGCCATATTTAAATCTCACATTACGGTTATAATTGATTTGTTTGCCACCGAAACAGCTGGGACCCGTCGAGGCCAGGACTCCACAAAATGGTCTGAAGGTGTGCTGTCATATCTGGCACCAAGATGTTAGCATCCTGTCCTGTAAATTGGATTTGGATCCTAAACGCTTCGTCATGTCCCTCAAACCATTCCTGAACAATGCTTGTAGTGTGGCAGGGAGCATTATCCTCCTGAAAGAAGCCATTAACATACATGTTAACCATCCACATGGATGCCAGGATCAGTACATTGCAGAACATTGCCCAAGATATTACACTGCCTCCCCCAGCTTGCCTTCCTCCCGTATGTGTTTCCTGATGTCAGATAACTGACAAATATTGACCTAAACAGCCCACCTATAGTTTGGGTGCCAGGTACAGTACCACAGCACACACCCAGAGGTCTTGAGTGTCCAGTGGCAAAGCGGTAAACCTCTTCAATATTGGGAATCAATGTATTGCGTTTTAATGTTATGGCTGGACTGATGTGGTTCGTACATGGTACAGTGCAGAAGCAGCTTTATTACCTGCCTTGCAGTTTCATTGTGGTCATTCTTGATTCTAGATTCTAGTTTCTTCTCAGTTATCTTTCATAACTCTGCAGGCATCTTGGCTCTCTTGGCTGATCAAGTTATATAACTGTTGAAGATTTTTTATTTTTTTTTAGTAGAGATATTCTCTTTCCACTCAGCGACACTGCAGGAAGGTGAAGGTGTCCAACAGCAGGCGTACACAGCGGAAGGATGATGAAAAAGGTCAATAGCACTCTGGTTGGCATGCCTGTTCTTTGAGATGCACTCCAACAGCTCAATTTACATATCTCTTAAAAAAAAAAAAAAGTCCTTGTCCTTTCCTCCTACTTCCAGATGGTGTTTAACATGCAGATGTGACCCATAACACCTATCCACTTTGCAGCTTTGGAGTCACTTGCTCCCGGAGAAGCTGACTGACTGTATGTGACTGTAAAAATCAAACATAATTACCTGACCCTTATTTATTGTTCTCTTTAATACAATCCAATCTAAATAGTTGTACTGCATGTATGTCTTGATGCATAAGACTTGACGCACATTTTTTGTCTCATTCAAATCACAGTTTTAATAAAAAGTGAGAAAGCCAAACAGACTCCCGGTTGACCTGAGTACTGTTCTGACATCCTCCATAACCCTCATAGAGGAAGATGTCCTGCGGCAATTGTAACAAGGCCCTGGGTCGTCACCAGGTCAGTTCTCAATATACGTGTCACTGAATTGTCAAAACTCTCGATTATTGCACATGGCAGGATCAGCAAGTTGGTCAATGTGGTGACATTCTGGAAAATGTTCATTCCTGAGAGGTGGCATGATGGCTTAGTGGTAATTAAGTAGCATTGTGGCCTTGCACCTCCAGGTCCCGGGTTTGATTCCCATCTCGGGTCTGTTTGCATGGAGTTTGCATGTTCTTCCCGTGCTTGGTGGGTTTCCTCTGGGTACTCTGGTTTCCTCCTACTGTCCAAAGACATGCAGATTAGGCTTGTGTGTGTGTTCTGCAATGGATTCGCACCCCATCCAGGATTTACCCTTCTGGAATGGGATCCAGGCCCCCCGTGACCCTCAATGCAGGATAAAATAGTATCGATGATGAGTGAGTGGGTATAGATACTGAGTGAGAGTGAACGAGTTCATTCCTGAGGTGGCAAAGTCACGAAGGAGGCAGACAAAATTCTGAACCTGATGCATGACTTCAAATATCATAGCTCAGTCTGCACCATCATCATTTGCCCAGCATGATCTAGCATTATAAATAATTTTTTTCCAAATGCATCAAATACAGCGCGGACATCGCGGCGTGAACATTACCTGACTATGAACAATCTTCATAACTCAAGGTTTGCTACGTTTCAGCAGAGAGGAAAGCCAGCATCTGGAACAATGCTTGAAAAATTTGACAGACAGTATGAGGTCCTAGTGAGAAAATATTTCTTCAGCATGGTAATTCCCGAGCTGTACACTAGAGAAATGTTTGGAATGTCTCAAGTTAACGCTGCATAACTGCTGCTGGAATCATTTCATGTTTAAAGGCTTTCTCAAATAAAAAATTACTCCCCTTTTTTTTCATGGTTATTTTACCAGCGCAGCCACGGACCGTGTTCCACTCGAAATCACAGGACTCGCACTTTTCTTTTTTTATTCTTTCTTTCTTTTTTTTCTTTTTAAATGAGCATGACTGTGTGAAATTCTTCATAAATAACATAATTACTCAGCCAAATCAACCAAACACAAGAGAAGATTGGATACTAATGGATATTGGATACAGAAATATTTTGTATATTATGCTGAATATTGTACAAGCAATTATTACATTCACAAACTTATTATCTTATTCACATTTGACAATTTAAGAGTCATGGTGACAAAACTCCAGCTTATTGTGTCTTATATGTGGTACTCCGGTTTCCTCCCACAGTTCAAAGGCATGCAGATTAGGCTAAATGGTGTTCCCAAATTGTCCGTAGTGTGTGAATGCGCATGTGAATGTTGGCCCGAGGTCCTACCACGGTCATAAAATGGGAATAAATAAATTCAATTCAATTCAATTTTATTTATATAGCACTTTTAACAATGGTCATTGATGAGTCAGCAGGTGCAGAGGGCAGATGGGGTCTGGATCACTGAGAGCACAGGAGCAGCATGTGTAGCTCCAAACTATCATGAAGCAGAATCCAGCTGGAGCTGGTCCTTCTCTGGATGCC
>JAQMYL010000014.1:17116440-17128871 GCA_030014365.1 Clarias pachynema | reverse complement strand
AAAACCTGCTGTTTTCGTTAACGGGAATGCCCATTTTGAACTTTTTTTTGGGGGGGGGGGTGTACAGTATATGCAACACATGACAGTATTGATAATGGCATATTTTGAACGATATTAAAGATGTCCAATAGGTAGATACTTTATTTAAAACGCAGCATTCCAAGCAAAGCATAACAAGTGCAACTACAAGGGCAAACCTGCCTGTCATCTAATTTCCACGGGAATGTGTGTCCCAGATGTTTCCTGCCTTTTCATCATGGTATGCACGCAAAAGTCAAATCCCCTCATATCGAAAAGGAATCTCAGAGTTCAGAAATGGGAGTTCAGACACCCAGGCTGACATCTGAGAATCTGTCGATTTGCTCCCAAGATCTGTGATCCAGTAACTTGCACACAATTCCCTTCAGGCTGGATATGTCAAGTCAGCTTACATTAGTTCTGTTTGCCATCTCTTTAATCTTTTGCTTAAAGCATGCTGCTGAGTTTTTAAAGGGGAATAAACGAAAGCAAACTGCTTTTTACGTCAGTAATAATACCATTACTTTGAACATTTTATTCGATACACCTTATTATATGTAATGTACACTCACCGTCTACTTTATTAGAAACACCCGTACACCTGTGGATCCGTGCAATTATCCAATCATGTGGCAGCAGAGCAATGCATAAAATGACCCGCAGGTACAAGCCAAGAGCTTCAGCTTAATGTTCATGTCAAACTTCAAAATGCGGAAAAAATCTGATCTCAGTGACTTTAACTGTGGAGTGGTCGTCGGTGCCAGACAGACTGGTTTAAGTATTTCAGAAACTGCTGATTTCCTGGGATTTGCACACATAACAGACTATAGAGTTTAAACAGAGTGGTCCGAAAAACAAATCTCCAATGAGTGTCAGTCCTTCAGGTGGAAATACCTTATTGATTGATAGAAAGGTCATAAAAGAAGGGTCAGAGTGCTTCACAATATAATGATTCATATACCCACTATGTGGCACAAAACGCAAAGAGCATCTGAGACTGGACAATAACTCAAACCATGATGCAAAAGGGTTTCGACAGCAGAAGATAACATCTGATTTCTAATGTAGGATTATAATAATGTCATCTGTGCTTTTTCTAATAACCACCTGTTCATGTTAGGTTTAGCACCTACAGTACTGTTGTTATGATGTGGAGGTGCTAGCGCTAGCGAGCCCTGATGCAGGGCGTCGGAGGGAAGGTTGTGTGTGTGAGCTGTGGGAGTGATTGTGCACACTTACGGGAGGCTTTTTCCCGTTTGGAGACAACGTGGGTTTATTAATTGAACACAAAATTACTAATGAAATGTGAGGGTGGCCGCGGGACTGCCTGACTGGAACCCATGGAGCAGTTGTCTGTGGGTTTGCCTGTCGCAATACCTGCGACGTTACAACTGTGGCCTCAAATATCTGTTCTTGGTAGTCAGATTCAAAGACCTTCTGCTGTCCATGTACCTTCAGGTAATGCATGTTGTGAAGGTAATCAGAACACCCAGTGCATCACAGCCTGCCGTGAGTTCAAGGTTGTTAATCCAGCCTCCGAATTCCCCAGATCTCAATCCAATCAAGCATCTATGTGCCAGACAAATAAATCCAACCCAAGAAGGGCCCACCCCGCAACCCACAGAACCCAAAAGATCCGACATTGACATCCTGGTGCCAAACACCAGAACACACCCCCAGAGGTCTTGTGGAGTCATGCATGCTCTTTTGGTTCTCCGCTTTCCTCCCACAGTCTGAAAACATGCAGATTAGGTTAGTTGGCGTTCCCAAATTGGCCGTAGAAGTTTGGACACACTCCGAATTAATTTTTTTTAATCTAGTGATTTATTTTCATGGGGAGAACATGCAAACTCCATGCACACAGACCCCCCCCAAGGCTTGATTCAAACCCAGACCATGGAGATGCAAGGCAACAGTGCTAACTGTCACAGAAAGTCACACTGGGGTCTGAATCTGTCAACCAAGAACAGATATCTGAAGCCAGAGTAGGTGCTAAACCTAACATGGACAGATGATGATTGGAAAAAGTACAGGTGACATTATTATAATCCTACATCATGGAACCAGATGTACTCTCCTGCTGTTGAAGGCTTTCTGCATCAAGGTTTGAGGTACTGTCCATTTCAGATGCTTTTTTTGTGCCACATGATTGTAAGTAGTGCTTATATTAGTCACTGTAGCATTCTTATCAGTGTGAAGCACTCTGACCCTTCTCTTATTATGTAACAGCAACAACAACAGTCAGCTGTTATTTTAAGACATGAAGGTCAGCTGTTCAGGAACAGTTCTTGCAGCAACACTATTGTCAAGTGCATTTGCAAAACCCATCAAGTACCATAATAAAACTGGTTCTCATGAAGACCATCCCTGGAAAGCAGGACCAAAACTTACCTCTGCTGCAGAGGAAATGTTCATTTAGAGTCACCAGCCTCACAAATCACTAATTAACAAACAGCACCTCGGATTAGAGCCGAAAGCTTTACAGAGCATAAGTATCAGACACATCTTAATATCAACTGTTCAATGGAGATTGGTGCATATTTTGAATGGCTTCAGCATTCCTTTACAATGTAGAAAGAAATACAATCAGGAAAGCCCATTGAGGTGGAAGGTGTATTCAAATGTTTGACTGGTAGTGTACATGTGTTCCCAATCAAATTGATGGTGATTGTATATATACTGTAGAACACACACCCTGAATGTGAGTATGTTCACATCGCTTAGTAGTTCGATGCGAAGTGGACTGCACATGGTATTCAACTGCGATTAGGAAAGATAAAAAAAACCATAGGGAGCAAAATATTTCCGAAAGTAACCAAGCAAGATAACCTCAGTTAGTCAGTTAGTGCACAACTCATTGTTTAAAAGAAGGCATTATATTAGTGGCGCATAATGTGTGTGTGTGTGTGTGTGTGTACACACTGCTCAGCCATAACATTATGACAGACAGTCTGACATGTAAAAAAAGACAACTACACCAACTATCATGATGTTCTGTTCCAAGGCTCATCTATGCCTATGGAGACTGAAGGCCAGCCCTTATAGTCAGATCCCATTAAAAAAAATGGCCAATGTAGCACAAATCGCAGAAAAAGTTAATGCTGGCCAGAATAGAAAGGTAATCAGAACACCCAGTGCATCACAGCCTGCCGTGAGTTTAAGGTTATTAATCCAGCCTCCGAATTCGAAATCTATATTAATTTGCATGATTTGTATATATATATATAGATATATATATATATATATATATGGGGGCAGTGGTGGCTCAGTGGTTAAGGTGCTGAATTGTGGACCAGGACATCCCTGATTCGCGCCCCGACGCTGACGGGTCGCCACTGTTGGACCCTTGAGCACATGGAGCATGGAGCATGAAGTAATGAGTACTGTTTATGTACACCCGTGGAAAAGAACACGGGTTAAATCTTCTGTAGAAGTAATGAATTCATCAAAGTGTCCAGACTTATTTAAGTGCTCTAAGTTGAAGAACATGATGGCACGAGGCACAGCTTGTTCCTTAATGACAGCGATATGTAGCTAACAGTATGTGAAAGGTGAAGCCTGAATTGAATGCCATATAAGACATGGCCAAATACTCTGCAGACATTACCTAAAATTAGCAATGAGGTACCAAAAAGTCACATCCAGCCAGAGCCCTAATAGATGCCAACCAGCAAATGAAGGAAGAGGACAGGCCAAATGACTAGACCAGTACTGTTTAACACAAATGGAAGGAATGAAGATTATTCAGCCGTGCTGACAGGTGCGAGACAGATAAGCATGCAGGTGAAGTGCAGCATAACTATAAGCTGTCATGGCAAGAGGAAAAAAAAAACATATATGACAACCATCAAAATAATTAATTGCAGTTGTTACAGTACGTGGCACTGTCATAACATTAATTATCATGATAACCCAAAGCATACAGTACGACAGCTGCCATTGCATGTTTAACATGGTTATATTAGTCTTGAGCTCAAACTCGTCTATATCCCAGAGGAACAATTAAATATTCTCAACTGGATTTGGTTTTGATCTGATCATTATCCATGAGTGCTCAGAATTGATGGGATTAGAGAGTACATGGTGAATTATAATGACAAATATTAAAAGCGAATACCCAGGACCGAGGACCCAGAGGATGAATAAAAATACAGCCCTATTTTAAGATATGTCTAATGGTTTTTTTTTAAAGGAATTCCATTTCTACACCGTAATTTTTCATACTAAGAGACCAATCAATGCATATAAAATTCAAAATGCTTTAAACATGCCTTAAAAACTAAGTAACTGATATAAATAATACAAGCAGTTAGGTATATATATATAAATATCCTGTACAATCATATGTACTTTATATGTATATTAATGTACTTTTCACATCAAAAATGACTGTAGAGTACATATTAACTAGCTAAAATAAGTAAAACATTTGTGCAAAGTATCAAAGCTTCTAAACCACATTCTTGTCCAAAACACTTGGCATTAGTCTTCACAAGAGCTGGAAAACATATTCAGCTTTCAACAACCGACTGGTAGAGCTGCAGTGTGGTAGAGAACATAAAAGACCAGGACCTGGAAATAGCCAAATTGGCTGGGAATAAAAAGGAAAGGAAATAACGCTCTACTCTTAGCTGAATTGATATTCTAAAAATGTTGGTTTTCTGACAAACTAATAAAAAAGTTTGCTATGTTAGATATGCAGTTTCTCATTTAACATTAACTTGGTACCATGTAAAATGCAATTAATTAATCAACACACTCCACAACACATGAATTTCAGTAAGGCCTGTTCAGCTGGTGCTGGTGGGTTAGGGTTAGGGTTACACTAACCCTGGTGGTCATAGATGGCTATAGCCAAAGAAGTCAGATTATGCAAGGGATAATCTCTAATCTGCAAGGATGAGTCAAGTCTCAATGCTGCACATTACGCCTAGCCAAGGGCAGTGTGAAACATCTGTATAACTCTTTGTATGTACGCCAACACAGGCTGAGACCGTCCAACAAAGCTATTCAGTGATGTTTAATGCAGAACCTCTTATAGGGATCTGTGGCTTTTCCTACTGGCATATGATCAATTAGTCTGAGGTTTTAATGGCGGCCGCTCTAATAGTACTGGGCACAGCAAGGAAAGCCGCAAGGTTAACCCAGGACCATCTAGCTCCCAGCACATGCAGAGTGAATTTCTCACCAGAATATGATTCCTATGAAGATCCTACACTGGGCTTGTCGAAGGAAAGGTAGTAATAAACCTATGTACCCCAAGAGAGATGTGATCCAGAGTGATGTGTTACACATTAAAGGAATACATGGCCAGTGTGTCAATGCCTTTGTTTTCAGTGCTATTTCCTGGACGGCTGGTTTGCAGGGTTCAGATGGTGATTCATTCCCAAATACCAGATCCACAGATGGACCGAGGGAGGACCGAATCTCTTGGGCAGAATGCAGCTCTCTTTGACGATGACATTTTTCAGGGTGCACTTGCTGTTCATCTCAAGGGATGACAGAAATCAGTGGCCTAATCGCTATCAGCAGTATAGTAGACAAGCATATTGTTGAGGCCTGCACATTCCATTCTAGTTGGCTATCCAGGTCAGCCAGGGAGAAACTACAATTAACAATGTTTGGCTGGGCACTGGTAAAGAAATCCACCTTTATTTCACCAAACCCCAGATTGGGTACTTTTTGAAGGCAGATATTAGTCATATAGAGGTATGTTTCATCTAAACAGTGTGTCTGGTGCACCACTGGACAGCCCTGGCAGATGAGGGGAAGAATTACCAGAGAGAGAGAGAGAGAGAGAGAGAGAGAGAGACTCTACAACAAGAACTACTACAACAAAATGATTATCATACACCTTCATGAAGATAATGCACCAGATGACTGTCCAAACTAATAAAGGCCTTGTAACAAAGGCTACGTACCCTATTTGAAAGATTGGATGTTTTAAAAGAGCACAAACCCTGTCCAAACAGTAAAAGACCCAAGATAACAAACCCAATAGTCCCCAGAAGCAAGCGGTCAAATGGACCAAACCCAATTGTCCACATAGAGGAACGAGTTTAGTTCAGTCTACTTGTGTCTATTGTGTATGTCTCTTTCATGCTAGGTCACTGATTCACCTAAATATTCTATTATGGGTAGAAAGGGGACAAAATCATCTGCGCACTAACCACATTTGACTGTTGTCTCCAGTTGCAGTGTAGATCCAATTCTAGAGAGCCCCTGGTACACCTCAGGGACTAGAGTCTGTTTCACTCTATATCATTGACTAACCTAAACATTCTTTTATTATAGATTTTTGTGAATGAAGAAACATGACCCTAGGATATGCTGGTCACAGTCAAAGAGACTGTAGTTATAAAGGTGTACATTCAACATAAGGAACGTGAGTTTTTGTCCCCTCCAGTCAGATGGATTTCTTTGTTGAGAAAAAGGATGGGGAACTGTAGCTATGTGTAGATTCTTGTTGAATTGAATCAGGTTATGAAGACATAGTATTATGGCCTGCTTTTCATGCATTTGGAATGAAAAGTTTAGCATTTGGCAGACGCCCTTATCTGGAGTGACTTATCTCATTATACATCAGAGCAGTTGAGGGTTAAGGGCTTGCCCAAGCACCCAACAGGGGCAACTTGGTGATGGTGGGGTTTAAACCTGGTACGTTCCAGACCATAATCCAATGCCGTAACCGTTGAACTACTCCTGCCCATATCAGCTAAACTGGAATATAAACTGACAACAGACAACTTTGTGAAGCCTGATTGGAGCAGGTAGACATGGGGTTTGATGTGGGTCTGTATATGGAGGGGTCATTTTTTAGGGAAACACTACAAAGCTACAAAATATTTGATTGATACAAATCTTTTACAATGTATTACATTAGTGACTGACTACCAAACCATGCTCACAAATGTAAGTAAAAACAGCACTATAATATTACACTAAAATAACAGCATGCTATAATTCTGGGAGGCAAAGTCTGGCTTCTCGAAGGACATGGGGATCTACGAATACCTTGTGATAATTTATGGCCTATTATATGCTTGCATTCTTGATTCATATATGAATTCTAGTCTCAACAGAATGCTCGACAGGTATGACGTATCAATGACATCTTAGTGTATTCCCACAGCCTGGAGGTGCCTGTGGGTAACGTGAGGTCAGTACTGCTGTGATTTCTAGAGCAGAGACTGTACACCAACACTGTGTCAGTTACACCTCTTGACTCTCTCCTTCCAAGTGCATGGGTTTCCGAGGGTATTCACCTCCTTCAGGCATTGTTTCTCAATTGGCCTGATCCATCATTGTCGTTCATTGTCGGACTGGATCCTTTCAAGCGGCTGAGTTGTAGCCTCCAGTGCAAAGAAACAAGAAACTCTGATGGGGTAATCAAGAATTCCTTTAGGTTTGCAACCTTAATTTATTCTCTTTTGCTTACATTCTACTCACAGAAAATTCATGAGTCAGTGTAAAGACATGAGTCTCTCAAGGATCTCAGTGTTTTTTTTTAAGTTTCCTTGTACTCACACATTCTTGTTGACCTAATTGTGCACTAACTTTGATCCAGCTTCTGTTTTTCTTGTTTTGCTCTTGCGTATCCTAGTGCTGTTTGTTGATTGCCTGACCCTTGCCTGCACCCTGATTGCAATCCTGGTTTTTGTTTATGTATTGTTTGCCAGGCCTAATAAAACCTGTTAACCTTCAACTACACCTTAACTTGCCTATGTGACAGTGTTGTAACTTATGTTAGTGGACATTAGTATCATTGCAAGCGTAGAATTGTTTAAATTTAATTATTTGCAAATTTAATTGGATACATTTGCAATAAGAAAATGTGTTTTCAATTCCAAATATAACAAAACTGATTAGCATGGCAGCATGGTGGGTTAGTGGTTAACACAGCTGCTTTAAAACTCCAAACTTTTGGGGGCTTAAAACTCATCTCTGTGGGTTTCCTCCGGGTACTCCGGTTTCCTTCCACTGACTAAAAACATGCAATGTAACCTGATTGGTGTTTCCAAATTGCCAGGTGTGTATGATTTGCTATACCTCTTGTTGTGCTCTGAGGATGGACTGGGAGGATAGACAGGCTTGACTCTAAGCCTGATGTGACCCTACACAGGATACGCAATAAAGAGGATGGATAGATGGATCTGTTAGCATGTAGTGTTAATTATTATTTAAAAGAGTGAGAAATAAATAATAGTATAGAGTAAAAATGTAATGCATCAATTTAATTTATTCCAGAGTCATTTATCAAGTATTTTTTCTAGCTGCCAAACATCTTGTTTCACTTACACTCGAAAAATTATTTTGCCTTGATTTAGCTTTTACACATTGATATTGATAACACAATGACACAAAATTTGAGTCTACATATTATCGATATAATTTTTTGCTCCAAGTTACAGAGGTGTTGATTGCGATTCAAGAAGACAAATAATTGCTTGTTTTCATGTTTCCAATTTGACAGACTTAAGCAATTTTCTGGGTTTGATCTACGTCTGCTCTGCTTGTTTTGATGTATGATCATGAACAGGTACTCTGACCCAAGAAATGGATTTTGTCCAGAATATCTGGAGAGTCCTAATTAGAAAAAAAAAAAAAAAAAAAGCTCTGCTGCAATTTCATCCAACCCCCTCTGGCACCATGTGTTCCAAGTTAGGTATACCTTATATTTAGAACCATTAATCAAACCCATTACAGATTTAATCAGTGTTTCAGGTTAAATTTCAGTGACTTTTTAACAGGCCCGCTTTCTGCTTTGGCTTTGATCTCTTAGTGCCCGAAAATGTCTTTTAATCCCGAACCAGAAGGGATGTTTTAGACGGCAGACTGCTCTGAAAAGCACCTGCACTGGCTAGACAAATTTCCTTACAGCTGTGACATTTGTACAGATGTTAAGGCAAAGAAAAATAAAGACAAAAAAGAAAATATGCACACTGTTCCTGTCCTGATCATGCTATAATAAATTCCAGAATCTTTTCCACCTAACCTCAGCCCCATTGAAATTGTTAGGTTACAGTACAACATGTGTTAGAAAAGATACTTTGATCTTAGTTGGCAGATAGTTTACTAAAATTTTGCATTCTGTTGTATTCAAATTGACACCTGACTTCATTCAAACAGGACTGAAAGTGCATTAAAATAACTTTCGAGGTACAAGGACGATTGTTTAAAATAGACGCAGTAAAGGTTGACAGAAAATGTTCCCACATGATCTTCCTTCGGTCATAATGTCAACACATTCAAAGGGCAACTCTTCTCCCAGCTTTTAGGGGTAAAGTGTGTGTATGAGGAAACGGAAAGCAGCTCCATTCAAGAATCTTATCTCGATTGCTTCCTGAAAACATGGTCCGACCACCAATCAGTACCGAGCTGTAAGGCCAGCTTGTTATCATTTATATAGCAAGCAAAACACTAGTACACAGCAAAACACTAGGAACTAAGCCAACTTTAGACTTCATCCTCAACACCCAGGTTTCCTTTGTATTATTATGTGCACTGAGCCATTAGTTCCCGCACAATCTCGCTTCCTTTTCGACCTTCAGGAGAAATCCTGTTATTGTACCACAACAAAAGCACTGTTCTATGGTTTTAGTAAAAAACTGTGAATAAAAGGCTTAACATTCATAATTACACAGTTATTACACCGAGCAAAATGTGTGATTTATCAAACATACCAAAGCACATGCAGTCCAAGTTAATACAAGGGGCATTCGAGTCAAACCGGGACTTTTGATTGCAGACTAACAGGACAGTAAATTTCTCCATATAATCCCCTGCTTCACTAATGCACTTGTCCCAACGTTTTACTAGTGCTTGGATGCAGTCCAAAGTTTTCTCACGTCTGAAACGATGGCCTCCCAGGAACTCCTTTAATGGCCCAAACATGTGGAAATCGCTTGGAGTGAGGTCAGAACCCCAGCATGTGTCAATAACTCCCAGCCAAGTTCCTGTAATGTGCAAGTGGTGTTCATGAATGACTGTGTGTACAGTTCCCACAGACAGACCCGTCTCTTCGCTGAATGTTCATGAAAATGACTGCAGTGGTCTCCGAGCCACCTCGGGCTGGGATCGTCATTGTCGTCTTTAAAATTTTACTGTGACTCAGGATCTCATTACTGTCCTGTGTTTGTAGTTTTCTGTAAATGTCAGTCACAATTTCACCACGAGACCCGGTTTGACTCGAACGCACCTCATACGTTCACCAGTTTTGTATGCCATTTCAATTGAATTGGTAATCAATTGGCTATAAAACACCTTTTAAGGAGAAATCTTTAAATAGCCAGTGAAAATTTACCATGGTCCAGCTGTCCATCAATAGATACGTAGATATAAAAAAACATATCTACACTATTTATAGTTAAATAAATCAAAGCAATACGTCTAATTATAACTATAACTAACTACATAGTCAGCTTCTTCTTGATACCTATTCTATCTGATTTACTGATTTTTAATATGCAAAAAAATAATGTGACTTCACTGTGCATACAAAGATAGTTTGCGCCAGATGGTTTACAGAGGTTTGCACCAGTTCATCCTTTCTTTCTTTCTTTTTTTCTTTCTTTCTAAGATAATCACCAATAGCATATTAGCTGCCAATGCTATTGTGATGCATACTGTACCTTTAGCCAAAGCACATAGTATAAACACAGACACACTTTAACTCAGTTATTGATAACTTTTGATGTCCTTTCTGTTAAATTATGTGTAGCATTTAAAAAAAAACTCATCATTTAAACCACTCGTCTAGTTTTTGCACAAGTGCATTCAGTGTTTGGATGATAATACTGGTATTTCTACATTGGTTGAGTACAAACCAGTTTTTGTGTTTTTATGGTCAGAAATTATTGTGCCGAGCTGATGTATTTGTATGTGGCATGGTGGCATACTGGTTAGCACTGTCCCGATTCCCGCCTCGGGTCTGTGTGCAAGAAGTTTGCATGTTCTCCCTGTGCTTGGTGGGTTTCCTCCGAGTACTTCAGTTACCACCAACAGTCCAAAGAAATGCTAATTAGGCCACTGGGCATTCCCGAATTGCCCGTAGTGTATAAATGAGCATGTGAGTGTGTGTATGTGTGTGCCCTGCGATGGATTGGCACCCTGTTCAAGGTCTATCCTGCCCTGTACCCTAAGTCTCCTGGGATAGGCCCCAGGCCCCAGGATAAACCAGTACAGATGTTGAGTGAGTGAGTAAGAATTAGCAAGTGGTGATGTTACTGCTTCAAATACACCCTTGAGACTGTGTAACGCAATGAACAAATGTAGTGAAGTAGAAAGTACAGATGTTTGTTGTAGGATGTAGTGGCGTGAAAGTAAAAAGTATCCACTAATATAACTACTTAAGTAAAGTATGTTTTTTTGATTTGTGATTTATTTTCTACATTCTAGAACAAAACTGGAGATTTCCAAACTATGAAATAACTCATATGGCATTAGGTAATTCAGTAACAACAACAACAACAACAGTCAGTTGTTATTTTAAGGCACGAAGGTGAGAAGTTCTGGAACGGTTCTTGCAAAAAAAAAAAAAAGGATTTGCAAAAACCATCAAGCACCAATTAGAGCCGTTATAAAGGCTTTAAAGAGCATAAGTAGCAGACACATCTTAATATCAACTGTTCAAAAGACATTAATGCATTATTTAGACGCCTTCAGCATTGTTTTACAGTGTAGAGAAAAAAAAAAATCAGGAATTAGACGATGTGTCCAAACTTTTCACTGGTGATGTACTGTATGTAAAAACAAAGTAAATGAACTTGGTTACCTTCGACCTCTGGTCCACAGCATCAATGCAGTTAGGATATAAATTTTGCACCTGCAATCTTGTGCACTTTCCATTTCCATCTCTTGCATACCTTTAAATAGATGAATTACAGTTTTGATCATATGAATTCACAAGTATAAAAATAAGTCAAACTTATACAACTGTACAACAAGCATACAACTGTAAATGATTAAAAGTCTTAAAGAGTTAAAAAAACAAACAAAAAAAAACATAATGGTACTGTATGTGTATCGTTAATGTTTGGAGACTTGTCCCATCCAGGGTGTATTCCTGCCTCACACCCAGGAATATGACAAGGAACAGGATAAAGCAGTCACAGAAGATGAATGAACAAGTTAATTTGTCTTCTTCCTGCAGTGAATCTGCTTTGTGAGTCGGATGCCCTCTTTACACCTCTTTCCCGTTGCTCTGATTAACCTCGCCCGTATACGTCAGAGGCTCGCAACTGCCAGGAACTACTGCTGTGATTATAACTTGTTTTATGCACATTTCCAGACTTCTAATCATACTACTGTATGTTTATACTTAATAGCCAATTTAAAACACTGTAAAAAAAAAAAATGTTAAAAAACGGTAATTTTCTGGCAGCAGGGGCGCCAGAAAATGTCTGTTAAACAAC
>JAQMYL010000014.1:17084142-17112376 GCA_030014365.1 Clarias pachynema | reverse complement strand
AGCCTGGCCGGGAATCGAACCCAGACCCTGGAGGTGCAAGGCGACAGTGCTAACCACTACACCACCGTGCCGCCTATAATATAATATAATATAACTTATACATACTGATTAAGTTTGCATGTGTTGTTTGAACTGAATACTGCTTTATTTGTATATATGCATACACATTTATATTTTTATCAGATACAGTAAAAAGAAACACATTTGCTAAATACAATTCCATGCCCTTTTATGTCCGTAGTGTCCGTAACTTTTTAAAATTCAAATCTTTCAAAGATCTTAACTGTCGTTCAGATGAAACTTGGCCAATTTAGATTTCACATGACAAAATCCTGAAAAATGTTATTATTCTAAAATGCAAAATTGTTAAAATATTGCAACTTAAATTTGAAATGTTTACGGACACTACAGAATTGGGGGAAAAATCCTTAATTTAGCTTGGAATGCCTAAATTTAAGGAACAGTTTTTACAGGTCGTCTGCTTCTAGAAGCTTATACCAACTTTAGTATCAATACTAATAAAGAAATATGAATCATTTCCATTTAAATTTAAGTTATTATTGTTTGAAACGAGACAGTATAACACTGAAAAACTAGCGGGCACATATAAAATCATCTCTCCAAAACGGCTAAAGTTAGCAAATTGAAATTTTTAGGTAAGCAAGTTTGGTCATTTCCATGTTGCATAAACTTCAGAAGTATCTTCTTTAACACACACATTTTCTGGATTATATGTATAACATAACATTTTTAAAAATCAGCACCAATACTGTGTTTTGGCCGAGTGCAACTGACATGGAAATCTGTCATCCCACATGAAGTGTCTGTGTAATCATTACTTATATGGCACAACATAAATCTCCAAATAGGTGACCATTACTCTGCTGAGTTCCTTCATTGTTCTGTCTGTTGCCAAGGACGCAATACGGTATGTCAGAGCCATGAGCTTTGAACTGTCGACTGGTTTCTTAGACAAAAAGAAAGGCAATTATCTGTGAACTGACATGAAGAGCACAGCAAGGGACTTAGTTTGTGAACCTTTGACAATTCACTTAAATTAGTTCCAGTAATCCTATATGGCAAGACTGTAATAATGGATGTTTGGCATCTGACTTTATCACCATTATTTAATGAGCCTTTCTTAACTAAACACTTGAAACTGGTCTCTTAGAAACATGCCGTTATGTCCTTAAAATGTCGGATTTGCTGCCTTTATTAAACCTTAAACTTTGAGGTCATTATGTATCTTGAATTTCTTTTCATCGTTTTTTTTTTTTTTTTTCCTGAACTGGAAGAGGTGTTCAAGTGAGCGGCTTAAAATATGTGATTTAACCATTTTAAATATCCATCTTATTTCTATCTATGATCTATCTATGGTTATTGAGTAAAGCCCACTGGACAAGAATGAGACTGCGGTACAAACAACAGCCAAAACAGCTATATAACACTAGACCAAGAGTGATATATGTACACTACCGATCAAAAAGTTTGGGATCACTTTCTAACTCCATGCTCGTTCCTGATTTCTATTTATTTCTACATTGTAAAGCAATGCTGAATGCGTCCGAAATATGCAATAATCTCCTTTGAACAGTTGATATTGAGATGAATCATCTACTCTGCTCTGTAAAGCCTTCATGTAACGGCTCTAATCCGAGGTGCTGTTTGTTAATTGGTGATTTCTGAGGCTGGTGACTCTAAATGAACTTCTCCTCTGCAGCAGAGGTAAGTTTTGGTCTTGCTTCCAGGGAAGGTCTTCATGAGAGCCACAGTTTCATCATGGTGCTTGATGGGTTTTGCAAATGCTCTTGATAATACTGTTCTTGCAAGGCAGACCTCCGTGTCTATGTGTTATTTCATTCAGTCTTGAAATCCCCAGTATTGTTGTAGAATGTAGAAGATAAATCACTAAACAAAAACAAAGAAATTTGTGAGTGTTCCCAAACTTTTGGGCAGTAGTGTTCAAGAGGTGCTATACTCTATATGCCCTTATCATACATAACATTACAATGTAAAACATTATGCTGCATGTTGTGCAGGTTCCCCTTGTGCCACCTGGGCAGCTCTGGCACATTAAAGCATGACACCACAAGATCTCTAGGGGTGTGCTGTGGTGTCTGGATGTTAGTAGTGATGCTGAGGGTTGATGTGTGGATCGGAATAGTTTGTCTGGTGCATCCCAGGGGTAATCAATCAGATATGGATCTGGGGAAGTTGGAGGTGGGGTTGGTGGCTTTGGGCTCTTTGAGTGCTGGGACCAATGCACAGCGTGTTTTGGTGCCTTTCCATCATGACCAGCATTGACTTCTGACGATTCTGGCTTTTCTGTGTGATCAGACCAGACAGGCTGACCTTTGTTCCAAACATTCATAGATGAGCCTTGGCGATGCCCATGATCCTGTCACCAGTTTACTGGTATATGATTCATAATCAGTGTTAATGTATTAACGTTTTGTAGTGTTAACAGTATAGCTGAACTGTGGCGGTGTTAAAACAAAGCATGAAAAAACAAGACACAGTTGACTAAGGACAGGTAACATACCACGACTGATGGGTAATTTGGTTTGGCACTTCTTTGGCACTACAATGACAGATACAGAGTCCGAGCCAAAACATATTTCCTAAACATTTTTTCATAAATCATAAAACTGCGGGGTGTTACGGAACATTTACTGAATCTCGTAAAAAGGAATGCTCTGATGTTTGGCTGATGAAAAGTCCAAGATTTAGTGAGAACACGTATAAGATTTGCACATGATTCTTGATGGCATGATGGCTCGGTTTCAAACATTCTTCATGTAAATGGCTGTTTACTGACTCTAAGCTACAACAGATCAGAAATGAATGAGAGAAGTGTTAGAGTGGGATTATCTCAGGGTCAGATCAGCTCCAGATGTGCATGATTTGCATTTATAAATGGCCTCGAGAGAAATGCACTTTATACTACTGATTATCACCATGTGGGATAAATTTGTATCCCCAGTGATTAGTTAAAAACAATCTGTTTATGGCATCATGCATAGCAAGATAATGCTCATGCTGATCATTCACTGCATTGGGGTAAGGACTGTGCTTGGTGTGTAAAATATTCAAACTGGGCTTCTTTCTTTCTCGGTTTGTCAGTGAACTCCACGGAAAGCCACATGTTTTTTGTTTGATGGCGGCCAGCTCGATACGCTCCAAGTCAATAAAATATCTGACACCGCTTGATACTCGGATGTGTTAATACCACACTTTTTGCGTGTTCCTAAGAGAACACGTTGTATTGTAGCACATGGCCTTGGTATGGCATGCCATCTAAGCAGCTGCTGGACAACATCTAGCCTTTACCTCAACGTGTAAATCATGACCACGTTTTTATTTTATTTTATTTTATTTTATTGCCCCTTCCTTTTAAACTTGGGGGATGCAAATTTATTACAAAATAAAAAAATAATAAATTCAAAGCTTACCATCACCATCTCACACAGAGGCCAAGAATACTTTCTGGTTTGAACTGCACAAGTTTTACAAAGGCAGTGCACAGCTGGAATTACTGAAATGTCTCAAAGAATAATGAAAGAGACAGAGATGTAAGTAACCAAAGGATACACTAATGATAATAAGCTTTTGAGGAATGTAGCATGAGTTACTATGTTGGCCAAACAAACTCGAGTCTTGTCCCTGTTTTTACAGCGGACTGGAAATGTAAACGATGCTGGGAAAGAGAGGGCCGTGCCTGTAATTTTCTCAGATGAAATCAGGCTACAATACAGGTGCTGAGAGGGCTTGGCTGAGCAGTGAGCACTTGTTGTTTAGTAACCAAACTAGAAAAGCTGCATATGAAGCTTATTAAGGAAAGAACCTATAGTTACGCCGTCAAGCTTCTCTTGCCCTGAAAGATATACATTTTTTTATAAAGCTCTTGAAAGCTTATTTTCTAATACATGCTTTTAACTAGAGTCTCTGTAAACTTTTTTTTTTTTTTTTTAGAACAGAAAAAAAGAGTTCAAAGTAAAAGACTAGACGGGGTGCCATTTAATAATGTCAATCAAGCCATTGTAACCTGATGTGCCTAGGGCTTGGCGTGTAATTTTCCCACTGTGAACAAATGATTTGAAGGGAATTTGCAATTCACAAATTATATCAAGGGCAACTCCATGGGAGTGCAGGCATTTCAAAATGTTATCCCAGCATGATTGCTAAATTACAGCTGCCATCCATCATAGAATGAGTATAAATATATTTCTAATGCATTTTAGGTTCAAATGGTCAAGTGATATAAAGCACTCAAGGACTGGCATGGGGGCACATGGGAATATAGATATACAGTGCTGTGCAAAAGTCATGAGCCAGCCCTCATTTCTTCATATTTTGAGCCAGACGTTTTTGTATTTTTTTTTATTTAATCTTGAGGAATAGTTCTCCAGGCTTTATCAAAGATGTTTTTGTCTCTTATTCGTTGCAAGTTTTTATATCTCATTTTTAATCCAGTCCCTGTAAATGAGCAGTTTCAGAGGAATGATTTTTGTTTGTTTAAGCCACACGCTGACCTGTAAATCATTAAAACATTTGAAAAAAAAATCGAACTTAAGGCTTGAACCAGTGAGAAACAGGTGAAGATGATGACAGATGATCAGGCAGGTTATTAGTATAGTGGTGATGCTGAATGCTGAGTGGATGGAACAGACGAGAGGGGAAATGAGGTTGCTGCTGAGATTGGTACATAAACAACCTTTTTTTTTTTTTTTTTTTGTATCTTTAGGCACTTTGCAAACTGTCACAGTAAAACATGTGTTATCATTTCTTCATTCATTCATTCATTCATCTTTTATACCACTTATCCTGTTACAGGTCATTTATCCAAAGTGATTATGGGCAGGAGGCGAGGTATCAATCCATTGATACCTCACCAATCCAATCCATTCCAGAGAACATCAATGAAGCTAAATCTGCATGTATTTGGACTGTGGGAGGAAACTGGAGTACCCGGTGGAAACCCACCAATCATGGGGAGAACATGCACACAGATACGGCGGGAATCGAACCCTCAAACCGCAAAGCCACTGCTCTAACGACTACACCACCGTGCCGCCTCTACATCGTTTAATTTAAGTTCAATATGAGGAACTCTCTGGACTTTTGCACAGCATTGTATAAAAAAATGTACAGGGAGCATTTTCAATATTAGTTTTGTAGTTGTCCTCCGATTAACCTTTCAAAGTTGCAACAACACACCGAGCAGTTTGAAGTAAAAGAAACCGTTCTGCTTCCTCATCCATTTCATGAAGGTAGATGCTCGTTATCATTTGGCATGTGGGGGATGCTGGTACTCACCATGGACTCACACTCCTGGGTTTCAAAGGGAGAGACAGTACGCTTATCAGACACATTCCCAATCGTCTTCGGCAGTACACACCGTCTGCAGGGCAGGCCGAAAATGTTTGTTTTTATAGTGAATGTTTGTGGATATACCAGATCACGGAAGCCAGGGTAATAGCAGTTTATGTTTATTTGTTAAATTTGTTTGAATCAGAGGACTTCAAGAGGAAAGAACCTCATTTATCAAGATGTGTAGATTTGAGATTCTTAACATGTGTTTAGCAAAAATGTTATCATAAGGTCTCGTGCTCCGAAATTGCACTTCAACCATGTCAATATAAGATGGAAATTAAAATGATGTATTATTTAGTCTTATGCATGGCTAATGTACAGTGTGATGTATTTAGTAATGCATGAGCATGCAAACTGTGATGTAGTTATATAAAAAGGGACAATGTGTGATTGCGTCTAATACAACCTTTGTTAATTATGGGACAATTCTTTACTGTCAAATGATTGACGTCTTAAAATCTTTCTTTTTTATTTGATTACAATTATACGAGTGCAGCTGCTCTCCAACAACTCTATGTAAATGATACCGAGCTGAAATTTGTGTGATATCAGTTTTTTTCCTGATTTAATACACGGTACCTCATTAAATCTGTGCAGTTATGCTCAGATGTTAATAACTGTTCCTTTCCCCCCCCACTGGAATTAATTCGGCCATGTCTGGAAAAATAAGTAAAAGCACCAGCTTGTATAATTCCCAAGCAAATGAAACACTTTATTAAAATATTTAATTATGAAACAATAAAATAAAAATTAGCAAGAGTTTGATCAACCTGGTAAATAAAGACATGCCCCATAAATTTCAGATCATTCATTTCACATTCGGCTCCAACCTTTAAAGGTCCAATAAACCTTTGGTCAGTTGTCCAGGTAATGTAGCCTGAGATCCCAGTTTTTTTTTTTAGGATCTTTGTGGAACAAGCCGTAACTAGCACATGCACAAACAGTGACCACAAGGTATAAGTGTGGGAAATGTCAACAAACACTAGACTGCTCATTGGTTCCTGGAAAGGCCATCACCACTCCAGGCATTACTCCAGACTTTTCATTGTGTCCGTGTCATTCTTTCACCCCTCTCCATTCAGATTCCCGTGACCTCAGTCTACTAAACTTGTGTACTAAGTAAATACTAAAAGAAAAGCCTTACTGAAAGCATCGCCATCCTGATATTTCTAAAGCACTTACATATTTTTTACGATAGTGTACCACTTTTGATTCGTTCGGACCTGATGGGATAAGGCTATAGAGAAAGAAATCATTAACTCGTCCCTATTGTACACAGGACAAAGGTCACAACAGTATGGCGCATCTGTAGCGGTTTCCGAAACGCAACTTGAAATGTAATTTCTCTTACGACAACATAGTGTCAAGTAACATTGCATGTGAGCTGGATTTGATTTATTTTTATTTGCCTGACTGCTATCAGAAACAACAGAAAAAGTTTCATCAGGAGTTGGTAGGATCATTTTTACATGGGGGTCAAACAAACAATGGGTTGCCATGAAATACTGACGTGTTTGCTCAGAGTCAAGAGCTGAAGAGCTGTTTTTTTTCACTATTTGGACATGTTATTTCCCAGCAGTTTTTTTCCCCCCTCACAAATGATCTGAGTGCTGCATTAACCCTTTATCAGGCGAAAAATCCACATTTGCTAAGTGTCTGTATAAGTAGTTCAGGAAAAATACACTTATTCGTACAAAACAAGTATTTTTTGTTTAGTTTAGTTTTTTGCACATATTTTTAAATAAATAGAACTTTATCTGTGTTTTTAAAATATTTTTTATATACACTTTCATTACCATAGACAGGGAAAGAGCCATACTGTACTTCAATGACCTTGATTTGCAACAATAAATGACAACAATAAAAAAAAATTCAATAAACATTAAAGTAATAAAAAGTTCTGGTAAAAGTCTTGAAATTTTGAAATTTAGATTTTCCAACTATTTCAACGAGTGTCTATAAAGACCCCTTAGATACCAAGAATCCAGTAATTACAGTAAACCCTCTGAAAAAAAGTTTTAACCTGGGCTCCAAAACAGTATATGGGTTGTGCATCTGGGATAATCTTAAGAGTTCTTTCAGATTTTAGCAATAATTCCAAGTATAACACTTTCAAAACTAGAGCATTAATTCATTCATCTTCTATACCACTTATCCTGCACAGACTTGCGGGGTCCTGTACCCTATCCCAGGAGACTTTGGGCATGAGCTGGGGAACACAGACACCGTACAAAGTACCGGCAATTTTGGGAACACCAATTAACCTGCATGCTGCAGGACTGGCGGAGGAATCCGGAGTACATCCAAACTTCACACAGACCCCGAGATGAGAATCGAACCCTCGATCCCGGAGGTGGCACCATGTAAGAGTCTCGATACTGAATAATACAGAATGTTTCTTTTGAGGAACTTTATGCAGAAACTTGACCAAGACTATAGTTGTGTCTCAGAAAGAGTTCCATGTGCAACCATTTTACGAAGGTTGGAACCCTTAACTACACCTAAACCCTTGAGGTATCGGTACAAAGTAACACTCTGTGAAAAAAAGAGCTGTGTAAGACAATATCTTTGTGTGACTGTGTAATAAAGTATGGGTATAATGCAGTATTTGCAATTACTGCATTTGATGTTCCTCTTGCCCCAGATGCTTACTGAGGTTTTTTGTTTGAGTGGTGTCAGGGTGTATTATGCATTTGGCTGTCAGGGTATTTAGATGACTGGCTTCTGTGTGTCCTCACAAAGGAGTAGGCCATCTAGCAGGTATCTATCATCATCGCTCTCACTGTGACCTCAGAAAAGATTTCCTCAATACCCAATCAGGTCACACAGTTTAGGTGAGGCCATACTAAAACTCCTCCTTGTGTCAGGGAAAAGCTGCCATGGCTCGGCATACCGCCAATTCAGGACATTCCTAAAAGAGGGAGTCCAGTTGGGAGTAAATCTCCATAGGAGAGAGAGATCATCTTCATGGATGCCTCCCTTACAGGAAGGGTGTAGTGTGGGGCCGCAGAGGTAATGGACGTCAACCTGGTATAAGGTCAGAACATATCAACCAGTCTGACTGTATTTGGCTCCAAAGTCTTTCTCACTGTTGTAATAGTCAGTTTTTTTGAATCATCAAGGAAGCGTGAGATCAAGCATCTGTCACTGCCTTGCACAGAATTTCCTCCGGGTGGAACCATCCATCACTAGCCAACTGTTAGTAATTCTGTATAATGGTACAGTAGCTATACAATCCTTCATATGCAAATGGTCCTCTCTGTAGCCCTGAAATGGTCAGCGAGGCCTTGGTTCCCACTTTGCATTCACTAGTTTGAACATCCTGGATTTTTCAAACAACTTGGACAATCAGACATAGTCAGTTTCACTCAAGTAAGTTACATCCATGGCCCCCTTTGCTGACTTGCCAACTGAGTACTTTGATTAAGTAAGCAATTCAGTAAACCCTAACAGAAGAGCTGTGCACATACTGTTAACTTTATCAGCTGGACTTGGCGGACCGTCCGCTTTCTAAGATCCTGACTTTGTTTCAGGGCCTGCTACACCGCATCTTCAATAAACCAAATATGACATTTTTCTAAAAGAAGAAGCCTTTATTTGTCACTTACACGTTACAGCACAGTGAAATTCTTTTCTTTGCATATCCCAGCATGAAGGAAGCCAGGGTCAGAGTGCAGGGTCAGGGATAATACAGTGCAGGACCCCTGGAGCAGACAGGGTTAGGGCCTTGCTCAAAAACCAACAGTGGCATCAGGGTGAAGCTGGGGCTTGAACTGCGGACCTTCTGACCAATAACCTAAAGCCTTAACATACTGAGCTACAACTGCCTATTAGTTTATTACTGCCTAATGGAGCAAATAAGCCCCCACCTGCAATATTTTCTTCTGATCAAAACATTAAGTTGGAGTCCGTGAGCCAGTGAATTACAGTATGCTGAATTGATATGGGGATCACAACCCAGCTTGCCAGCAATCATTTTAGTTAAAGGATCTGGGAAGCTGTATGCTCTGTGTGCTGAGCTTTGCAGTTGTTGGTATTTTTAAAAATATTTTCTACGGTATAACATTTTCCTTCCCTATAGTAGGGAAATTCTTTGTTCCTCATAGTAAAGCAACACCAGCCAGTTGTTGCTGCTTACTACATACTCATACTATATTCTCTATAACCCTTGTGTATAACCTCCATTATCTCGCGGTGTTCAAGTCAAACCATCAACTTAGAAAAACATAATCTGACTGCTTGCTATACATCTGGAACACTGGCCTCCCAGGAACTCCTTTAATGCCCCAAACATGTGAAAATAGATTGGTGGGTGGTCAGGACTATATGGGGGAAGTGGCAATAACTTCCAGCTGAGTTTCTTTAATGTGCACATGGTGATGAATGATTGTGTGTACAGTTCCCACAGTCAGATGCAATTCTTCTGCAATGAGATGGACTGATCCTTTACAATTAAAACTCTCATTATAGTATAAATCAGATGTGTTAAATGTGTCTCCTTAATTTCTGCAGTCTAAATCATGTCGAACCCATTAGTGTCAGTGGCTGACGTCGCTTTTTACATGGTTGCTCTCTTGGGATAATGTGAGAGCAAAATATTTATATAGCATCTTGATTTGTGTAAACTAATTTGGTTTCTTATCAAATATGGGACAAGCAAGCATGCGCCAAAGACTTTCAAGTGTTTGTCTGAGTTGGATGTTTCTTGATAAATCATGTTAGATTATAAGACCTCTTTAACCTTGGTAATTGGTTAAGAGTACAATACACATTAGACTATTTATTTTAAATCAAATCAATGTAATATGGAAAATAGTCAATGTCCGTGTCTAATTTGCATTGATATAAGAATAGATCTGGATTTGTATGATGGTTAATCAGCAAGTTAGAATAATTACCTAAGTATAAATAAAACAGACAAGTGAAATGCATAAAGCAATGCACTTATCATGCATAGTGGCAACTGCACAAGCCAGAGTTATGATCTGGGGTTGCTTCAGTTCATCAGGTCTTGCCTCAGCAATGTTATGTGGCAATAAAATCAAGTCAGCGGCCTACCTGAATGTCCTGAATAAGCAGGATATCACATTTATGGGATTTCTTTTTCTTCCCTGATGGCACGGGTATATTCCTGGATTCAAACTACAAAAGCATTGGTTCTAGGAGCATTTTCACCTATGAACTGGCCACCACATTCACATACGCATAAATTAAAGCTAAAGGCAGTCGAATAACAAATTAGGGTGTATGACTTACACTATATGGCAAAAGTATTTGTGAAACATGTGAAAATAGAAATCCTTCTTTCTACAGAAAAAACATTTTTATTTTGTTTTATCTTAAAACACATGTGGGAAATCCTGGGATATTTTGAATAAATGCAAGCAACCTGCCATTCATAAATAAATATATATTCTCTTTAGATGCTCCCCAAGCCATCAGTCTTCATCTTTGGTCAAGTCCTTTTTTCTAATGGTATAAATATAATAAATACCGCATACTGTACGTGGGAATAAATACTTTCAACCACCATCATCATGAGGAAAACCTAATAATTCTGAGTATGTTTCCATTAAAATCAGTGAATGTGTTATTTAATGCTATAACAGCCTAAGAGAGGTGTATACACAGTATATATGGTGTCAGAGTTAAAGGATTTATCTTCCAATGGATTAGCTTGTTGTTATTTCCTCTGCCAATGAAAGCAGTAGAATAAAATGTATGAGTTTAATCACACTACAATGTACTCTTTAAAAAACATTTACTTGTGGACATGCTTACAAATTTATAATCTTGTGTTCTTGACTTTTGGAATCATTATAGACTTAATCATTTGTGGCATTCAAATATTGTTATCCCAGATGTCCTCTCTTTTGTTCTCTCACACCATGACAGGCTTTTTCATTGTTCAGTCTAGAAATGTGACAACCTTGAAGAAAACACCTGGGACCGTTTGAAACGCCATTCAGGTTCGATATTGTCATGTGTTAGCTCCATGCATCAACTTTTGTGAATGTGAAACTCATGATTATGAAACATCAGTAATAAATACTTGCTTTCCTGCTTTTTCAGAGAGCAGTTCGAGTTCCAAATCCCACAATTCAGTTTATGAACATCATGAGACCGAACAGAATGCAGAATACGATTAATGTAGACCAAATCTGGGTCACTACATAAACTGTCGGTGCAGATCCATTCTGTAAAGGTTTATGCCTTAAAGGGACAATTTGATATTTTCAAGTCTGTCTTAAATCAAAGTTGATATGCATGTAAGTACATTACAATAGGTCGTTTTCGGTTTTCCTGCTCTGTGCACCGACCGTGAAGTCTGTGTGCATGGAGTTTGCATGTTCTTCCTGTGCTTGGTGGGTTTCCTCTGGGTACTCTGGTTTCCTCCCACAGTCAAAAGACATGCAGAATAGGCTAATTGGTGTCCCATAAATCGCCTGTAATGTGTGAATGAGTGTGTGAACGTTGACCGGAGGTCCTACAATGGACGTAAAATGAGAATAAATACAATGGTAATCACCATTGGCCAAGTTGGTCCTACAGAGGTTCCTAGACGGATGGATGGATGGATGGATGGATGGATATGTTACAAATACCCAATATGAATACGCTTTACTCAGTTTCATGCTTATAATACAGGTACTCATGATGTCTTGTCTTGATTGGAGCCATAAAACGCCATAGAGTATGGGGACAATGTGGATGAACATCAACTTTTTTAAAAAGTCAACTGTATCGCCTGAATTTGGATATTGGTCTTCCTGTATAATTTTTGTAATGAAATTATCCCCGATTTTGACTATTAGAATTGAGCATCTTTTGGCAAAGACGCTTTAAAAGTGTTGTCTTTAAAACACTGAGCTGCTTCTTATGCATGCGAACATCCTTCACATATGTAGAGTCCATCTGCAGTAGAATCCGATTACGGTCTACAACAACTGAAATCGAGAATTCAGCAACTAAGTTTCTTTACACATTTATGAGCCTTAGATGTTATCACGCAGCACAAGACACATTCGAAAACGTCTTCATTGTTGTATCCAGTTGAAATTATGTCACTCTGGGCAGCTGACGTGTCCCTTGTTCCCTGATGTGAACGGAATGCAAACATGTAACGGAGGGTATCAGGGAGACGGCACACGCAATGTTTGAAAAGGTTGGGTTTCGTGTTTTGAAATATTTAAGACTTACAGAGTGCATATTTGGATCTGCCCCTGACAGAGCTTGATGTTTTGCCTTGTTGTATGGCAGACACCCCCTGTTGTTTCTTTCCTTTCCTCCTGGAGCAATCGCCAATGTGGTGCAACTCATTTGGCAGCATTCCTCTTACCTTTTAAAAGAGGCCATGGCAGCAAACGCATAGGCATGTAAAAACAAACTCTCAGGGACAGGTTAATAGTGCCCAGAGTCCACATTGGAAGAAGGAAGGAGCAGGAGGAGGGAGAGGGGGGGTTATGATCCCAACCCTCAGGGCTGGGAGTCAAGGTAACCCACACTAACCAGGATCCTACCTTACAGTTATGTGCAATTATGACTTGCGCCACTTTTATGCCTGAGGACAGTGTGGTACTTGGTGACGGTGGTATGTAAAGCTCTGCGCTTCGAGAATAATATCGTCAAAGCCAAGACGACGTTTAACCTGGTGCATTGTCATGTTTTTAGCAACGAGTTAATACGTAACCGAACGCGCGGATAAAGCGGCTCTGAACTATATGCTATATATACTAAGTCCAAATAAAAAGAAGAATGTGACACCGTAAAAGTAATGATTTTCGGAACAAAATAACGATACAGACAGATGTTATTACTCCAAATTGTGCTGCAGACATTCCATTAAACTTCCCCTTTACCTCCAAAGTGCAAACACAGCCTCTGCTCCCTCGAGGACACATTAAAAAATCCCTCCACGTCATTAGGTGTTTGCTTAAATCCAAAATATTCCATTTATTAAACCTCTTAAATGAGATGGAAATGTGAACTGTAGAATAACATTGTAAATGAGGCTTGTGACTTAATTAGTGAAGCGATAGTCGCCAGGGGGCAAACGCTGAATGAATGTTTTAACGGTGAGCCTGGGAGTGTGACTGCGCTCGTTTTTTTTTTTTTTTCTTACTGCTAATTCATTTTAACGGGCCATGTCACGGGGCAGATAGCAAACAAAAAAAAAAGATAGCAGATTGTTCGTTTTTATTTCATGCGTACATACATGCATACTTTGAATAGAACTGAAGCAATCAGTCATTCAGTAAAAACTGCACTACAAATGATTAAGCCCTGGAGAGACAGCGCCGCACAATCCGAGCAAATAAATGAAAGAATTCATTCAATTCTCAAAGACATATTTCACATACAACACCTGGCCACTAAGAGCTGTAACATGTTTGCATAACGACTGCCGCATGTTTAACCCCTAGAACCCGTTCGCAGGTCCAGGCTTACATTCCTCGGGCCTATAACCACATACCTTTCCCTATAAGTTTACACTGTAGTACCTGAGTTTAAGATGGATAACTGAATAATACGCTGAGGGTGCATGGAACGACTGAAATTACTGAGCAAAAAAAAACATTAAAACATTGCAAACTCAAAAACTTCAAGCAGGGAATGTCAGGAATGGCTAGAGTTTTGACAGCGAAGCAGCATTAAGCAGACTTACAGCGACAAAAAAAAATAATTATAATAACTGATCTCTGTTTAAACATCCGCCCAACAGCAGGCTCTGACGTCCGACGGTCAAAAAGAAACACTACCTGTTGACATTGCATGTTTGGCAGGCAATGTACGTCAGAGATTCCCCTGATTCTTTTTTTCCCCCCATTTTTTTTTTTTTTACTCTGTAAACCCCAGATCATTCAGTATATTTCTGCTTTCCATTGTCTGGTTCTGTCTACATTCTGTTCCTGTGACAAATGGTGGGAAGATGTTGGGCAGACAGTGGTGTGAGGTCTAAGTTAAAGAAATAGACACAGGCCTCGGGAATCTACGTAACCAATCATTTTTCTTTTTTTTTTTCTAAGAAAACATCATGAGGCCAACGATTCGAAATGTTTGCATATCCTGGCAAGAAAAAGTGATAGGTCTGAATATACAGTGCAATGGAGAAAGGTATTACCTGTCCCGCATAGGGCAAAACCATACGACAAAAGACACAGGGAGGTGGGATAAAGTTGTTATTTCCAGTGTATCTCTGGAATTTACTGTATATGTGCACATGGGAAGATTACAATCCATAGATAGTCCATCTATAGGGTAAGAATAGATTTCCAGACATCCACCTAGGACCCTCTGTAGTCCAACTTGGGACAGTGGATGCCAATGGCGATTTACAGTATTTATTCCCATTTTTAAAAAGTGGTAGGACCTCCGGTCAACTTTCACACACACATTCACACACTACGAGCAATTTGGGAATGCCAATTAGGCTGATCTGAGTGGAAGCACTGTCGCCTTGCACCTCCAGGTCCTGGATTCAATTCCTGCCTTGGAGTTTGCATTTTCTCCCAGTGCACAATGGGTTTCCTCCGGGTTCTCCGGTTTCCTCCCACACTATGCAGATTAAGACATGCAGATTGCGCTAATTGGCATTCCCAAATTGCCTGTAGTGTGTGAATGTGCGTGTGGATGTTGACTGATTGGACAGTCCCTGGATGGACTACAAAGGTTGCTAGATGGATGGAAGGATGGATGGATGGATGGATGGATGGAATTAACCTAATCTGCACGTCTTCGGACTGTGGGAGGAAACCGGAGCACCCAGAGGAAACCCACCAAGCACAGGGAGAACATGCAAACTCCATGCACACAGACCCTGAGGCAGGAATCAAACCCAGACCCTGGAGGTGGAAGCCAACCACTAAGGATACCACGGCCAAGAATAGATTTACAATCTGTATAAACATCTGTAGAGATTACCCACAGATTATTCTGTCTGAATGGAAATGCTGTTAAAGATTACATACCATGAGAAAACAAAGGTTTTCTTTCTTCCAAAGAACCAAGTAGTTTCCATGGCAAAACAATAAACTACAGGCAGAGCTTAAATGGGTTTTAGGAATTTTAGGTAAGGTATTGATTTACTAGCACAGGTAGCCTACATATGAAGTGTGTTCGAGTCCAACCGGGACTTTATGAGTGGGAAAACTCCCTTTGTTTCTATACATATTCCCCTGCTACACTAATGCACATATCTCAGCATTTCACAAGGTAGAAAGTTGCCATGATCAGACTGGCTGCTTCATGTCTGAAACACTGGCCTCCCAGGAACTCCTTTAATAATCCAAACGTAAAGATGGCTTAAAGTGAGGTCAGGACCGTACAGTGGATGTGGCAATAACTCTCACCCGAATGACTGTGTGTACGATTGCCACAGATAGATGCGTCTCTTACACAGGTTGGCACAAGTTATCCGTCGATTTACTGCGGTTGAGAGTCTCATCACCGTACTGCGCTTGAAGTCTTCTGTAAATGTCAACCAGTTTTAGGCAAGAAATTTTATCACAAGTCCCGGTTTGTCTTGGACGCTCCTTGTACATTTTATGGTCATGTGACCTATTAGCTAGCACAACCACATTCTTATAATAAGGATCGAAATAGCCACTCAGTATTAAAATAAAGAGCAGATCGGAATGACGTTTTTATATCACGGCAAGCGTGCATAAATCATATAAACAATGTCGTATACATAGATCTCTTATCTTGTGCAGATTAATCATAATTACTACAAATGTCCTTCAGCAACGTTAATTAGGAAACATACTGTACATGCAAGTTCAGATAACTTATTCCATTCGAATAGCATCATCCACAAAGGTTAATGTTAACGTCAATGTAAGTGTACCTTAGTCGATGTCATTATAACCAATAGTGCACAACAATATTATCAGACTAATTATTGTACTAATCACCAGTCAAGGGTGTATCCCATATATCTAAAATCTCTGGCTGAACAATGCAGAGTAGAAAACCCTCCATCCCTCTGTGGTTAGACAAAACCTCGAAGAGCACAAACAAGGGGAACACGACCATGACTACATAATATCTACCAAATTCCAACTATTTTTATGCCTCCCCCTCTTTAGTCACACCATTTGCTTCTACTGTTACCTGGAATTATATGGTTGGGTGAATTTTCCACTGCATAAGTAATAGACGTGTGACGTTATTGCTCAGTGTCTGCACGGTTTATTTAGCGTTAATACAATCAAATTGTTTTCTACTCAGACTTTTTTCTTCGGTAAGATATTCCACTGATAAGTCTACAAGACCACGGCAAATACTTTCGATATACATGACTGGCGTTGCTCTGTTTTTCTTTTTTGGTTCACTCGCTTTGAGTGAGACAGAAAGTCAATTTTTCACTTACAATCTTAATTGAGTCCACGGAGAATTAAAGGAACCGGTTCGAGTTCTTTGGAAAGCATTGTGCAGCTTATTGCATAATGCTTTGCCACACAGGAATTCGGCTCTACGAGGCGCTGAGGATATGCGCTGACCTTCTGGGCTACATCACCCCAGGCAGCTGGGCTGCTTTACACTCTTATACCGCATGCTCTGTTGAGCCAAAGGTAAAGAAAATCCAGCTCATTAGGTGGGAGACCCCTGAGCCCTCAGGCATACTTTACTATTCTTTCCTAATTCCTAAGCTGGCTGTGACAAACTCAAGTCTTTCTCTATCGCTGGGCGTATTTATGAGATATTTATGAGTGTAGACAATTGGGCAGGTCAAGGGCACCTCTAGATGACCTCGAGGAGACTTGGCTCAGCGGGGTCCCGCAGCTGGCGCAATGAAGTGGCTCAGCCCCAGCAGAGAAGGGGGGGGGGAGAAGGAGTCATCAACAAGGCCTGCTGCATTCCTCAGCGCACCCCAGCCAATGTCAACAGCTGCGGGCAGCGCCGAGCCCCTGCTGCTGCTCACCTTGCCGGCGGCTCGACGGCATGCTGACAGTGAAACCCTCCCGCTGCAAAAAGCCCATGTTGCGGCTGAGGCTTCCACCAATCAGCACTTTAAGGCAGGATTGGAGGTCGGGCGAGTTACAGCAGGTTTAGTAGCTGGATGGACAATGCTGGACAAATAAAAGTGTGTACGCTGGACCAGTTAAACATCGCCATTACGTCTCAAGCTGCCAGGATTCGTCCGCAGTTCCAGACTTGCATTCCTTACCCCTGTAATTACATACTTTTTATATAACTGTCACTGTAGTGACTGAGTAGTTCATAGACATTATTGAAAAAATAAAATTTACAATGAATAACTCAATAATAGGCTGAGAATTTAGGAGGTTTAACTCTTGAAAGCTTTGCTTATTATTCGGTGACACTAATAAGAACGGTATGTAGTAATGAGAATGACAATGTAAGTCCGGACCTGCCGACATGTTTTAGGAATTTAGAGGGCTACATTTAGGTTTTTTTATTTTATTTTATTAGAGTCCAAAAAAAGGTCTTAGACCTGCAAATTTCTAACAATTTGCACAACGAAAGCCATATAAAAACGTTACAAAGGTTTGGCATATGATTACGGACAAAGTTATTGTTCATGCCTGTTTTTACTCTTTATTTCAGCCATACCATACTGTTCGAGTCTGTAGCTACCCCTCATTTCTTCATATTAAATTCAATTAAATTAAAGAAATGGGAACAAATGTTTTTATTGCAACAGGCTGCAAAAATCATTCATTCATTCATTGATCTTCTATACCACTTATCCCGGCCTGGATCGCCTGTCCCAGGAGATTAAGGGCACGAGGTGGGTGTTTGGTAGGGGTAGCTCAGTGGTTAAGGCGTTGGACTACGGTCTGGAAGGTCCCTGGTTCAAACCCCACCATGACCTGCTGAGTCCTTGAGCCCTTAACGAGGGCTGCTGAGCCCTTGAGCCTTGCTCATAACGAGAATAAAAATGTAATTCGCTCTGACTTTGGAATCTTTGGACTGTGAGAGGAAACCAGAGTACATGGAGGAAACCCACCAAACACCACTCACAAACCTGAGGTGGAAATCGAACCCTGGAAGTACAAGGCCTATGCTAATCATTCTGCCACCAGTGCCTAAATATACAATTTCAAAATTGGTTCTCTGCAGCAACCTCATTTCCCCTCTCGTCCGTGCCGATCACTCAGCATCCAGCATCAGCAGTATACTAATCACCGGCCCGATCTTCTGTCATCATCTGTATCAGCAAAAGTCCTTCACCAAGCCTGGAGAACTATTTTTAAAGACTACATTAAAATTACAAGAAGGTCTGGAAGGTTTGGAAGCAAAATATGAAGAAATGAGGACATGGAGTCGATTCATTCCCGCTCACAAACAAATATTCATTCGGATATGTTACGTTGATGTACTAATAAACGTCACTCTTTTTTTTTTTTTTTATCACAATATGTATGATTTCATTCCCGATGGAAGGTCAAGTACTGGCCTGTAAACTCTCTCAATATGATCTATCCATTGTAAAGATAATTGAAAAGATTTGGCTGCATTTTACAGCCAAGCCAGGGTTTAGCCAATATCATCCCTGTCACGGACATGAAACTCGAGACGCCCCAATCAATATGAATTTCACATCTCTATGGAAGAGCGCATTCCTTCCCAGAAATGGGATCCGTTATATTAGCCACCATGGAGTGGAACAACAGGGACAGAGACATTCATCAAAAAGTGAGCTGAGGACGTTTCCTCATGTTTTGCTCACTCCCTGCCCTTTAAAACCACTGATTGTCTGATATTAGTCCAACGATGAGCTACATTCGCTTCTATATTTCCATTTTCATGTGGTACTGGACAGGGCTGGAGTCGGACGTGCTGAGACCTGCAGCACAGCACCCCAGATACCAGTGACACAAGCGTCAGGCGAGGAACCACAGCCGCTGCCGTTCAGCCTCTGGACTTATTGCAGACACTTCAAATGGAAGCAGATGTTGGACTACAGAGGCGTCGGTGACCTGAGCTAGCAGCGCACACCCACTTTCACCCGTTCTTTTTCCCCGTCTTTTCCAGGATACTCTTTCCTCAATCCATCATAAAACCATCAAAGTATAAAATAATGCAGGGGAAGAAATGCGGCGTTCCCCGGGCAGCCAAGTCTCAGCCTACGTCGCCCTCGTTTCCAGGTGCAGGTTGCACAGGCACTCCAAACCACTTACAGCAGGCGGGGAGCGTGCCTTTTAGTGGGCGGATGGGGGAGGACATGCCTCGCGTGCGTGTATGGGATGAAGGACATTTTTTCCACTCAAATGCGTGCAGACCACAGCACAGCAACTTTTAACATCCATCATTTGAACAAGCCCTTGTTCCACTGAATGATTCTACAGCTGTGACTCCGAAAGGACAATTCCCCATATAATCCATTTAAATATTGTGTTCATCATGAATCACTTTGAGCTGGGCCTAGAAATCAAAGAAATGGCAGCATATGTGCTGTGCGTTTGTGTTACAGTCAAGGGTTTCGGGGGGAAATGAATTCCTTTTATATCTATGGCAAGCAGTTATCATGCGAGGAAATTGAATATCAGGACGGTCATGTTTTTTATGGAACAAGCCTTATCTCATGCATTTTTCACTGGAAAAACAGCAAATTCAAAGGTACAAGGGAAATTACAGTTTAAAAGTTTTCGTTACTGTACATGAATGAAGTTTGTAGATAACAGTATTTACCTGACTTTTTGGTCCTTAAGCGAAGCGTCCATTCCACTGACATAACTGTCAGGTGTATTGACTATATTTTTTGGAGCAAGAAATAGCAATGTCCTAAATAATAATAATAATAATAACAACATTTTAAATGATCACAGTGATTCTGTCACTGTAAGTCAAAAACAGAGCACCAGTGCCACCTAGTGGTTCACTAAAGAAATTTGCTTTTCTTTAAAATAATTTTACTCCTTGCAAATCTCTCTCTCATACATATATATATATATATATATATATATATATATATATATATGCAGATTTATAAGAACTTGCATAATGCATGATCTAATAAACCTTTTTCTCTCTTTCAAGTCAGAGTCAGTGCCTCATCTCTATTTTCCTTCATTTATGTTCCAAATGTTTTTTTGGTGCTAACTAGACAATCTCCACTAATACAGTTCATTTGAATTATGAACAATAGCCCTAATGATAATCACCTCCTCCTTTTCTCTGGAAGTACATTAGCCCTCCATGGTGACAAAACATCTCCATAGTAACTGGCATCTGGGTTACCACTGGTGACGGAGAAAAATGTAAAACCTGTATGCTTTTTTTTTTTTTTTAGTTCTGCCACAACTCAATGTGAATATTGATTGATATTGCATATATAATACTTTTCATTTCAATGTCCATTCTGTTTACACTATAAAGATGATGAGACACTCTTACTGACACTTTCGACACTGAGAGAAAGAGAGAGGGAGAAAAAGTGAGCGAGACATACAGGATAAAATAAAGGACGATATTTTCACACTGCAGTTACTTCGCAACATAATCCTGAGCGATATCAGGCTTTGCACGCAACATCGTAAACCATGTTGTCGCAAAAGCCGGTGCTGGCAATACAGTGGCTACTGTGATTTACAAGCCTGATTTAATTTTGGTCAGCAAATGCAATTGATGCAAGATGGCTCTTCTGGACAGTTCTCTGAAAGGGCTGTTGTTGCGCTGGAGTCTGGTCTATGTCTGAGTGGGTGTATGGACAATTATAATTCCTGCTCCCACGCGAAGGCAAGCAACACACACTGAAGCTCAGCGCTGAACGCATTGAGCAATACACAAGGCCAGATTTTCATTTCGATTCCTCCTTCAGCTGTTCAACATTAAAACGAACAGTGAATCTGCCCACAGTTTTATAAAAAAAGAAAAAAAAAGCTGACAGTCATCCATCAGAGATGCGCTGATTTTACGCCAGGCTAGTAGTCGCTATTTATCTAGCACATAATTGAAGTGACAAACTATAAAACTGAAAATAATAAAACATGCATGATTGAGAAACCACCCAGGCATACAACATACCCCTTTATTACATGTACTAAGAAAAAGAAATACAGAACAGTGTGACAAGTTATTTCCAAAACAGTGATTATCTCGTGGTAACTTTAATCCATCTATTACAAACAACAAGTAACAGGTTCGAATTCGGAACATAGAAATCACTAAAGAAGAAGAAGAAAACACTCTACTGCAACAAGCAGGGACACACCAACCCGAGACGGGTTCCATACTGCCTGGACTGGACCTGACATTTTCCAGTCTGATCCACTGATGTACTTTATGCCATGAATGCTTGCTGCATTGATTGACACACAGATATCTCACACGAACATATCTCTTATTAAACAGAGGCTTGCAAAAGATAAAGAAAAAAAATAAAGAAAAAATAATAAATCAGCTCGGTGGCTGTCGTAGGGGATCATCAGAAACTACAGAGCTTATATTAAAGTCGTATTGAAAATGGAAAGGAGGAGAGGAAAAAAAAATAGGCTGGGATTGGTGCATCCCTAGCAAACAAGCTCAAGGGAAAAAAAACAACCACACAAATGTTTTTTTTTTTCTTTTTTTTTTTTTGCACCCAGATGCCAAAAAACAGGAACTCTAAAAACACTCTGCCCCACCCAGCCCTCCCACCGAAACACAGACGGATTTTATAATCTTCTTATTGCGTCATCGATGTCCGACATTTGTTCCTTCAGCTGGTTCCACTGCTCTGGGTTCAGCGAGATACCTGAGGGTGATTCGGTACAATTAACATGCATTTAAAAGAATGCTCACATTAAATGTTGAATTGTCGTCCCCTTTATTGAGACAGGAAGGGACAGAGATATTTCAGGTCTTCAGTATTACAAGCAGAGGCGGAAGGTAACCATGGACATTTACTTTAAAACTTTATCGAAACTTTGACATTAGTGGATACTTTTTACTTTTACTCCACTACATCCTAGAATAAATATCTGTACTTTCTACTTCACTACATTTACACTACGTGTGACGTAACTGCAGTGGCGTGTAGTATTCGATGCAGTAATATCGCCATCTGCTGGCTTTAATGCAAAACTGCAAAAAAATTAAGCATTCTCAAAGGTTGGAAGAATTGATAAATAGGAGTGGAAAGAAGAGAGAGAGAGAGACTCTTAATATGACTTAAAGACTACAGTGAGTTAAATACAAGCTCAGTACCCTTCATACTTAAGCAAATTTGAAAGTAAGTACTTTTACTCAAATACAAATGTAAATTCAGGACTTCTACTTTTACTTGATTAATATTTTACTTTTACTCAAGTATACGATTTGTCCCCCACTGTTTGCAGGTTACAGTGCGTGTGAGATTGCTTTTTCAACAAAGCGCATCACAAGTTTTCACAATGCTTCCAGCAACACTAAATTTCATATTAAATGCACTTTCTCTAAATTCATATACATTCAGAAACTATCCAAACGCATACAACCTTCACCATGCAACAATCTGTAAGTTAAAGTCTGTTTGATTTGATATAAGGTTCTGTCTAGTTATATCTTATTAAACCATCACTCAGTCTTAATTGCATAACATTGCATAACTAACGTTTGTAATACTTACAGACGAGTTTATCAGACATTGCCTTTAATATTTGCTTATTGCCACGACACATTGTGAAACAGAACATTTATATAATGCAAGACCAGTGTGTACGAGGGTCCAGTTTCGTCCAGAAAACCTACTTGACACTAGTCTAGTCAGGAATATGGTATTTGCATTTAATTATTAATAAATAATCCTACTTTGTCTAATTACTTTTGAATAAGTCCTAAATAGTTACTGCAATAACTTTTGATTTAAAAGTTAATGCAACGTTTCTGTTTTTTTATTTATATTAAAGCTGAAAGTCTGTACTTTGGCTACATCTTGATCACTTCTTTTCATCAATTGTGGTGGTGTAGAGGCAAAAATATCAAAGAATAAACCTAAATACTTGTAGATCTGACTGTACAGAATATAATCACCTTTTTTCCCAGGTTTCATTTCACCTGATTGGTCCGTCCAGTATTCCCTAATGTCAATCAACACCTTCCCTTTGAAATCTCTGACGCTGACATATCGCATCCTCCCAATCTGAAACAGATATAAAACTCTGATTAATACCATTGAACATTTGATAACCGGACAGAAAAAAAAAAAAGACGATACAAATTAAAACTGAGACTGCAGCACAGATACGGGTTAAAACCTACGTTTTTGAACTAAGCTTTTAAACTTTGTTACATTTCAAGTTTCAATATCAATAGAAGCATTACAATTGACTTACATGTATAGTCATGTCCCATTACATTGCTGGTTCATTTTAGACTAAGTAAGTCCTTTTAGGTAGAATAATCTTTATAAAAAAAAAATTTTTTTTTTTAAACGCAGCTAACGTGCAACAAAACCGCGGAAGGAATGTTAACGATCAATCATTAATCTTAATTAGTGCTTAAAATTTAACCAGTTAAACCCCCTAGCTAGAGGTTTAAAGTATTTGAGCTGCACTCATTTATTTTACACAAATAAAATGTAAGGATTGTAAAACATGTACGGCTAGTTTCAAAAAAAAAATTAAAAAGTTGGGTCAAACGGTTAAGGCTGTGGGTTACTGATGGGAAGGTCAGGGGTTCGAGTTCCAGCGCTGCCAATTTGCCACTGTTGAGCCTTTAAGCAAGACCCTCCGCCCTATTCGCTCCAGAGGGCGCTGTAACCTGACTGACCCTGCGCTCTGACCCCCGGCTTCCTAACTAGAATAAGTGGAAAAATAATTTCACTGTGAGGTACATGTGACAAATAATTTTAGGTTATTATTGCTAGATTTATCTCAGTGGGACTGCAGAAGCTTCTTAGCTGAATTTTTGCACAGAACGCGGGTTGTTACTGTAATGTACTTACTTACATGCACATCAATTTTAACTTCAGACAGACTTGAAAAAACCTGAACTATACCTTAAACTTATAGGATTCTTGCTTATTAAGGATCATCAGATTCCTGATTGTTAACATGCTCAAACACTTGTTAAAAAAATGTGAGATTAGAATTTATGAGTGAACCCTAGTTTGCGCCATCAATCCTAAATTCTAATCCCGATGATGTCACAGCTCTCCGTACCCCAAAGCCAAGGGAGCTATGGATAGTAGGATAGACACAACATACTGTACATTCATTTACAGCGGCGACAGCCAGTCGTGTGCACATGCATGTGGAAGGAGGTGGATAGCATTTTTCTCAAGGTGAACACAAATTGGTAAAAAAAAAAAAAAAAATTATATATATATAAATTAAAAAAAGATGCCTGGCTTCACGTCTTTTGCTAAATAAATTGAGGAGAAAATAAGTGCGGCGCCACAAAATCCATCACTGGCGAGACCGACACATTATGTGTTCTAACACACCCAATCTCATCTCGCCTCGCTTTCCTCATTTTTACCACACACACACACACACTCTTGAGTGTGAGTGCGATTCTTTTGAAACAGATTCCGAAGCCTATAAATGTTCTGGAATGGTGGGTGTAGAAGCTTTAGTACTCTCTCGGTCATATCTACCGCCTGGAACATTTCACAGCTTCTACAAAGCCGTGAAGCATTTATAGTCCTGACCCTTAATGTACAGTATATAAATTAACTCCTGAGCACAAAATAAAACTGTTACGGGGATGCAAATACAGTATATGTGGAAAGATGACCAAAACCTGAAACATGTTGTCGCCAGCATTGTTATCGCTCTTTGAGGAGCCGCTTGGCTTGGAGCTCTCGCCGCCCTTCTGTTTTTTAGCTGGTTTCTCCTCTTTGGTTGTCTTCTTCCTCTTAGCCTGTGACAGAAGCAGTACGTTTCATCAGATAATGAAGTTTATATTTCAGAGTTGTTTTATGCTTCGTGTTGTCTTAAAAGGTAATACGAAAGTCCACCGGATGGAACAGTTCAGTGGAATTTCTAACAGAAAAACTCTAACGATCCTACCTTTGTTTCGACTTCACTGTCAGAGTCGCTGCCTGAGGAGGAGGACAACACTTCTTTTGACTTGGGCATGCTGAGGAGGACAAAATGACATGATTACTGTCAACTTTAAGCCAACACTGCCCCCACATGGTGATTTGAGAAAACGCAATCTTCAACATCGAAGTCTCTGGAAATCTCGGGTGAACAGAGTCCATGCAATGGCTTTAAAAAAAAATTTTTTTTTTTTTAAAGACAAGCTGAGATATGATACTGTGCAAAAAAGTCTTGAGCCCTGTCATTTTTTCATATTCTGCTTTTGAAGAGCCATACAATCTAGTATTTTTAATGTAGTCTCGAGGAATCGTTCTTTCTTTTTCAGTCCAGACCCTGTTTCAGAGGAATGTAAGTTACCTATGAATCATGCAAACATTAAAAAACAAACAAAAAAAACAAAAAAAATCATCTTTAAATCTTAAGTCATGAACCAGTGAGAATCAGGTGCAGATGATGACAGATGATCAGTACAGTGATGATGCTGAATGCTGAGTGGTTGGAACAGACGAGAGGGGAAATGAGGTTGCTGCTGAAATTGTTACATAAACTGTCAATTTTTAAACTGCATCTTTATGCACTTTGTAGCTTTTCAGCTCTTTTTTTTTCAACCTAATCATTTAATTAGATTTAATATGAAGAATGTGAGGGGTGGCTCATGCCGTTTGCACAGTACTACACACACACACACATACGGATAAACAGTGTAATCTCCCCTTTTCATGGAGACATTTGTTACACCATGTGTTTAGAACAGTCGGAAACATGCAGTCTGCCTCAGATCAATTCAGGTCAGGTCAATGTTAATAATAGACCTCACAATAATAGACTTCACACAAATCAGATGATTTATTCGATCGTCAACAAACCAGGCTTTTGTGATCAAGACATTGAGATCTGAAATGGTTCAAAAAAGTGGTGCTGAAAAAGTGTTTAATTACTTTCTGTAAAACATTACATACTGTAGAGTGACATCATAGTGTCCCCAGCAACCGGGGCTTTTCGAAGGTGGAAATGTGTTTAATAACTGTGTGTGTGAGTGACTTAAAAGTGTGCTGATGGCGCAAGGTGCTTGGGCCCAATCATTGCTGCTTGTAACTATATGTTTATTTATTTATTTTAGATTTTCTCCTACCACATGGGACGGCATGCTGCCTGCCAGTGTGTGAACAGTTTAGAGGACACCACCTGCAGGATTACAGAGGAACTGCAACATTTCACCACCTCAAATGCAAACATAGATTAACAATAATTTTAAAAGATTGTTTTTTTGTTTTTTGTTTTTTTTCGTCGGTGGGGCGATGGGTGAACAAACTGTGATGTCACGGAATCGATTCGTCACCCCCCATCTCTAGTAAAACAAATTGAAGTATAATAACAGGCTAAAAGTGTAAATATATGTAATATAAGGATAAGGAATCACCAGGGCACTCCTGTTACGATATAATCATTTTTGCCGATTCGATTTGTATTGCGATTTTGTAATAAAAAAATTAATAAAATCCCAATTCGATATTTATCTTTTTTTTTCTTTTTTTTTGTTACAATAACAAAACAATCTGCTCCTGACACAAATGATGCTGTGCTGTGTGAATAGGTTAGAGCACCACCTGCAGGATTACACAGGAACAGCAACATTTCCTCACTTCAAAGGCAAACATACTGTATATAAATTAAAAAGTCTTTTTTTTAAAATATATTTCAGAGTCAGTGTGGCAATACATGAATTGCCAAAAAATTATAATAAATTAATTCATTTTTCCTTCTATCTCTAAGAATAAAGTAGCTCAAATGTGCATCGAGTTAAAAACTTGGACGTGAGGATATAAAGATGACTTGTCCTAAATCGAGACCAGATTTAGTACTAAAGTCTGCCATGTTCATTATCCATCAGTGAAATGTGCTTAAATTGCCCAGTATTTACTCCCCCCCCCCCCCTTTTTTTTTAAGGTTCCCTTCAGATTCATTTTGCGGATCACTGCCTGTTGTAAGAACCAGCATGCACTCAGTCACACAGGGTCATTTATTTACAACAAAGAGGGTTCTTACGAGCAACAAGGAGACTTTTTGCTAAAGAGGAAGGGTGGAGTTGATGGGTTTTCAGCCAATGCTGGAAGTGGCGTGTTCACAGAATCGCACTCAGGTCCGACAGGCACACACAGCATTTACATTCCAAAGTATTTTAATTATATTGTATTTAAAGCGAGTTTTCAGGTAGTACAAACTTGAGAAACAAGATCCTTGTCAAAGGTGAAGAATGGATTCATCTTACATGATGAAAACTAACCTTGTAAAAAACATTCAGCATCTCGTCAATGATACTTAACCCAAAGCATAAGCGGCCACTTATGGGGCAGTCAGGCCTTGTTTTTTACATCGTTATTCAGATTGGAATCAGACTGCAAATCATTATTCAAATTTTTTTTTTTTCAAAACCACATCCAGAAGTGGTCTGAAACCAGATTCTAACCGGATTTCTAAAGATATGCCTTAGTCTGGATGCTCAAATGGAATTCCAAACTGCCCATTACGTCACTCGCAACTCAAAGTGAAAGTTCAAGTCCATCACATGGACACGGATCCGTGATGAAAAATGAGCGAGGAGATGATGGATTAAATGGAGCTGTTGGATTTTTAAAAAAATGTGTTATGTGTTATGCTTTATGAGGTCACCATTACCGCCGTGTATGTAAAAGATGTGCCCTTCAATTTTCTTGACCCCAATATGAAATGGGAGACATTAGTCCCTGAAGAGAGGACGAACTGTGAAATAAGAGGGAATGTACAGAAACAGGGAGATATATAGTGTATGAAGTAGGCCTGGGCGATAAAACGATAACGATATGTTTCGCGATAGACACGTGATCGATATCAATAAAAAATGTGTTCGA
>JAQMYL010000014.1:16982424-16995857 GCA_030014365.1 Clarias pachynema | reverse complement strand
GGGCATGACGATTACTTTGGTGAAGTCCCATGTTGGGCATGACGATTACTTTGGTGAAGTCCCATGTTGGGCATGACGATTACTTTGGTGAAGTCCCATGTTGGGCATGACAATTACTTTGGTGAAGTCCCATGTTGGGCATGACAATTACTTTAGTGAAGTCCCATGTTGGGCATGAGCTCTTATTTTGGTGAAGTCCCATGTTGGGTATGATGATTATTTTGGCGAAGTCCCATGTTGGACACAAGCTCTAATTTCGGTAAAGTCCCATGTTGGGCACAAGTGATTACTTTAGTGAAGTCCCATGTTGGTCACAAGCCTTTAGTTTGGTCACTTCCCATGTTGGGCACGAATGATTACTTTGATGAAGTCCCATGTTGGGCACGAGCTCTTTTTAAGTTTTAAATTCTATGTACTATAACAATGAAATTCTTACTTTGTTTACTACATTTACATTTAGGCATTTGGCGGACGCTCTTATCCAGGGCGACTTACAAAAAGTGCTATGAAATTTACATCACTGGATAGATAGTTTACTAATGCTGGACATTAGTTTCATTATTGCCATTATTAATTAGTGCCCCGTTAGTAATTAAAGTCTCATGATGGATATTAGACTTTGGTTTGGCAAAGTTCCATGTTGGTCAGAAGCTTTTGGTTAGTCAAAGTTCCATGTAGGACTTGGGTTAGGGTTAGCGTTAGCTTGATAGGTGGTGTCCACTATTGGACATAATCTTCTGACTGACCAAAGTAGGACAGAAGCCCCTGATTGCAGAGAGCACTTTATAGTTTTATAGCACATTATAGTCAAGGTCCCAAGTAGGGTAGAAACCTCTGGATGCACAAAACCCCTTGTAGGTAAAAGTCCCATATTGGACAGAAACCCTGGGTTAGGCAGAAACCCTTGGTTGGCAAAGGCATTTTTTTAGGAAGTGTCTCCTGTGCAGAACCCCTTTGTTAGTCCTCAAGTTGGACAGAAGCCCAGTATCCCTTAACTGAGGAATGTCCTATGTTATGCAAAAAGGTGGACCTTATTTCAGATGCTTCTGTTAACTGAAGTAGTTAAACTTTGTACCACTCAGCAAGATATGTGCTGGTCTATTCTACTCATGCTAACAAAAGCTCTTACAGCTTCGCCAGTTACAGTAAAATCTGCTAGAGTAAACAATCCTGTGTAAACTTTATTTTATCTTCACTGCATCATTTCAAGCACTTTTATTCGAGAAGCCTGCAGCTCCCTCGGGTAATCTTCAGCTCTTATGAGAGATGAGTCAAGAGCAGAGAAGGCGAGTAAACAAGAGGTCTGGAGGTCTCATGTCTTCAAGTCTCATGATTCCAAATCTGATGAATAAATTTTTATGGTTAAAGCAGTGATTGAAAGATGACATGTGAGAGCAGATCAGCAGGTAATAGATTTGACCCGCAATAGTGTTTGCAACATTCAGTTTACAGTGATGGATGAGCTTTTGTTCCTCCATGGAGGTGCATTGTTTTGAAATTTCCCCTGTACTTCTGTCTTTGTATGTGTGTGTGTTTGTGTTATTAATAATAACACAATAGCGCGACATCCTGTGCTGAAAGGGGATTCGTGATGTAATGTTTTGATGACATAAGCACCCAGTGAATCAGTGCAATTTCTCATGGGTTAAGATCGCACAATGTGTAATTTCATGAGGAATAATTGATTATATTTTATATATGTTTGGGATGCGGGAAAAAAATAGATTTGTGTATGTACCATGCTTCCTTTGTGTGCCAATGTGTTGCCATGCTGACTCCAAATTTTTCAACTTGCATACATACACAGTACCTATTTTCTACATTACAAAACAATACTGTTTTTTTTTAAACTATGAAACAACACGTATGGCATTAGACAATCAAGTAATAACAGCAACAGCCAGTTGTTATTTTAAGACATAAAGATCAGCTGTCCTGGAATAGATCTTGCAAGAACAATATTATCAAGTGCATTTGCAAATCCCATCAAGCACCATGCTGAAACTGGCTCTTTTACAGGAATTAGAAGGTGTGTCCAAACTTTTGGTAGTGCATGTTTTCATTTGAGGTGGTAAAATGTTGCAGTTCCTCTGTCATCCTACAGGTGGCACATGCTAAACTGTTCACACATTGGCTGTGTCGCTTGACTTGAATTCTTTGCAAATGTTTGTTTAGAATTGTAACAAAATCTAAATAATAATAACAATATTGAATCAGGATATTTATAAAATCTTGATACTAACAGAATCGCAATACAGATCGAATCGGCGCCGAGGTATCGTGATAATATCGTATCGGGTTATCCTGGGTGATTCCCATCTCTAATAGATATTATGTGAGATATTACATGAGAATGCTATATCCCAGTGCTCTAAGATAATCCTTTGATGTTTATTATTATTATTGATATTAAAATACAACGAAGAACCGAGTGATTTTTTTTTCCGTTTAATAGTTTAGTAATGCTGGAAAGGATTAAAATATTGAGTGCATTTAATTACAGCATTTGTAATTATTATCAATATTTGCAATATCTCAGAATAGTGTATTATGGCTTTATTTATCACAATATCAACATTATATCATTGTATTGCTCATCTCTACTGAGTCATGACACATACTTTCATGACACAAAATTTCTAATGTTAACAGGCTAGGCTTTTTACAAACTACCCTACATGAGTTACGTCTTACCTTCAGCAATGTGTTGAAATGTTTGTGGAAAACTCTAAACAGCACCGGGTCATTTTTTCCTGAACTGGCGAAAATATTATAGTGACCTAGTGTTAGACCAAACCATCACACCCACATTGACAGAAACCGAGCGCCAGTTGTTTTCCAGCTTTCAGTGGATCTTGTAAACATCCACTGAAAAAAAAAAAAGACAAACCTTCTTTCTCTTCCTCTGTTTGCTCTCGCTTCGGTGGCGTAGCTTTATTCTTTCCTTTTGGTCACATTTAAAGGTGTTGAAGATTCTGCGGTGCAAATCGGATCATGGGTTTAAACTGTATAATGAAAAGACACAAAGTAAAACTGTCAAAGCTTTCTACGGAAGGAGTCTCCAGTTTCAGCAGCTCGGCTCACCGTACACGATACGTAGACCCTATACATCTCATGCAGCTTGTCTCGATAATAGTCTCGATTCCCGTCTCTGGGGTTTACATGTCATGGAGTTTGCATGTTCTCCCCGTGCTTGGTGGGTTTCCTCCAGGTACTCCGGTTTCCTCCCACAGTCCAAAGACATGTAGATTAGGGTAATTGGCGTTCACAAATTGCGTGTGTGTGAGTGTAATGTATGTGTGTGTGCCCTGCGATGACTTGGCACCCTGTCCAGGGTGTACCCCGCCTCGTACCCTAAGTCTCCAGTAAATAAACCTCCAAAACCTCCCAAGACCCTGTTCGGTCATCATTTCGACGCTGGGCTTTCGAACAATGCCGAAACTTTCCAGGTCAGCTATTTACGTTTGAATGTTCCCAAGATGCAGCATTCTGTGTTAATAGTAGCTTTGTTTCAGATCAGTGGAATGAATATCTGTACACATCAAAGCCCAGGTGTTTTTGAAGTAGGTACATTGTAGACGCTGATAAGACTCCGGATCGGGATCTACGTCAGCAAGGCTGATTTTCTTCAAAACTCTGAATGCCTAATCGCAAAGCCTGAAAGCAGTCTGGTTTCGAGTAAATTACCCAAAATGCACTTGTTGGCAGGAGTTGAGGCTGAGTCAGCGTAGCAGCATGCACCCAGACATCATGCTTTCATCTCGTTTCTTAAAAACAAAGCTCTCGGGGTGGAAATCCAGCCACGTTACAGGTTTAAATAAATAAATGTATGTGTACGTTCCATATGTCTAAGAATGACCTGTCCTGACTTGTAGCGAATAGTTTCTCCTTTTAGAAGTCTTTAGTAACCATGTCGTCATGATCAAGAAGGCAACAAAGTGTGAAAAGAGGCAGACGTAACAGCTGCACTCGCCTGTTTGGATATCCTACATAAGATGCTCCATTCATCGGGCTCTTTACGAGCTGTAACAGGCACTTCCTCCCCCAATGCTCCGGGGGATTACATCTGGCCAGATGTGAGGCTTCATCATATTGACATTGCGATCAGTTTGCTTTGCCTCTGCATTATATTACAATCTATTCAGTTCACAAAGACGCACACGCACGCACACACGCGCACACACTTCCAGTACGGGCTTGAAGATTCTCGGAAATGCACGTTGCTTTTTTCAAAAACAAATCTAATTGAAACAAAGTCTTTTATCCGTGGTAAGAGGCCCTGGTTTATAAAGAGAAAAGATAAAAAAAAGAATTCGGCGCATCCCGTATTTAGCTCTTTCGCCCGTAAGGAGCCGTGGCTGCTTTTTCACCGAACGGATCATTCGCTGCAACAAAAAAAAAAAAAACCCCAGCTGATATTATAAATAGATATATAGCTTTTAAATGATGCCTTGTGCTGCCTTTTGGTGAAGTCCTTCCCAGAAAGAATGCCACAGGGGATCTTGACTGATGCTCTGTAATGATACGCTACTATACCGATGTTCCCACATACACCCCTCTTTTTTTTTTTTTTTTCTTTTTCATTTTGCATTGACATGTCGAAATAATATATATTTTAAAGTTAAGTATTGTTTGTGTTTCTTTCTTTCGTGGAGGCGTTGCGCTGAATTGCTTTGCATCTGACGTGGAAGCACAATGCAGCGTTTTAAAACAATGGAGGTCACTGGTTTCCTTTGTGTGCGACTTCGGGATGAGATTGAACCAGTTTCTTATTCTTTTTCTTTTATTTAATAGTTTTTTTTTTTTCAATTTGATTAACGTAAATGGTATCCTGCGGGAAGGCAATTTTCCAAAAGATGCTGTGGTCGTAAATTAAACAGAAAGTTACTTAGATAAAAGAGAGAAATGAGCTGCATGTAGCTCTCTCTCTCGTGCTCTCTCTCTCTCTCTCTCTCTCTCTCTCTCTCTCTCTCTATTTCTTTATACCCTGCCTGGTGGAAAAAGTCATATATTTTAGGATTTCATTCCATTAATAGTGTGGGATTAGCCATTTTCATTAGCCTACTCTAATTTTTGAACCGGGTCATAAATAATGGAACATACTAACAAAATTACGAACAAAGGATTTCCTTTAAAAGTTGAATGAAAATCCTTTGCTGTCAGTGATTCTGGAGTCATATGGAATCACACTCGTATCAATGAATGTCTGGAATCCGTGCACATGTCCAAATACTGATTTTTCCTTCCTTCATATGCTTTGCCAGGCCTTTACTGCAGCTGCCTTCGGTCTTGTCTTCAGTAAGTGAAAGGCAGGCTCTATGCCTATGGATTGAGATCAGGTGAGTGACTCGGCCAGTGATGAATATCCCATTTCTTTGCCTTGGGTAGCTTTAAATGTATGTTTTGAGTCATTATCCATCTGCAGACGAGCAGACGGTATAGCCCTGTACGCTTCACGATTCATCATGTTACTTTTATCAGCAGTCAGGTCATCCATAAACACCAGTGACCCGGTTCCACTGGCAGCACACACGCTTATGCCATAACACTGCCTCCATCATGTTTAGCAGATGATGTGGTTCTGTATGCTTTGGCTCATGAGCTGTTCCTTTCTTTCTCAATATTTTTCTCTTTCCATCATTCTGGTACAAGTTAATTTTGGTTTCACAAGGCCAAAGAATCTGGCTAAGTCTAATCTGGCTTTTTTGTTCTTGAACGTTGCCAGCTGTTTGCACCTTGTAGTGACGTATTTACTTCATAAAGCCGTCTCTTGACTTTAAACGTTGACAATGATAATGACACACCTACTGTACCTCCTCAAGCATTTTCTTGATTTGGTTGAAAGGGTTCTTCTTCTTCATCATGGACAGACTTTTTGTGGACATCCATACAAATAGTCCTTTGAAACGCTTACCTTTTTAATGTAATCCCAAAAAACTCTAGCACTGTTGGCCGGTCTCAATCTCAGATGATCATTTAGCACATTGTCGTTGATGCACTATGGCTTTGGCCTCCTTTATTATTGCCTCAATAGTGCAGATAATCTATTTCACATCAGACAACAACCTACGTCTACCTCTTTATCTTTATATGTTATAAATGGCTTGTATATAGCAACACCGCTTCCTTTATCACTGGGCAGTTTCCTCTGGGACTTTGTAGATATTGTCAATACATGGGGGCTTCGAAGTGGCGCATTGGCAGTGCGTTAACCCCATCATCTCAGAAGATGCTACAGCCACTTGTAGCTGGGACACTAGAGAGCAGATTGTCTGTGTTCACTTAGTGGGGATGGTTGGCTTACAGTATGTGCACTCTCATATCGACCATAGCGGTACTAGCTAATCATGCGTGTCTTGAGCTCAGCAAGTGGAAGAGGGCGGATAGTGCTTTCTTCAGTGTGCATCCGAACAGTGCTTGTGCAGCAGAACGGAAAGATTTGGTCTGAGGCTTTATGTGCGTCAAAGCAGGTGCGTTAAAGGAAGGTCTTCCTGGATGGTAGATAGCTGATGGGGAAGTGTCCTAACTGGACGAATTGGATAGGGAAATTGGATTAGGAAAAATATTTGGGAAAATAAAATGGAAATTTATTTAATAATTTCTGTAACACTTAGCCTGTACACCTCGAGCCTATCCCAGGAGACTAAGGACACAAGGTAAGAAGGTACACCCTGGACATTTTGGGCGCCAATCAACCTGCATGTCTTTGGACTGTAGGAGGAAACCGGAGAACCCGGAGGAAACCCACCAAGCATGGGGAGAACATGCAAGAACATGCGCAGTGACTCGACGCAGGAATCGAACCCTTGACCCTGGAGGTGAAGTCTAAAATAAAAATAAATAAATAAATAAATAAATAATTACAAACCAAACGGATGTTAAAATGATGTTAAAATGTGGTACTTTCATCTTTAAAAGTCTAAAATGTTAAAATCTGTTTTATTGTTTATTTTGTTTAAACAAAACAAAAACTAACAAAAACAAACAAAGTATACATATGTATTTTAAATAAATACAAATGTAAACAACAAAAAAACAACCCCCCAAAAAAACTATTAATAATTTTTTTACATTAATAATTATATTTATTTGTCTATAACATTTTTATTTTTTTTTATGCTTCACAGTTCTATCATGATACATATCATGTAACATAGAAACGGCTTAGAGAATCAATATTCTATTTTTTGTCTATTCTTCCCACCTTCCAGGTTTTGTGTGTCAAATACTGAATTTGACTAAATGAGAAATAAAAAACTTATTTAAAAAAATAATATTCATAATTTACTTGCAAATCTCAGTCAGAATGTCTCTGAAATCCCGACTCTATGGAGACACACACACACACACACACACACACACACACACACACACACACACACACACACACACACACACACACACACACATCACACACATACAGAAAACCACTTGCTAGTGTGAACGCGGAGTACCCCGTACCCTTGTAACTCGAGTGAATGAAGCGCCGCTGTGTCGGTCCCGTTAATGTCTTTGTCGTATTGTCTTTTTCTCAATGCGTCTTTATAAGGCTGACGCATGCAGCTTCACAGCTGAAGAGCCGTACTCCGTCTGAAGAGCTTTAAAGAGGGGGACGTATTTTCCCACAATTCTTTGAACAACATAAATAAAGTTTAAGATAGCTGTTCTTTTCTGTTGCAGCTTGTGCGCTTCGCACCGTGAGTAGAGCATCATTTACATATGAGAAGGCAGCGTAAGTGGCCTGCATTGTCTCTGCGCTTAAGAACCCGGAGCCGTGAATGAGGGTTTCTTTTCTCCGACACGTCCTTTGCTCTTATCCCAGCAGCCCCCCGCGGTTCTCACAAACGCAACTGGAAATGGCTCTCTGCCTCCCCCTAATCCCCCCCCCCCTCCCCCCATTCTTTTCATTATACTCACATGATCCACATGTAAAACTCTTCACCTCTTCTTCGCCTCGCACCGCAAACCCTTTCCTATAGTGATGACACACATGCATATACATAACCGTTTCATAAAAAAAGGCACAATAATCGTTTCATCGGTTCATTTTCTTGATGAAGTGCACTTGAGGGACGCGGCCAACTGGAAAGCGTTCAGGACACCCTTTCCTCCTTTGTTTTGTCAGAACCGTATTTCTTTTATTTATTGTAATAAATCAGTTTTTATTAGTGTTTCGGGAAGCCGAGAGAGACGCTGTGCATACACCTGGGTCTTTAGTTGTGTAAATTGCACAGATGTTGGCTATAGACGGCACAAAGGGGGATGCTTTCCTCAACAAAACCATCAGTCATTCATGAGCACGGAAACACAAAAGACGCTCAATATCTGGAGCTGAGATTCCCCTCCCACATTCAAATCCATCATCATCATCATCGTGAGCGACGAGGGCATAGCTTCAGGTAGCTTCAGAGTCTAAAAACTAAAAACTCTAGTGCTTGGGTACCGTCAAGGTAGGAAGTTTTCTCAGTACGCCAGAGCTGTGGTCGTACTGCCTGCTTGACATCTGAAACGCTGGCCTCCCAGGAACTCCTTTAATGGATCAAAGATGTGAAAATGAGTTGGAGTGAGGCCTGAAAGATGACGACACGCTCACTCACCGTCTATATCGCTTTATCCTGTGTAAAGGGTCGGAGTCTATACCAGGAGACCTAGGGTTCGAGGCGGGGTACACCCTGGATAGGGAGTCAATACATCACAGGGCACACACTATGGGCGATTTGCGAACACCAGTTAGCTTAATCTGTATGTCTTTGGACTGTGGGAGGAAACCCAACAAGCACTGGGCGAACATGCAAACTCCATGCACACACAGCCGGGAATCGAACCTGGCCGGTGATCGAACACGGACCATATATTAAATCCCAGTGCTGACTAATTCCTCAATGCAGTTCGATTCAAGTAGAGCATTTTCAGCTGAACTTGTAGTCATTATGTGTGTGCTGAGGAAGTACCCCTCCATGTGCCCTGAGTTTCCTAGGACTAACTCCAGACCCATGTGACCCTACATAGGATATGAACATGTATATTGTTCTCCCCAAAAAATGGTCAATGATTTCGCATCCCATTTCCCAGTTGTATTTTAAATCTTAAGGTCTTAATGAAATAAGACTTATTGTTTTTCGATTTAAAATCCTCATCATGTTCTTTTTCTGTATAAAGTGCACATCTTAAAAGCTTCTTTGTGAATCCGCCAGTGTAGTAAGGTCCTCGTTTGATTTGTATGAACAGCTCTTGTGTGGGAGTCCATTAAAGTCAAATCCATTTAGAGTGTGTCTCGTGGTTTCGGGAATGAAGACTGTGTGTGTGACATGTGGCGTTTAGGAACGGCTGAAAACGGCTGCGTCGTGGCCATATGTCGCCGAGCAGGAGGAAGGGGGTGGACGTCTCTGCTGAACTGGAAACAAAGCATGTCTCAATTTACGCTGGCCGTGCACACACACACACACACACACACACACACACACACTGCGCTCGTTCGGATATCCTGAGTGCCGCATGGATATGTCATCTGGCCAGTCGATAAAGTCCCGCCCTCCCAGTGCTGTGTCGCGTCTTCTCAGAGTCAGAGCGAGGCTGGAATACAGCTTAGATGAGAATATAAATACAAATATAAATCTATAAAATTTACGATGCAAATATAAAATTTTCATTATTGTCTAATGCTGAACTGTTGTATGTAGTAGACACCAGTTATTGGCGCATGTGGCCAGACGTCTGCTCCAGTACTTCTGTATGGATGCAAGGCTGTTTTTGTTATTTTTATTTATCTATTTCTTTATTTTTAATTATAATTTTAATTCCAAGCACGAGATTAACATGCCATGAGCAGATTGGCCTCATTTTCTGCCAGCGCCATCTGTGCATCCCTTAGCATTAGCAGCTCATGGCTAGGGCTTTCCTCTGACCTAATATCCCATGTGGCGACATGCCAGGTCTGTCAGCCTAATTACATGTACAGTACACTTCCAGTCAAAAGTTTGGACACCCGTTCGAATTCTTCTAATGTTCCTGATTTTTAAATCTTTTTACATTGCAAAACAATGCAGAAGACATCCAGAATCCAAGAGAAGACGCTTCTCACAGTTCAACAATGCTGGGAGTGGTTTGAATGTTTTTGGAGAGCGTTTTATGCAAGATAAGGACGTTTACACTCTTTCACCGCTGTTGAATTTACATTTACATTTACAGCACTTGAAAGACGCCCTTATCCTTGGCGACTTAACGTTGTTATCTCATTATACATCAGAGCAGATGAGTGTTAAGATCCTTGCTTACAGTGGCAGCTTAGTGGTGCTGGGGGTTTGAACCTAGGACCTTTTGATCAGTAGTCCAACACCTTAACCGCTGCGCTACCCCTAGCCCAAGTCACTCTAGGTGCGCGTCACTTAACGTCCTTGATATGTTTTGTGAAATAGGACATTATGCGATTTGGAGATTGATTGAACACCATGTTATATACTGTACTATGTAGGACACTATGGTGTAAGCACTGGGAGTGGTGGCTTAGCCGGCTAAGGCTCTACGTTGTTGATTTGGGGATCTGAGGATCCAGGTTCGAGCTCTGCTGACGGTTGGTTGCCACACCCCATAATACTCAGCCACTACATGCAGCGCCGGTCTCAAACCTGGGTTGTATCAGGAAGGGCATCCGGCGTGCCAAGTTGTTATATAACAGCTGTGTTATATAATGTGTAATATAATATACTGTGTGTAAATGAGACGTGCTATGCATGAGTTGTATGTGTGAGAGATGATGTTGCATTCACTTACTTTGGTTTCGTCCATGATAACTGTGATGTGATGAAGAAATAACTTTAGGGTTAAACTGACGGACTGGTTGAAGTACGAATGGACGTGGTACGGCGCATACCCGTACTATCATTGGGAGCGGTCTTTATACCGAAGTACCATGTTGAACTGGTAGAGGAGGAGGAAGCTGACGATGCTTTAAACTAAAGTTTTTGAATTGTTTATAATAGTTTGTCATGATCTTCAATCATCTTTGTAATTAAAAAGGTGCATTAATTCATGTGCACCAAAACTCAAGACTTTTTTCTTGATGTAAATTACTCCTTTTTTTTATTAATAGTACTAAATGCCTTTATTTTTAAATGCATCAGTTTATAAATAGTGCCAAAACCCTTGGGAGATGGATATATAGCGTTTTGAAAAATCACGCATAATTCACGCTTGTATAACCCAAAAAAGTTCTGACAAAATATTTTCATATTTGTGTTTTTTAACATCAAAGAAAACATGCACAAAATATTCTCAATAAGTTTGCAATACTCGTTTTTCATTTATTTTTTCTCGAAACTGAACTAATGGATTTATCTTGTTTTGCCATCAAACTATCCATATTGTTTTAAGTTCATGAATAAAAGGCAGTGCTAAAGGATGCTGTTACGCTTCGCTCTGGACAAAAGACTAAATCCATTAGCTAGATCGAGGCACCAGTTTGCTCCGAGTCCTGTATTTTATTTTCCTGTAATAGACTAGGCTTAAAAATGGTGTCTAGTCTATGTTCCATTATAGTGGATAACTCGTGCATAGTCATTATGATTCTCTAATACATTGTGCTTGTACACATCTTTGCACAAAGATAAACCTTTCTCTCGGACTATTTCTGTGAGTCATGTCCACGTAATCTACAGTATCTTGTGCACTTTCGCATCGCTTCCACTTCTTTCCGTCTACGGCAAGACTAATGACGTGCTGAGGACTTCTCTTCTCAGCTGTCCCAACAATGAAACCTGTTACCTGTATAATTAGACATTTATCAGATCAAAAAACGGAGACGGAATCAGAGATGGAGCCAACCCATAATGACCCATCATTTGCCTCGGCAGCAGGGCAGAACCCCGCGGAGCCGTGGCGGGGGCCCCTTCAAAGCGTCCCTGCTCATGCTCTCTGTGATTAGTGGGGATTTGTAGAGACCTGCTTTAGAAAAGTCTAAGTAAACTCTTTCTCCCGCATTTGGCTTCCAAGTTTGTTATTTGCCAGTCTGCGTTTCTAACCGCTGCATTGAGATTGATTTTCTGTGTTGAAGACGGCACTGCTAGGAAAACAAAAAAAGGCTTCCCAAGTTTGGAAGCATGGAAGACAAAAACACAGCACAATTATAAAAGTACAATATTGAAACAAGTGGCAGGAATATCTCTAGTTTTAATCTTAATGGAAAAAGCAGAGTGACTCGAGACCACCCTTGCAGTGCGACAAATGATCTCGGACCGAACATCGCCGGATTTCTGCGCCATGGGTTTGTCTTACTCTTTGAATCCCGGGCTTCTTACGTCCTGGAATGTGCTGAGATTATGGCATCAGTCTTTATTTTTAGCTTCCATTACGTCACTGCTCTGGACTACATAAAGGAACGGTAACAGGAAAAGTATTTATTCTGAAATTGAATCTTTGTGTACAAGGGAAAGCTCTAGCATTGTTTTCCCCCCAGTCTAACAGACAGAAGTTGATGTCTCTAACAGAGGTCCCGGATGCATGTTTCTTAAATCTGGTCCATGGACATGTTGCTTTAGTTTATTTAAAGACGCAGAGCCTTATGTCAAGCGAACACGCATGTGGAACACCGATAAGGATAAGACATGCTTGAGCTTTGGTTGTTGGGGAACGTTTTTTGTTGGAAACATCCTTTGTCGCTTCGGATGTGTGTGATGCTCAAGGAAATCTGTCAGATTTTAGATATAAAAGCCGGTCAGCTACTTGGAGAAGGGGTCAAGTCGTTACAGTTACTGCTTATTGGAATGGAGTTCCTTTGCAGCCATTGCCTGTTTGTAAACAGATTTAATGTCAGAGACCAGAGGAAACAGTAAAACAGCCTCCAGACTCACCAGCTAGACGTGTATATCGGTTTTTCTTAGTTTGAGAAAACATTATGTCAGGGATAATGAATGGCATGTTTAACATTGTTTAAACTGCACCAGGATGTGACAGCAGAAGGCTGTTAAACAGGAATAAGGGGAATTAGGGTAAAGCCTGTTCTAACACAAAGGCTTAGTGTGTCATTTGGACATCCATCCATTCATCCATCCATCCGGATAGATAGATAGTCTACTGGTTTGCAATGCATTTTTCTGAGAGTATCTAATGGTTTAAATGCTTATTATTAAAAGGAATTTATTGGATGTTGCATCCGTCTATGCATCCGTCCATTCGCCCATCCATCCACGTATTCATCCATACAGATGGATAGATAGTGCAGATCTATCCATCTATCTACTGTATCTGCTGGTTTGCAGATAGTTTGCATGAGTTAAATGCTTAAATGCTTACATCACTAGACTGCTCATCCATCCATCCATCCATCCATCCATCCATCCAGATAGATAGATTCTGAATGGCGTAGTCTATGTATGTGCATAATCATTTTTCCCAATGATTCCTAATGAAAATCATTGGACCATCCATCCACCCCTCCA
>JAQMYL010000014.1:16948154-16966338 GCA_030014365.1 Clarias pachynema | reverse complement strand
AAAACACAAAAAAAAAAAAAAAAAAAAAAAAATATATATAGATATATATATACTGTATAAGATGGTCCGTGAGTCTAGATCAGCAATCACTGCACTAAAGCAGGAGGAAATGGTGGTGGCTGAATGACTACAACTCAGATTTCCAAACATTCCAATCAAGGCATAACTGTTTCTCATGTTACTTGAACTAGAACTAGAAAAAAAAATTTTTTTTTTTAAACTCTCCAGAAAAATTGGCCAATTAAAGGGTTCAAAATAATGTCCTTGTATGTAACTAACACTGGCTCTTTGATTTGAGGGCTGGAAGTAGTCAAAAAGATGGAACAAAAAGTTGGAAACAGTGGAAGATCACACACAAACACACACACACACACACACACATATACGCCTTGTTTGTCCCCCCCCCGAAGTTCAGGAGATGTGTGTGTCATGTTGAAGTGGTGTGGACTCCTCAGTGCACTGCTGTCTATTACAGGGGGAAAGGGGAGGGACAAGAGCGAAAAATAATCCGACTTTGCCAGTTCACATAAAGATCTGTGTGTGTGTGTGGAGCTGTGCAGCTGAAATGGCGAGGTCAGGAGGGATTTTTCGCGCTATTACCGACGTTTCTAATGAGTCTGGATGTGTCTGAGGAGGAGAGCAGCACGCGTGCACTGCACTGAGGAGTGAACACCCCGGGCATGGAGCTCGAGCGCAGACAGCAGCAGCAGTGTTCTTACGCGAGCAATATAGACCGGCTCGCTCGGGCGCGCGCGTGATCAAAGACAAGCCGATTTGGAGCGCTCGCGCGAGCTCAAGTGTTCGGCGGCAAATGGAAGCGCGCGCGCTGCCTGCGCGTGAGGTGTGAAGATGAGACTGAAATGAACTCTTCAGGTAGAAAAAAAAAACTGTGTAACTGTTACAAGATCAGCATTTATTAGTTATAGTATACAGTTAGTGCTTTTCTTTCTTTTTGGTATTTTTTTTCCCAGTAAAAAAGTTAACTTGTTTAAACAGTGAAAATATATTTAGGATTTATCTATAGTAATTATAGATACTATCTATCTATCTATCTATCTATCTATCTAATATACACACATACTGTACTTTTATCTTCTAATCTATGTCTCCATATTATTATATACTTTAAAATAAGAGTATAAGATATACAGTTACAGTATATGTTTCTTTCTCCTCATACTGTGTGTGTGTGTGTGTGTGTGTATATATATAATCACTCTCTACTTCTACTCTTATTTTACTTCTATCTATCTATTTATCTATCTATCTATAAACACATTATCTTTTTGTTTTTACTGTAATGTTGATCCAAATTATCTTAACATAACCGACCAACACCCCATGCGTGCAAATACTAAAAAAGGTCATAACTCATGACCATGCGTTCCACAATGTATACACTTACCCTACAGATTTGCATGATTGCAAACAGCCTTAAACAGGTTGCAAGCTGTCACGAGCTATATTTGTTCTGGAAAGATCCATGAAGATCACCCAGAGGTAGGGCAATCCTTCCTAATAGCCTTGGATCAGGTTTATTTCTCACACACAGTATACAGTGAGGCTGAAGTAAAACTAACATTTGTACAACACTGAGTAACTAGATATATAACTTCGAAGTGCAATGGCTTAGTGGTTAACATTGTTGCCTCGCACCACCGAGGTTAGTGGTTCGAATCTTGTCTCCCGTCTGTGTGCATGGAGTTAGCATGTTGCTTTGTGCTTGGTGGGTTTCCTCCGGGTCCTCTGGTTTTCTTCTACAGTTCAAAGACTTTCCAGATCGTACATAGTGTGTGATTGGCTGTGTAAGTGTGTATGTGTGTTGTGTGTATTTGTTTGTGAGTGTGTGTTTGCTTGTGGTCTGAGATGGGTTGACAACTCATCCTGTATCTCCCACCTTGTGTCCTGAGTTCCCTGGGCCAGGCTGTAGGCCCCCATGGCCCCCCCACACACTATATCCAAGGGCATGACCTTGGGTTCATCATTGGGGGTTGAGATCTACACCCCTATTGGGGGTGGCTGAGGGCATGGAGGGTTGGGATGGATACAACCAAATCACGCACAGGGGTGTTATTTTTTTAATTGGCAATTACATTGAATCGAAAAAGACATCAACTTTATGATGGCTTATAATAGTCAATATTTTTACTTCATTATTATATAAGATATAATACTTGAGAGGGTTGTACTGGCCAGTTCTGATTATTGTATAACCCCTCGTCTCCACTGTGAATTACACTTGATGGATATATCGCTCTGTTTTTTTATTTATCTATTTAGTTATTTTTACAGTAAATGTATGATATTTATTGCCAAACATATTTGAACACCTCACCATCACATCACATCTATTGCTACTTCAAGCTGTTGCCACAAAGTTGGAAGCACATAATCATATAGGATCTTTATATACTGTATCATTATAGTGTCATGTCACAAATTTAGGTGCCCAAACCTGTTCTCTCCTGTGCACAAAGCAAACATGGACCATGAACCCATGGTTGGCCAAGGTTGGAGTGGAAGAACTTCCAGAAGAATGGAGGTTATTATATATATTAGCAGACGGGGTTGAAATTTGGAATGGGATGCTCAATAAACATGTATGGGTTTAATGGTCAGGTGTATACATATGTATGCCATAATGTATGTAGTGATAACACTGTGTGAATGTAAGCCTGGTCTCCGCCAGGTAACAATAATGGAGTTATTTGCCTTACTAGAGTAAACCAATAAGAATACAGTACATTCATCAAGTCTTCAGTATTATGAAGTTAATTTTTGTCTAAGGATATTATCACAGGATTGCCAACCTTATGAAACATGCAGTATCTTCTCAAACAGACAGACTACAGTAAACATCACATTTATGTACTGTACTGTGCACATTGACACTTACTGTACTGTGCAATGGGAAGTGGTGTATTTCTGACTGAGATGGAGTGGTGAGTAAGTGGAGATGATAAATCTACTTATCTCTGAGTCACATTAGCTCCACTAACACACCAGACATTGAGGGATAGTCCGCATCCTCCCTGTAAACTAATCATTATAAATGGGTGCTTTCTTTAGAATCGCTCAAATTTGCTATTTGGGTGTGAACGCTTACATCTATCACTTATATACATACTTTACTATTCTATCCCTGACATTTTATCTTTGGTGTGGATTAAAAGGAAACTGCAATTTTTGAAGACATCATCTCGCCACTTTCGGTATTTTTAGTCGTTTTTTTCCCTACATTGGTAAATTGATAAAGCCTCTTGGTGAGCCTGTAGTGTTTCAGACTTTCAATAGTTTTCCTTTTAAAGCTCTTAATGCCTTGTATGAGCTTTTTACAACAGCAACTGAGATTTCTCCTCCTCAGATTTGAGTGCAGATCCCTGAACACTAGCGAGACACGTACAGTGGTTGCCAAAAGTGAAAGTCATGTGTTATGTGTTAATGGCATTCAAGTTATTAAAACGATAATCACAATAATTTATTTTATGCAATGAAATTGCTGTGCAACTATCAGCATTTAATATGAAGTCCTTGATTCATCAAAACCTGCTGGATCCGGCTGGGCATAGAGTCAAAAAAGAGTCTGTTGTACTCTGGTGTCACTTGCTCGATCCATGCCTGGTTGATTGCTTCCTGAAGATCATGAATAGAAGACGGTTTCTTGATTGCTACAGTTTTGTATTGGGTTTAGGTTTGGAGGTGACCCAGGTCATGGCTCCAGAAGTTGAATCCCATTGTCACGTAGCTAGTTTTTCACAGGTTTTTCAGTTAATTAGCACAACTCTTCAGCCAGAAGGATACAACTAATTTAACTTCTAGCCACCACTGTAGATAAAACATCTTCTCAAACTGCTCACTCACGCACCACTGGGGCAGTGTAACACACTCGGAGGACAGCGCTATCCGCTCCTTCCGCTTGCGTGAGCTTACAGACGCCCCTGATTGGCTGTAGAGTCGTGATTAATATGGGAGCACTAAGTACCTCTCATCCCTCCCCTCTGAGAGAGCTCGCCCAATCAGCTCTCTCTAGACCTCCAGCTGCGAGAGGTTACAGCATCAGCTTTACCACTGCACCACTCGGAGGCAATCAGCCATAATATTTGAACATCTGCCTAGTATTGAGCAGATCCTCCGCTTTTCAACATTTCTATCAGAACCAGCATTAATCTTTTCAGAAATTTGAGCTACCCAAGCTCTTCTATTGGATCTGCCTGCACAGATCAGCCTTGGCTCCAGATGTGCTTTGGTCACCCATGACCCTGTCACCGGTTCGCTGGTTTTCCTGACTTGGATCACTTTTAGTATGTCCTGACCACTGCAGCCTGGGAACATCCCACAAGAGCTGCAGTTTTCAATCCATCTACTCAATATTGGGCGGGTCGTCATAATGTAGACATGGCTGATCAGTGTATGCTCTTGTTGAAGATCCCTTTCCAAATCCATGGACACCAAAATAAAGTTGTAACCCCTCTGCTGCTATAACAGCCTCCACTCTTAATTCTCTGGCAAGATGTTTGGAATGTGATTTGGTTAGTATAAGAAGGGTCTGGCAGTGATGACCAACGGGAAGGCCTGTCATGCCAATTAGCGTTCCAGTTCATCCCAAAACATGTTAATTGGGAATGAGGTGAAGGTTCTGAGCGGGCCACTCAAGGTCGTCTGCTCCAGTCTCGCCAAACCATATCTTGATTGACCTCAATTTTGGGCTTTGTTGTGCAGAAGCCAGAGCATGCAATGTCTAGACAATTGTGTGTTGCAACAGTTTGAGGAAGAACCACATTTAGGTATGGCATAATCTTCTATACAGCTTTATTCTCTATACAGGGTCGAGCTGGGGGGTCTGGAGATTATCCCTGGAGACTTGGGACACAAGGCAGGGGTACACCCGTGACGTGGTCCCAATCCATCGCAGGGCACACAAACTTATTCACACACTATGCGCAATTTCTGGAACGCCAGTTAGCCTAATCTTCATGTCTTTGGACTGTGGGAGGAAACCGGAGTACCAGGAGGAAACCCACCAAGCACTGGGAGAACTCGAAAACTCCATGCTGTGCATTCATAGCAGTTTTGTTTCAGTCACACTACAGAATACAGCAGGGAGCGGTGTACAGTATGTTGTCCTGAAAATGATTCTCTCTGCAGTCCTCGGTTGTTTTCCGCAGAACTAACAGATTTAGCAGTGGAAACCCATCTGTATCTGTGGTGGGAGTAATTTCAGAGAGGATGATCTCTGTCATTTTGTCATTTATGTGTGTAATTTGCTTGTGGCTAGGGCTGGATTTAAACTTGACTTGTGACTGACCCCGTTGTTTTTTTTTATTTTTATTTTTTATGTTTTATCTTTGGATGTGATGTAGTTTGTTTTACTGCATAGTTTTAATGAACAAAAGAAAAATCTATTACCGTGGATAATCCCCTGGTTATGAATCTTGATCTGTAGATTATCAAATATTCCTAAAACCACGTTTTTAATCAGAGGCAAAAACCTGTTTATTCGAGAAATTTCATCTTTGTTCTTTTTTTTTTCCATCATCAGATTTTCTTAGGAACTGCTTGCTGGCCGTCACACTTAGGACATTTTTACCGTGTGTGTTTTTACTGTTTAATATCTACATGGCCAACAATTTTCACTGTTTATTTTCACGGTTTAAAGTGTATGAAAAGGTCTTAGTGCTGATTCTCAGAGTAGAAACACAGTCAATTTAATTGCTTTAATTACAAGGGCTGTTCAAGTCAAACTCGGACTTGCGATGAAATTTCTCGGGAATGATGGCGTGAAAAAGCGATAGACATTTACAGAAGACTTATTTATAGAAGCACGGTACTGTGATGAGACTCTTAGCCGTAGTAACACATTTGAATGGTGAAAATGATCTTTTAAAGAACCCCTTACGTCCGCGAATGACGATCCCTCCGTGGATAGACGCATCTGTCTGTGGGTCACCACTTTTTTGGCTGGGAGTTACTGCCACATCCCCCGTACAGTCCTGACCTCGCTCCAGACCATTTCCACATGTTTGGGACTTCTTCTTCGAGTTCCTGGGAGGCCAGCGTTTCAGACGTGAAGCAGGCAGTCTGATCGTGGCTGAAAACTTATATCTACCTTGATGATATCCAAGCACTAGTGAAACATCATTGTCATTATGTGCAATCAAAAGTCCCGGTTTGACTCGAACACCCCTGGTATTATAAATGTTAGTGATTATGATATTCTAAGCCGATACCAGTATTTTAGGTTTTTAGCTGTTATGTATTCTTGGCAAATTTAGCATGAATGCTGAGTTTCAGTATCAAAAATGATCAGATCTTCATCTCTCTCTCTGTCTGGTCTGTTCTTTAAAAACACATGGTCTGACTTGTGCCAGAGTCTAATTGCATTCAGATCATGATACGATAATAGGAACCTTATGCTGGCTGGCATTTCAGAGATTCCAGATTGGTCAGCTGTTTAGACGCCGCATCTACACCCAGGCTTGTTTATATAAAACTCTGGCGGTTGTCTGCTCTCAGGAACGTATGAGGTTATGAAAGCGAGTTCCCCCTCGCTCCGGCCAACGTGCTCGGAACACCATTTCCATTCTGGAGGAGAGTAATCCTTTCGGTTTCCCTAGCACATTTCCCAGGAATTTCCGTAGCAAACACAATAGTCCCTTAGCTTAGCTTATCCTCCAACATCAATACGATTTTGTTGAATTAGAAAAAAGAAAAATTGGAGGTGGCGAATATTTGGCTTGGATTTGTTTCAGTGTTTCACTTAACATAGAAATAAAGGCTCCGCTAATGATACAGTGAGGTGTGTTCCAGTTCTGCCTCATTGACTCGCCTGCCTCGTGAGCTTTGTGTTCTTTATGACCCAATCTGTCAGCCTCGATTGGGGTCAAGGCAACGATTCACGCGGAGGAGATAATGGTTTGACCTGCAAATTGCAGCCGGCGTGACCTAGAGGTGAGATTCGGTGGTGTAAGGTGAATGTCTTCCGGTCCGGCAGCGTGTGTATATCTGCTAGGCTCTGGGACGCTGGCAGCTATTTTAGGAATAGAGCAAATCAGAATTGCAGATAGTAAGTAATGCAAAGTGCCCACCAGGATGTGGAAGTCATGATCTCTTCCCGTCTCTCTCTCGCTGTCTGAGACAGGAAATGCTCATGTCAAGTTATTTGGAAATGTTTTTTTCCAGAGCATTTGAGGTGCATGTGTGTATCAGCATGCTAAGATTAGAGCACAAGTACAGTTATGAGAATGAAAACTCTCTTTATTTGTCTACATAATCCCCTGCTACACTAATAACTTACCCCAGCGTATCACTAGTGCTTGGATACCATCAAGGTAGAATGTTTTCTCAGTACGCCGGAGCCATGATTCATGTCTGAAACGCTGGCCTCCCAGGAACTCCTTTAATGGCGCAAACGTGGAAATGCTCGAACCCGGGCCTTCCTCGTGGCAGGCGAAACACCTACCACTGAGCCACCATTGCACCTCGACAAATCTGGCATATTTTTGGAGTTTACCATTTGGATCCATTCTGAAGATGCACGAACCACCTACGAAGTCTAGGAACCACTATGGTCCACTTAGGAATAACTTACAAACTGCCAAGTCAGCGACATTTCAAATTATTATTCGAGGTGTACCAGACTCTGAAGATCTCGGTCTAGTTCAATGATTTTTGTTTTTACATTCTAGAACCATACTGGTTTAAAAAACTATGAAATAACACATGTGGAATCATGCAGTTAAGAAACAGCATAAACAACAACACTCTGTCTGTATCACTTTATCCTGTATACAGGGTCATGTAGGGCCTGAAGTCTATCCCAGGAGACTTAGGGTACACCCTGGACAGGGTACCAACCCATTGCAGGGCGCACACACTCACACACTACGGGCAAATTTGGGAACTCCAATCAGCGTAATCTACATGTCTTTGGATTGTGGGAGGAAACCAGATTACCCAGAGGAAACCCACCAAGCACATGGAGAACATCCCCCGAGGTGGGAATGGAACCTGGAACCTAGAGGTGCACGGCAACAGTGCTAACCACTAAACCACCGTGCCGCCTACAATCAACAACAATCAGGTGTTATCTGAAGACATGAAGATCAGCTGTCCTGGAACAGTATCGTCAAGTGAGTTCGAAAAACCCGTCAAGCACCAAGATGAAACCTTCCCAGGAAAGCAAGACCAGAACTTACCTCCGCTGCAGAGGAGATTGATTTAGAGTTACCGAGCATAAGTAATGTAGCAGATACAGAAGAGCATTGCATATTTTGGATGCCTTCAGCATTGTTCCATGGAAAGACTATGGAATTAGAAGTGGTGTCCAAACTTTTGACTGACACTAAATATTGAATAATACCTTCACATTAGGAATTGTGTTGATCAATTGGTCGATATATTAAATGCATATGGATGATGTGTTTACGATGCTCGTGTAAACATCATATGGCAGTAGATGGTCAGTTCTAGGAGACTGTCGATTGCATATATGGAAATAAATAAAAAACACATCATATCTTCTTCAATCATCACTGAGTAAACTATTAAGCATGACGTAGAGCAATTCTATGTTTAAATACACATAATCGGAGAAGCAGAAGCACTCAGGTGGAGTGGCTTTGAGATAAAGCCAGCTTGTTCCAGGTTTCTGAGGCTCTCTCCTGACATGTTAATGAACACCATATGCTCTTAAAATATTTGGGTAGTTTATATAATATGTGCCAGATGAATCAGGTGTCACTTATAATCGCAGTCGATTTAAGATCATCTGAAAAAAGTGCTACATTCATTTTTTTTTCTTCTTCAAATTTCTTCGTTCCGTGCCAAGCATCAGCCATTAAAACGTACTCTGTGGTATTTTTTTTATTCTGCTCTTGCACTTTGACACACTTTTCCCAATTTGTGGAAAGCTTCTCCGCGCACACTGCTCATATTTGTTTCTTAGCGGTATTTGCTAATCTGCCTTTTGAAATTTTTTTTTTTTAAAGACTAACATGTTTTTCTGCAACATGTAATCTTTCTAAGGATTTCTAAGACGCTTAGGCTTATCCTGAAACTTTGAACCAGAGCGTGCATTCAGGTGTCGTGTCCCACCCCCTCCCAAGTGAGCTGATAAAATCGAGTTTCCTTTTCTGTTCGCATGGGGCCGTGATTGCAGGGAGGAATAGAGAGCAGTTCTGCAGGTTTTAGGAATTTGAGTCTGTTGAGTCCATTTGCAGAGACATGTGGGACAGATTCTTTTCATCTTTTCATCTCAGCGCTGCATGCTTTCTCATACGGTCTGTCCTTTGCATCTATCGTTTATTGTTAATATCAAGCATGAAGTGATGACACGTGCTAATGTAATTGTACAGTACTGTACAAAAGTCTGGAGCCACGCCTCTTTTCTAGGTCTGTCGGCCTCCATGCGGAAGGCCCGGGTTCGATTCCCATCCAGTGCCGATGCAGTGCATTGGTATGCACTGGTAAAATGGGTGGGTTGCGTCAGGAAGGGCGTCCGGTGTAAAACCAGTGCCAGTGATTGAATGGTCCGCAACAACAACTTGTAACACCCTCAGCAGCAACCTCGTTTCCCCTCTCGTCTGTTCCAACCACTCAGCATCATCATTACCAGTATACTACATTTATGGCACTTGGAAGATGCCCTTATCCAGAGTGACTTTTTATCTCATTATACATCTCAGCAGTTGAGGGTTAAGGGCCTTGCTCAAGGTGCCAACTTGATGGTTGTGGGGTTTAAACCCGGGATCTTCCAAACCGTAGTCCAATGCCTTAACCACTGAGCTACGCATATCATCTGTCATCATCTGCACCTGTTTTCCACTGGTTCTGGTTCTGGTGCTTAAATGATTCCCAGGTCACTGTGTGGCTTAACAAATGAAATAAATCCTAAGAAACTGGTCAGGTGCAGGGACTGGATTTGCGTATGAAAGACAAAAACTTGGCAAAAATGAGAGCCAAAAAGTCCTTCAGGAAGTCTGGAGAACGATTTCTCCAGAATATATTAAAAATACAAGAAAGTCTGGCTCTTTGGAAGCAAAATATGAAGAAACGAAGGGAGTCAAGACTTTTGCACAGTACTATATGTTAGTTCTTGGGTTTTTTTAAGCGTTTCCAAAGACAGTGTTTTCTTGAACTGTTAATCGATCAGAGCTATAAACATAGACCTCGTCATCGAGCCAACATGACTTGCACACAGGAACGATCCAGAGTTGACGCAGCAGTCGGATTTCTCCCATGCCGTCAGGGACGACACGACAGCAACGTGGATCTCTCACCGCAGCAGCCCGACAGATGTTGCCTGTTTTTTTTCTCGCTATTCGGCCCAGACTCTAGAGAGATTCCACTTTGAGTCTGCGAAAATCTCTGCAGGCAGCGAGCCAGTGCTTTGAGACGGTGCTTTTCTCCCCCTCCTTTCGATCAGCATGCAGGGGGAAAAGTGCGAGCTGAAAGTATTATTCGAGCTCCGAAAGGAATTTCCGTCTGGCTGCGCGGTGGGCGGATTAGAGTGAAAAGCGATCTGCGCGATCCAAAGCCAGACCCAGAAATGCGATTGCCTTACGGTGCTCGTTTTCACTTGCGCTTTTTTTCCACAAGGACGGAGCGGCACGTGATAACCAGGTGCACACGCGTCCTTGTCCGTCATGAGGAGAGACGTTGATGATGGGAATGAGTGTCCACTGGGGATAGGTGCTGATTCGGGATATGGGTTTCCAACTGGACATACAGAAATGCAAAGATTGTGTATGTAGTAAAAATTGATGAGTGTACGAATTGCATCAAGGTACGAATGTGTGTGTGTGTGTGGTACCAAAGTGCCTAATTAAGATAATGAACAAAAAATAATACTAATAAATAATATTCCCAACTATCTCACGGTGCTCAAATCCGATTGGCCCAAAGATTTTCCACAACAGCTGGTTTGAAAATAATTCCAGATGTTGTATATTAATGCTGATGTTATAACATGTTATACGATGGTTTTCGATTAGGTAGTTTTCTATAAGATATCTATTATACCGTTTACGGAAGTAGCCTCCTATGCAGGATGTGAACCTCAGGCTACCAACAACGGCATTTTCGGTCGTGCCCCGACCAGATGCCGCGACGCCGTATTAATTTCAGAAACCACCGAGGCAATTATTTGCCGTGCCCTTCTGTTATTGTGTGTTGGTGCACCTTTTTTTTTTTTCATATCATCTTCATGATCAAAATATATATTCAGTTATATTATATACACGTAGTTGTGGGTTTGTCAACGTACAGTATGTGGCCATGACATTTACACTGGGCGAAGAGATGAAAAGAGGCGTAAGAGCCGAACTGTTCGATTCTGCAGCTGGATGCAGGAAGCTTTTAAACTTTTTTTTCGGTGTGAAACTGAAACAGAAATAACCAGATGTGAAAAGAAATTTTTTTATATTTAATGCACCAAAACTCCGCACTGTTGTGCTTGCAGCTGGTAACTCTAAATGAACTTTAAGTGAACTTTTGAACTCTAAAGTATTGTTCTATATTGAATTAGAAGGTGTGTCCAAACTTTTGACCGGTGCTATATTTACCGGTAGGCGGTACTAAGAAGAATCCTCTTGTGCTAAAACTAAATGTCTTCTTGCACATGATGGGAAGCGAGATCTGGAAATAGCCGGTCAGCCCAACTAACGTACTGTATGCAACATTTACACGCATTTACAATCACTGTCTCTCACACTATTTTCCATCATCCTGCTGACAGCAAGAAAGGTCATAATGTCAGAGGGTCCATAAAGTTTTGAGTGTAAATATCACATGCTTCTCGTTATGTAATGATCTGTGTACGATGTAATAAAAATGCCTGACTGCCCTTATGCATGGTTGCTAAGTTGTTTTGGTTCCCCTTGTAGAAGTTCAAAAATGCCTTGGTGTCCATGCAGTGTCCCATAGGAGGCATGAAATTCCTAAGGGGCATGGTGTTGTCAGTTTATTATATATATTATTAATATATACATATTATTATTATTATTATTATTATTATTATTATTATTATTGCTAATATTAAGAGAGGGAAAAGAGAGGGTGCAGGAAGTACTGAAGATATATATACATGATAAGCATTGAGTTTTGTTCTTGCATAGAAAGAATTCCAAAGTGCTGTGGTATAGGAGGAATGAAACACTTCAGGACTCATGCTGTTATTGGAAACAAAGCCGATTCAAAATAGTACCTGTGTGTCGTTTTTTATTATTATTATATTCCCATAACTTCACACCCTGTTGCTTTTATTCCACTAACGCCAGCGCCAGCGAAGCACCGCCCTTATAACAGCACAACATTTCAAGGAAATTCTTTCTATTATTGTGCATGATCCATTACAATCTCTGCTTTTGTCATCATAATCTTTCTGCTTCAGTGCCATTCTAGGAGTTATTTATTAACCTTGAATGGTGAATATGTTGGGTATGAATGGACCGAGCTGCAGCTATACTGTACTATACATCGGAGACAAAACGAGTCGGATCGGCGTCAGACGAAAAAATATTTTCACGATACTTAAAAATCTATCCTGATTGAATTTTTTTTTCCCTCTCAAGATGTTGTTACGAGCTTAAAAAATGATTTGCTCCTGCTACACAGGACGCTGTTCTGCCTGACAGTGTGTGAATAGTTTAGAGTGCACCACCTGCAGGATTATAGAGGAATCGCAACATGTATAAATAAAAAAAATAATTTTAAAACATCGATGTGGTGAATTAATACATAATTTTAATAGTAGTTTTTCTCCCCATCATTTCCAGAATTTAATGTGGATTTATGAGCTCATAAAAACTAGTGGAGTTTTATTATTTCTGATTATGTATTTGCACATCACTAGTGTACACATCATTCCATCTGTAATGGACTTTTCCCTAACTTCCTACACAAGAGTCGCTCCCGAACGCGATCTGTGATCCCGGAGGCTCAGCGTAGCCGGCTTTATCCTCTCCTGCTCCTTTTTCCTCGGAAAGCGAGTTCAGGCTTGTTAAGGCTTCATGAAATCCTTCGTGCTTCCGTAACTCTTAAGTGCTCTAACCGACGCTCAGCTCCAGGAAGAAAAAAAGGCTCTGAAACCGAGAGCGTGCCAGAGCCGAGGTCACAGCTTTGCTTTGCTTACCTTTTGTTTGGGCTTTATGAGATCACATGGAGTTAAGTTACATAGTGGAGCGAGTCAGGACATTGTTTATTATAATCCTTATGCATTTTTGCTTTGCTTTCATCAGACTCTTGCTTCCGTATTTTTATATATATTAACACAAAAAGTGTAGATTTGAAAATTTTAAATAATTGAATTCGGGTAAACTGGAGTAAAGGATGTGACATTTTCGTGTCATGGATGCGACGTGTCTGAATCAGTTCTCTACAGACCATATAAAGAACGTGCCTGAATAGTGAATGTAAACATGAATTTTTAAAAATATTAATTATGAAAGCAGTTATGAAATTCTTAAATCAGCATAATTAAATTAAATCTAGTCATTTCCTCTCTCTCTCTCTCTCTCTCTCCTCTTTGTGCTTTTTGATCCTCAGCATTGGACTTAGTCATATGTGTTGTCATATGTAGGGATTTTACCGTATGATTCATAGGATCCCGATGAATGATGCCTGTTTTTATTCCCATGAGAAAACTGATCTTTGCATGGAATTGCCCTACAGCGCTTTAAAAAAAAATCCCATTACTTTTAAACGTCTTTTAACAATTTTCTCCCAGAAGGTGAGTCCTTGGGGGAAGATGTTCAGACATGCATCCAAAATCATCCTACAGTAATCTTTGGGAATATAATCACCAGTGTGTTATGAGTGTCATGAAGTATTTAGAGCCAAGGGTTTAACAGCGAGTGGTGTCTAAGAGCATCATGAGGCATGAAGATCAGCGTTCAGTTACACACTTCAGTTAGTTAGTTAGTTAGTTAGTTAGACATACAGCGGTGCCTCGGCATACAAATTGAATCCATTCCGGAGGCGAGTTCTTAAGGTAAGAATTTGTATTGTGAAGCATATTTTCCATTAGGAAATAATGTAAATTCAGATAATGTGTTCATGTCACCCAAAACTATTACCGATATTACCAAATTCTAACATTATAATCATATTTTTGCGTATAAAAACACTCACTCACACTCTTAAACTTATCGTCTATACCGCTTTATTCTCTGTACAGGGTTGCAAGGCCTGGCGCCTATACCAGGAAGCACGATCCTACACGAATTTGGGAACACCAATTAACCTAATCTGCATGTTTTTGGACTGTGGGGGAGAACATGCAAACTCCATGCACACAGAGATGGGAATCGAACCCGGATCCTGGAGGTGCGAGTCGACAGTGCTAACCACTAAGCGACCGCGCCAACCTGCATTTAAAAACAATCAAAGCATTAAGAAAACACATGTAAATGAAGTACAATATATAGACATTTTATTAAGATAGACATTAAATATGTATATAGACATTAAGCCTCACTTAACCTTAATTTATGATTCCTCTTGGATTCCGGCTGCTTAAAAAACTAAACTGAAAGTGGCTTTGTTTTCTTTTTGCTACATCCTCGTTTCTTGCACAAAATGCAAAAAGCTTCACTTGGCTTTCCACTGATGCAAAAATGTTTTGATCGGATCCAGGACGTACATGCAACCTATGCGCATAGGTGCGAGCCGGACATGCGTTCAACAAACGGCGTTCGGTTCGGCTGCCACAGATGCTTTGCAATGGCAATTTCTTGCAAAATTTCACTTCTTAAGGTGTGTGTTGTTTTTCTGCTGAGATCCCACTGTACAATAATGTAATCTATTGATAAGCACGTCACTTAAAAAGAGGTCAATAGCACCACAGTATGTTTAGAGTTGGGATGATGTAACACTTGCAGAGGAAAAGTGCTGTCTGTTCCGTCTGCTTTGCCTGAGCTCACAGACGTCCATGATGATCTAGTGTCACTTTGATTGATGTAAGAGTGCAGATACTAGCATCAGTAATATAGTTTCATCCAGTTTCGGTTGTGGTCGTAATCATGTCCATGCTATTCTGCATAATTATGGTTCTGGTCTGCGTTTTGGCCTGGTCACTGTAATTGCCAGTGGTTGCAGTTTGGCAGGTGTTGGTGACTGACCTCACTGTGAAAAAACGAATTACATCACGATTTAACCTCCTTAGACTGCCCGCTGCTGCTGTTTCAACAAGTGTGCATCCAGTTATACTGTATCTGCAATAGAGGTGGAGTGAGGGGGCGTCCAGAGGGCTGCGTTTTTGCTGACGCGACCCGGCCCACGTGTGTCTGTGAGTGTGTCTCTACACAACGCTTAAAGCATTTCTCCCTGAACTGATTACCGCACTATACTGTACTGTACGCCATACCATTTTGGACTGTGGGAGGAAACCAGAGTACCCTGAGGAAACCCGCCAAGAACGGGGAGAACATGCAAACTCCATGCACACAGATCCTGTAGGAGGTGGGAATCGAACCTGGAACCTGGAGGTGCAAGGCGACAGTACTAACCACTACACTGCTGGTACATAGACTTCAGTTTCAGCTCAAACAAGGGGCTGTGTTATGTCTAGTGCTACTGTCAGATTAATTACTATAGGCATAATATTTCACTCTGTAACACCTTTAAGACGGCATAACTACACCCACAATCATAGTTTTATTTGTTCATTTCTCTGATCCGGAACCGTTCCAGATTTAGTCCCTCTTCATTCTTGTCAGAAGCTCCACTCCTCTTGGAAGGCTTCTCATTCGATTTCGAAACTTTGTGTTTATTCAGCCACAAGTGCTTTTAGGAGGGGAGGAGCTCCAGTTCATCCCAGATGTGTTTAGTGAGGTTTTGGTCAGAGCTAAGCACAGGAAACTCGGACTCAAACTGCACCGAATCATTGTCATGAACTTCTTGGGAAATTTGAATGAACCACCATACAATGACCTTACGGACAATTGAAAACTGCTTCAAACTTTTTTGGAAACAGTTTGCGGAGCTGCCAATAAATGTGCTGCTCAAGGAGTAGATTGGATTGGAGCCAATGACATTTTAATAAAGAACTGAACTGAGTGCCAGTCCATCACAGGGCACACACATGCACATTCACACACTCTCTCGCACATTGGAAACACCATTGAGCCTAATCTGCATGTTTTTGGAATGTGGGAGGAAACTGGAGTACCCGGAGGATCGAATCGAACTAAATGGAGACTTTGGAGTGGCCTGACCTGAATCCTATTGAGATTCTGTGACATGACCTTAAAAAGGCGGTTCATGCTCGAAAACTCTCCAATGTGGCTGAATTACAACGATTCTGCAAAGATGAATGGGCCAAAATTCCTCCACTGCACTGTAACAGACTCATTGTAAGTTATCGAAAAACGCTTGATTGCAGTTGTTGCTGCTAAGGATGGCCCAACCAGTTATTAGGTTTAGGGGGCAAACACTTATTCACACAGGGCTATGTGGTTTTGGATTTTGTTTTCTCTTAATAATAAAAAACCTTCATTTACAAACTGCATGATGTGTTTACTTGTGTTATCTTTGACTAATATTTTAATTTGTTTGATGATCTGAAACATTAAAGTATAACAAAGATGCAAAAAAATAAGAAATCAGTAAGGGGGGCAAACACTTCTTCACACCACTATGTCTATATATATATATACTGTACACAAAAATCCAGTATTCCAGAATATCGTCTTTACAGATTTTGACTTTCTTTTGAGCTACTTTGCACATTTCTGCACGTTATTCCTGTTTTACTGATCTGATCATATTGCATTATATGGAAAGGAAGGAAACGTCGCTGGGACGAGCGATTATAGGAAGACAAAACATGGCAGAATTGGGTCAGAGATTTGTTATTTTCTGCACTAGCGTGTGCACACATTCAGGCAGGATGTCCGTTCTCTCACCCAGGCTGAAAGGAACTGTAATGTAGCGAGGTGCTCCGTTTCAAAAGACTGGATTCAAACTGTTTGGCTGCTGAAACATCTGGATGTTTTTTTCGCACGAACACTACAGTAGCTCCTGGTTTAGGGAATCAGCTTCTCAGCAGATTTGCAGTTTCCTGCACGTGACTTCTTTGTTGTTTTGTATAGATTGTCAGAATGTTCAGACATGGGCCGGAGACCGGATTTCATATGTGAAGTGTAGTTTCAGCAATTTAACCAAACATTATCTTCATAACCACCTAGGTTTCGGGTTCCCCTTGTGTCCCAGGGCAGCTCTGGTTCCTCCCTCAGGGCATGAATCCCAAAACATCTCGAGGTGTGCTGTGGAATCTGGCACCGGGAAGTTAACGACAAGTCCTTCGGGTGCTGTGGGCCGCAGGATGGGGCGTCCGCGGATCAGACTAGATTGTCTGGTGCATCCCATGGGCGCATGATCAGAGTGGGGAATTTGGGGGCCGGGTCAGTCAGAGAGGCCAGATTGAGGTGGTTTGGACAAGTTCAAAGGAGAGATTGTGAATATTTCAGTAGAAGGATGGTTGAAACTGCCAGGGAGGAGGTCTAGAGGAAGAGCAAAGAGGAGATTTATGGATGCAGTGAGAGAGAACATGAAGTTAGTTGGTGTGAGAGAAGAGGATGCAGAGGATAGGGTTAGATGGAGGCAGATGATTCGCTGTGGCGACCCCTGAAAGGGAACAGCCGAAAGACAAAGAAGAAGTCAGCAGCTCTATGTCTTTGCCTGCGGTGAACTGTGGTGCACTGGGTGTCCTGGTGCCTTTCTACTGTACGTTGGCCAGAATTGACTTTTTGATTCAGCACTTTGTGTTGCATTGGCTTCTCTGTAGGGTCGGACCAGTCGGACTAGCCTTTCATACCCACAGGCATGGGTGACCCTTGGGTGCCCATGATATACGTTTAATTGATAATCAATATAAAGTCGACATGAGATGACGCATAGTGGTTCCACACACACATTACAATACAAGGACAAGGAGCACGTTGAAAGTTTCCTGTTGAGGTACAACTTCAGGTCAATTGAACAATTTCAAGGAAGTCGTTCAAAATCGAGTCACATCCATGAACACGCGGTTTTTGTTGCACAGGTATTGTTTGTGAGATTTCCACCAGGACTAGGAAAGAATTGTTTTTGTAATGCTTTGGTACATGCACATTGTCTCTCTCTCTCTCACACACACACACACACACACACACACACACACACACACACACACACACACACACACACA
>JAQMYL010000014.1:16929885-16940062 GCA_030014365.1 Clarias pachynema | reverse complement strand
CACGAGGCAGGGTACACCCTGGACAGGGTGCCAATCCATCGCAGGGCACACACACATACACACATTCACACACCCATATGATGATGATGATATTATTATTATTATTATTATTATTAATAATAATAATAAAAGGGATACTTTTTAGTACTGAGGCCAGAAGTTTTTCCCTTTAATTGTAGTGGGTGAGTTTCAGCAGTGGCTCTGTGGGATTTTGTCAGTGTGATCTGGCAACCCAAATCATCAAGAGCAAGTGGAAATGCATTTTGTGCACATACAGAACAAGAAAGTTTAAGGCAGCAAAAGTTTTTATTTATATAAAGGATGTTAAAAGTACTAAGAGTACCTGTGACATCTCATAAAAATAAACTATTCTGTAAATAAAATCAATATTATACTCATCACACATTTCCTTTTTCACCCTTTCTGCGTTTTATTTCCACCCAAAACACCAGTTTAAACTCGATCCACTTTTCTGTTCTGCATATTTACCCCCTGAGCTCCTTCTCCTCCTGCTGAAAGCGCTGGAACATTACTCTACCAGAATGTGTCTCTTGTCCCAGTGACGTTAACAGCTTCGGACGCACTGGGACTAATGAAACGTTGCTTTGACGCTGTGAGCCGCAGACTCGAGCTTTAGAAGCTGTCAGAAGCAGGTGCTCCCTAACATATCTCACTCGGTATTTATGCGACTCTCTAAAGAAGAGGAATTCTGGCTGAGTGCGATGGAAAAGCCATCAGCGTGCTTTCTTTTTCAGCTCCGGCGTCCTGCGGAACAGTAACAAACGCGCTTTCGTGCACTGGCACGCTCGAGCATCTTGCTCGATCGGAAATATTGGAAATAACACTTTGCACATGACATATTTTAGCGTGCAGAAGAAGAGGCAGTGAAGTGATGCGGAGTGATTCAATGTGCATGATCTAATTTTAACCCGCAGACCAGCTGGAGCTCACGAGATTCACAGAGTTCGGTTTGCGTGTGGTGTAATTGCATCAAGACCTGATCGTTCCTTCATGAGACGAAGGCCTTTGGCGGTCTTGAGCGCCGCTTTAGGCGGACGAGTTCTTTAAATACAAATCTTGTGAATGAGATAGAATGCATCTTTTTAAATAGTGTTAAAAAATGAATAAAGATTCCTTAACAGAGTCATGCTTCTTATATATTAATGAATATTACAATGTTAATATAATAATACAGTAGGTATAACAATTCTGCATTGCTCGTGTCTTTGTATCCAAGGTTAAACACATGATTGCATCAGAAGAAACACCGATTGATTTGTTAAGAAAATTAATAAATCATTACATCAAGCTATTCTTGTTGGAGCTTTTTGTTCTTCTCATTATTTTCCTAAATGATTCCTTTATGACATTTTTGTCCCTTTTTATCGTACCCCCCCCTTTCAGCCCAAGGAGGGCAGTCGTATCTGGAAGATGCACATGGTGAAGGGGCAGGACGGCTTGGGCGTCCAGATTACGGGCGGCCGTGGCTCCAAACGTTCACCGCACGGCATCATCGTGGCTCACGTGGAGCAAGGAGGAGCTGTACAGAGGTAACCTCATATTGTACATAGTTCATAAAGTTCGAACCGAGTATGTGTTCTTATGGTTTTATCTTTATTAATTGCATTTTGCAAGTTGTTTGCTTTCAGGCTTTAAGTGGCAATCAAGCGCGACACCCTTCATTAGCGCTTCATCCATATGCAAAGCATCACGGCTTCTTAAGTGCACGCTCATCACACTTCAAAGCCGGTCTATGTTTAAGCGATTTTGAAATTCATACGGCTATACGAGGGGCGTTCGAGTCAAACCGGGACTTGTCATTAAAACGGATGGACTTTAAGCACAGTACGGTGATGAGACTCAATTTGCGGAAGACATGCAATCATTTACCAACATCACTTGCACATCACAGGAACTCGACTGGGAGTTATTGCCTCATTCACACCGTACAGTCCTGACCTCGCTCCAAGCCATTTTCACTTTCATTTGTGTCGTTAATGGAGTTCCTGGGAGGCCAGCGTTTCAGAGGTGAAGATCATGGCTCTGGCATACCGAGAAAACTCTTTACATTGATGGTATCCAAACGCTAGTAAAACATTGGGATAAGTGCGTTGATGTAGCAGTGAAATAAAGGGATGTTTTTACTCTCATAACCGTGTTCTGTTATTCTGCACAGTCAAAAGTCCCGGTTTGACTTGATCGCCCTTCGTATATATGTAGATATGTGTCTTGTATCCTGGTTATGCGTTTCCATGCAATGTTTATCTCCTTTGTTAAATTGCAGGGAACTCCCATTCTCTTTTAAAACCCGAACCCTGCCTCGCCTTCTCGTAATCCAAAAATAGAATCTCATAAATAATAGCGCGTAATGTAGCTGGGTCAGCTTTGCCTAAAGCCAGGCCGTGTTTGAAGCTGTAACGAGTTAGAGAGAATGCTGACTTGCTTCATTCTGTAAGTCAGAAAAGCACACATTGGCAGAGGATTGTGAAAGCACAACAGCTGGATGGTAATGAGCCAAGAACTGACGTTAGATTAAAATCACTTCGGCTAGACCCCCCCCCCTTAGGTGGTATTATAAATTTTGAAGGAACTGTTTAAGAAGAAAAACACCGCTTTGTGGTTTGCACCTCGGGGTTTGTTTTCACAGATGACAAAAGAGTTTAGCATACAGTACATGATACATTTCTGGAGAAAATCCTCACATTGCTCCTTCTCGCCAGCGAAGGTGGGCTGTTTATACACGACTCCCATGATTCAGCCTCTTCGTTAAAGTGGAGAAAGATATAAAGGAAACGTTGCCGCTGTTACCAGTAAACGTACAACCTTTACACTTGAGCACCGCTGTTTTAGAACCCTCATAAGACAAAAAAAAATGTTGTCATATAAATCATAATAGGTTATGAGTGAGGTGACGGCAGGAGTGGTAGTGAATTGTATTATTCTTGTAAAGACTTGTCACGACGTCTGACAAAATCTTGTCATGCAGCATTTTATATCAAGCATGGAAATTGATTCCTGTAAGGTACCTTATTAGGTTCAAGTATCCATGGCTTCATTAGCGAAAAAGAGACCACTCTGAATTTTAATTACCCGATTTGAATATGTGAATGCATAAATAGTTTGTTGGCGGCATGGTGTCTTAGTGGTTAGCATTGTCGCCTTGCAACTACAGGGTCCGGGTCATTCGATTCGAGTCCGCATTCTGTGTGCATAGAGTTTGCATGTTCTTCTCGTGCTTGGTGGGTTTCCACCGGGTACACTGGTTTCCTCCCACAGTCCAAAGATATGCAGATGAGGCTAATTGGCGTTCCCAAATTGCCCATAGTGTGTGAATGAGTGTATGTGCACCCTGTGATGGATCGTCACCCCATCAAGGTTCTACTCTGCCTCGTGCCCTAAGTCTCCTGGGATAGGCTCCAGGCCCTCCACGACCCTGTATACAGAATAAAGCGGTATGAACTATGTCTATATACATATTTCTTGCTACTTTCTGCCTAAATCAGGCAAAATCTAATCTTAAATCTGTACTGGCGTAGTGGATGGCTTTGTTGCCTCGCACCTCAAGGGGAAGTGGTTCAAATTTTGTCTACACTTGGTGTGTGTGTGCATTTTGCATGTTTTCCCCATGATTGTTGGGTGTCCTCCAGGTACTCCTCTCGCAAATCCAAAGACATCCCATGTAGGCTAATTGGCGTTTACAAACTGTTGCTGGTTTTGTTCTGAAATTTTCTCTGAAGTGACTGATTTCAGTAGCAATGTTAAAAGATCTAATCAACCAATCACATGGCAGCAAGTCAATGCATTTAGGCATGTAGACATGGTCACGACCATCTGCTGAACTTCAAACCGAGTATCAGAATGGGATGTAAGGTGATTTAAGCTACTTTGACCGTGGCGTGGTTGTTGGGGCGAGACGGGTTGGTCCGAGTATTTCCGAAACTGCTGATCCACTGGGATTTTCACTCACAGCTCAAATCTCTAGGGTTCACAAAGAATGGCCTGAAAAAGAGAAAATATCCAGTGATCCATGCAGTTCATTAGGAAAAATGACCAGACTGGTTGGAGCTGATAGAAAGGCAACGGTAACTCAAGAAATGTCTTGGTCCAACCGAGGTATGCTGAAGAACATCTCTGAACGGACAACACATTGGACCTTGAAGCATATGGTCTACAGCATCAGAAGACCACACCAGGCAATAATTCGCTCAAAATCTGACTCAAAATACGATAATAGAAGATTTGGAAACACATCGTCTGGTCTGATGAGTTTGGATTTCTGCTGTAGATGGTGGGGTCAGAATTTGGCATAAACAGCAAGAAAGCATGGATCCATCGAAGGTTCTGATGTATGATGGTATGGGGGATATATATATATATCAAACTGGTTTCTTGAACATGACAATGAGCTCCAGTAGATCCAATTAGAGCACCTCTGGCAGGTGGTGGAACACGCATGGATGTGCAACCACCAAATCTGCAGCACTGCATTATGCTATCATGTCTGTATGGACCAAAACATCTAAGGAATGTTTCCAACACCTTGTTGAATCCATGCAAAGGCAGTTCTGAAGGAAACCCAGTACTAGCAAGGTGTTCCTATTGAAGGGGGCCGGTGGGTGTATAGTTATAGTACATCTGTAGACGTCTTTCATGAGTGTTAAATAATTTTACTTAAAGCCTTACACCTTCTCTATGTTAAATTCCAGAAATATTTATTTCATTTTCAGTTTTGGTTTATTATGCAAGCCCTTGTGACCGAGTTGTTACCATGGAAACCGTACTATGTTAGATTCCATGCAGTACAGTACAATGAACCAGTGAGGTGAACCCCAGTAGACTGAACTGTTGTTATTGAAAAGCACTCAGGATTTTTTATTGTCCAATCAGAATAGAGGAATCCGACCGGGCTGTGGTGGAGTACTGGAGTAACGTGTGTCATTTTTGTGTTTGTTAAAGGGACGGACGACTGAAGGCAGGCGATGAGCTGCTGATGATCAACGGTCAGTCTTTGGTCGGCCTCTCGCATCAGGAGGCCGTGGCTGTTCTCCGGTCCGCTGCAGGCCTCGTGCAGCTGGTGGTGGCTTCCAGGGTACTTTTAATAATTTAAAAGCTTTGCTTATAGAGGATCAAAAAAGATCTATACATAAAGCATTCACAAATGTACCTCCTACTCCGGCCTAATTTTTTTCCCCCTTTTTCTCTTGTCTCTGTTTGCGTCAGGATGAGTCTGAAGTGGACTTCCACAAATACCCATCGAGCAGCCTGCCTGATCTCGTGAGCACGTGTTCGGCTCAGGACGCTCCGCCTTCCCCTGGGGACGGGAAGGAGAACTTGGAGCCGGATCTGGAGGACGTGAGAGCCAGCAGTCTCTCCCTGCCCACCCAGTACTCAGTACGTACGCCAGATGCCTATCAGCAGCACTATCTCTGTCTTTCATCTCAGCCAGCCTCTAGTAACTCCCAGGATGATTGCTTAACCATGCTTTCTTGTGGTTTTGTCCTCTTATATCCTATGGATAACATAATCACCCCTCAGCATCGTGTAACGTGGCATTTCCGACCGGTATAATCCAGAAATCATCGGTTTCCTTTAACCTGAGTGCTGTCAGACGGAGTTAATGTTTAATCAAGCCTCAGCTAAGCGTAATTTAATCCTACATTCACAAAACAATCATTGCACCGAGACAATGCAAAGGTCAGCATGACGGAGTTAAATATTCAGACACATTTTCAAATGTCAGCATTGCAGTCTAGCTCCACATTACAACCAACAACAACAACAACAACAACGGCACCACCACTGATTTCCAGCTTCCAGTTTGTTTCTGCTCACGAGATAAAAAACATGCCAAATGTAAAACGTAAAGCTATTAAATAGAAAGAAATCGCATTAGCATTCATGAGCCTGGTGTTTCCATCGTTCTTCGCTTACACCAATGTTTATATCGGGAGAACTTCTGATATCTGAAATTGCAGTGAGAGTGTTGTGACAGGACTCGTGTCCTTATCTGACGATAAGATTTCACATTAATGTACGTTAGAGACCGGTCCGTAAGATCCGATCTGAAATTGCCTGGGTTCAGAATCGCAGCAGTCTGATTAAGAAACACCGAACAGAATGGTTTTCAAGGTGAAGAAATTTTTTAAATTATTATTATTACTTTTTAAAGACTATGTCTTAATCAAAGTGCAGTCATGCAGGATGGATTATACTGTATGTGTATGCATGTGCATTTCCATTTTTTCCAAAGTACTTTATGATCCGCAATAGAAAAAATAAATCATATTCATAGTAGGACACATTGGTCAGGGTCTTGGGAATTGGCCGCTGGTGAGGCGTGAACATTACCATCGCACTCGGTTGTGGAAGAAAAATACCCGGCGACAGAGTGATTCTGTTTGACTGCAGTGAGAACGTGATTTAATCCGGGATTGACTCTACAGAAAGTTTACCAAAAGTATATTTTGGGTAACAGGCAGCGTTGTTCTGTAGATGCGACCCAGGAGGCACAAACTGAGACGGAGTTGCAGCACAGAGGGAACGTCATGCGTTCTGGAGTTGAGCAAAACAAAAAAAAAAATAATAAAAGAATAAAAACTGAAAAAAAGGATGCTGTGCACAAAAGGTTTGTATTTTTAGGAATTATGGCTATAGTTCTGTGAAAAAGTATTTTCCCCATACCTAAGTTTTTTTGCATACTTGTCACACTTTTAATATTACACAAAGATAAACTTTCTTTCAGCTGCTCTTGTCAACTTGGCACAGGTTTTACGCCAGATGCAACCCTCCCATTATTGTAACTGCGCTTGGGACCGCCACCGCACGCAGAGGCTGGGTAGTATGAGGTGTGGCAACCCACCGATGGCACGACTCGAACCCAGATCCTTAGATTGCCAAAGCAACAACCTAGAGCCTGAGCCACCTACGCCACCACTCCCCTTAAAGTTACAGAAAGATAACCTGAGTTAATAAAAAAAAAAAAATCTGTTTTTTTAATAATGATTTCATTTATAAATGGAAAAAAAGCTGTCCAAACCTACCTGTCCCTAACCAAGCGTTTAACTTTCAATGAGTTTTTCACTACACACTGTGGAGGAATTTTGGCCCACTCTTCTTTGCAGAATTTTTTAATTCAGCCACATCAGAGGGTTTTCAATCATGAACAGCCTGTTTAAGGATCTCAATCAGATTTTAAATCTGAACTTTGACTAGGCCACTTAAGAGCTAGACTTTCTGGTGGGTTTCAGATCGTTTTTCTGCTGCATAACACAAGTGCGCTTTAGCTTGAGGTTATAAACTGATAGTCAGATATTCTCCTTTAGTAGTTTCTGGTAGAATTCATGGTTCCATCAATTATGGTAAGTCGTCCGGGTCCTGAAGCTGCAAAGCAGCCCCAGACCATCATGCTACCACCACCATGTTTGACTGTTGGTATGATTTTACACCAGATTTACGGGACGCACACCTTCCAAAAAGGTCAACTATTGTTTTCAAAATTTAAGTGTGACAAATATGCAACAAAAAATAAATTAATTAGGAAGGGGGCAAATACGTTTTCACAGCAACCAATGTAGTTTGCAAAAGTTTCAGAACAACAGGTAGGAAGGGTAGCATGCATAAGAGCACCGTCAGATTATCATTAAAATAAAACCCTTTTAGAGAGAAGAAAGTTATAGTAGAGTTATGAAAACAGAATACAAATCGATGTTACTCGTGCCTCAAGAGTAGTTTTAGTGCTAATATAAGTGCTTGGTGAGGATGTTTGAAGTCAGACAGTGATTCAGCTGTCTAGACAGACAGGAGAGAAGTCTTGTTGCATGCCTTCTTTGTGTCTTGAGTGGTCAATGTTCTCGTCAGAGGGAACGTAGTACAGATCAGGGTTCAATAAGTCTACGTCTAGATAGAGATGTGTCTGTATTATTTTTAGATCAAGACCTGAGGTTTTGGACTTGTTCTGATCCAGTCTTCTAGCCCTCACAATTTGGTCTTTGTCAAAGTCGCTCAAACCCTTATGCTTGCCCATTTTTTCTGATTCAGATGCATCAAGTTCTTGGACAAAATGTTCACTTGCTTCTTAATAAAGATCTCATCCTCTTCTAAGTGCTGTTGTAATGAGATATTGTAACTGCAGCTACTGTGAAAAGGTCCGAATTGTGATGGGTCAAAGCAATCACAGACCTGCAGCTCTTGTGGGATGTTCCCAGGCTGTTGTGGTCAGGACGCACCAATGTCATTAAGTAACATTGGCCAAGGCTCACTGCTGCACATGGGGCTTTATTGGAAGATATGGGAAGCCTAACCTAACCTTAAAGTTGGAGAAAGATTCTTCAGTATTATTTTTTCGGCAGATTAAACGCTTCACAGCGCTCACAACCACTTTGCTCATGTCAGAAAAGTTACACTTAAGTTTAATTTAAATTTAAGCTTTGAACACATAAAGGCACATGTTATCAGATCAGCGTCAATGTAAACAGATAAGTTGGATTCTTTAATAGTAATCATTTTATTCAGATCAAAGAAATGTTGTCCATGTAGACGTGGCTTGGAATCACATCAACCACTATTGCACTGGACTGTCATAATGAAATAATTTACAATGGCTTTCCATTTACAACTCAGCAAATCCCTGGAACATTGTTATAGTAAATTATAATCATTGCATGATACCCTTTCAGGTAGTTGAACACCAGCCACGCGTCCCAAACTTTTCTCACACACTATTGTCCTACATAGTCTTTGTAAGGAAAGTCTGAATGTCTGCCATGGTGTGAACTGACACTGATTATGTGTGTGCGTGTGTGTGTGTGAGCAAACAGTTGCTTGGCAGGTTTTTTTTGTACTGTGTACTGTCAGGTGTAGCGCAGTTTGAAAAAGGGAGCGGAGGAATGCAGAAAGAAAGAGACCTGGGAGAGGCACACGGCTGTGACCGTTAAATTAAATCTTGTGAGACTTAGAAGTGGACTGCTTCGGGGAAGCCCACGGAGACGACCATATGTGATGGAATTAGCAGTACTGTGTGGATCATGCTGGAGACAACAATTATTCCCTTTTTTCGCCTTTATTCCCCCTTTAATATCGAGCTTTAATCAAATCATAAAGACTGGAGAAAATAAGTGGTCACTTTTTCATATATAATGCTTTCGACCAGCCTTGTTTAGTCGTGCATTATGGAAGGGTTCACTGCCAGGAAACCACTTACTGTCAAAAGTGTCAAAGTGCCATGTCACTTGGACATGACATGATCTAAAGTCAATTGAAAATCAAAGCTGATGGAGTGGAGAGTGAGGAACAAATAGTGGTTGGCCCAGTTAGAAGGTTATGACACCTCTGTGCTTGTTCCAACACTAGGTACTGTATGCCTACAAAGAAATTGCAAACTGGTGTACAGGGAGAAAAAAACATTAAACCATTCATCTTAAAACCATAAATTTTTTTCTTTCCTAAACTGTTCCATTCTTATATAGGGCTTCCCAGACATCCCAGGTTTCTGGAGAAGAATTTTTTAGTTTGCACTGAAGCCAGAAGTTGTGCACTGGGGAAAAGGTAGCTCTTGGACTACTGGTTGGAAGGGTGTGAGGTCAAATCCTTAACCTTTTGTTAGGGATTATGTTTTAGTTGTAGGTGGGCAAAGTACACAAATACAGTCCTTGAGTAAAAGTAGATTCCATAGAGCAAATATTACTCAAGTAAAAGTACAAGTCTCCATTTACATGTGTGCTTGAGTAAACTTTTACTTAAGTATCAGATGTACGCATCAAAATTTCTCTCTCTGCTTCCCGATTGTGAACGTGCTGTTTTTTTGTCGCTGTCTACAACTGATTTCAAATACCTGAGATGTTATTAGGCGTGTTTCAAAGGAAAGGCAAGTCACATAATTCTGCGTAATAGTCAGCAGGTGATGAAATTCCTGCTTCCAATACTACACACCACTGTGGTTAGGTAATGCAACAATAGGCAGAAATATAGTGAAGTAAAAGTACTGAGATTTGCTGTACTTTGGAGTGGGGTTGAAGTAAAACATATCCTCTAATAAAACTACTGTAATGAAGTAGAGGTATGGAAAATATGTATTTTTCCCCCCCGATTTTCTCCCTAATTTAGTCGTATCCAATTCCTCCCCGTCACTAGGGGGCTCCACATTAAGGCTACTACTACCACTCAGTCGGGAGGGCCGAAG
>JAQMYL010000014.1:16887152-16920021 GCA_030014365.1 Clarias pachynema | reverse complement strand
TTGATTCCCGGCCAGGCTCGATTCCCGTCTCTGTGTGCATGGAGTTTGCATGTTCTCCCCGTGTTTGGTGGGTTTCCCCCGGGTACTCCGGTTTCCTCCCACAGTCCAAAGATATGCAGGTTAGGCTAATTGACGTTCCCAAATTGTGTGTGTCTGCAATGGATTGGCACAGTGTCCAGGATGTACCCTGCCCCGTGACCTAACCCTCCTGTGATAGGCTCCAGACCCCCCGCGACCCTGAATACAGGATAAAGCGGTATAGACGATGAGCGAGAGAATAAGTGAATTTATTTACAAATATTACGCGTTTCAATAGCCTGTTTTAAAAGGCAGATATCCGAGCTGCTTATGGGGATGCGGAGGAAGGAATTGACGTCTGCGCCGGTGACTTTGTGTTCCGAATGGTGGGGCTTTGTCTAAGTTCGCTTCACCGAGATTCCCTGGGAACGGAACAGGGAGCAGGGAGCACAGTGTGAATGCAACACAGCTACAGATTTAAAATTGTAATGTCACAACCTCAGCAGCAACCTCATTTCCCCTCTCGTCTGTTGCAACCACTCAGCATTCATCATCAGCAGTATGATTGTTTCTCACCGGGTCATGCCTTAAAATAGATGCTTTTTTAGAGCTTGAATGATTCGTAGGTCACCATGTGGATTAAACTGGACTAGACAGGAACGAGAGCCTATTAGAGAACTATTCCTCAAGACTGCAATAAAATAAAAGAAATTCTGGCTCAAGACTTTTGCACGGTCCTGTATATCGGGTGAATCATTTTCATTCATGATCATCACATTTAACATGTGCAAGTGCTTGAACTTTGATCTTCAACAAAGTGAATGTTTTCTGTTATGATCGTAATGTTAAATGTTACCCGGTATAATTCACCCGGGTGCATTCGGAGGTAAACGGTATATACCGGTATCAAGCCAAGAGAAGTTCAAGAGAAAGTTCCTCTGTAATTAATTATCCCCCGGCTTACATTTGGATGAAATGGTTATTCCTAAAATGCGTCTTGCTCATTTCCAGGCTAATGAGCTTGTTTACAAAGGCAGCCGTAACACACTTTAATGTGTTTGTGTTTGTGTGTGTTTCAGAGGCTGGTGTGGGGCTGGGGATCGGCGCCTGCTGTTTAACGCTAGAGAACAGCGCTCCTGGGATCTACATTCACAGCCTGGCTCCGGGATCTGTGGCCAAGATGGATGGCAGACTCAGGTGTTGCAAAATGAATCTCTTAATGCGACTGACTAGTTGCTGTTCATCTACAGGAGGTTATACTGTAGTAACTTTTTAATCCGATATCACACTGGTGCTACTGTATCCACAAAGAATGTAATCATTGCAGTTTGAATTATTTATCGCACCATAACTTGGAGCTGTTTGTTCAGATGGTAGCCGTTTAGAACGCTTGAATGGTGTTTCGAACGGTGAAGCTCTTTCTAAAAGGTGATCTCTATAACCGTCTGTCTGTACGTCTAGCCGAGGGGACCAGGTGTTAGAGGTGGACTCCGTGAGCCTCAGACATGCGGCGCTGAGTGAAGCCTACGCCATCCTGAGCGAGTGCGGGCCCGGCCCCGTGAGCCTCATCATCAGCCGACATCCCAACCCGAAGGTACAGTACAGTACGTTCGCGCAAACGGTGTCAGATAGACACTAGGAATTAGGAATAGCTGAAAATGTCTTTAGGAAGGACCAGCTCCACGCAGACGGTCTCCATCAGCATCTTTTCCCGTTCTGCCACATGAGCAGCCGTGAAAAAAAGGGCGGGAAAAAAAACTGCGTTCACCTGCTAACGTTTTAATCGTCACGTAAAAAAAAAAAAATGCCTGGAAACCAGAAACGTAAACAACATTCCTTGGGCCCGTGTGCAGCCGGATCGGGTTTCCCCTCCCGCTAATAAATGAAGATGTTGAGGAACAGCCCACGGTGGAGTAACGCCACAAGGGGGTTTGTGGTTGAAATATGCTGACGTGCTAAAAAAGATCGCTAAAGCTAACGGAGCATGAAGTTAGCGGCGTGAAGCCGGCCGTAACGCTTCCCACGTGACAAGAGGAGGAAATGGGTTCAAGTATGTCGACCTTTAATGTATCCGAGCCACAAGGTCTGTATGTGTGGAGGTGTGAGGATTTTAAATACTGTTGAGCACTAGGGTTTCTCAACGTGGGCGTTCAAGTCAAACCGGGACTCGTGATGAAATTTCTCGTGAATGAAGACGTAAAGTCAAGCACAGTGCGGTGATGAGACTCAGTAAAGCGTGCGAGTGCTGCAAGCGTTTAAAAAAAAGTCACACATCCGTGAAGGACGATCCCGGCTGAGTTGGCTCGGAGCCCAATGCAGTCGCTCATGTTCAGCATGCAGGATCCTGAAAAACTGCTGCAGGTTTGTGGGAACTGTACACGCGATCCTTCACCAACACGTTACAGGAACTCGGCTGGGAGTTATCGCCAGCACATCCCCCGTACAGTCCTGAGCCATTTCTACATGTTTGCGCCGTTCAAGGAGTTCCTGGGAGGCCAGCGTTTCAGACATGAAGCAGACCCCTGTTGATGGCCCCGGTGTACTGAGAAGCCTTGATGGTATCCAAGCACTAAGTGCATTAGGGTCGCAGGAGGATTATATGGAGAAATAAGGGTCGTTTTTAACTTTCATAACTGTGTTGGTATTCTGCACAATCAGAAGTCCCGTTTTGACTCGAACGCCAGAGAATTGTAGAATTCTCATTGTTTTGTTCGAGACAGGCTGGCATTTTATTCACTCACATAAACCACACGTAATTGCTTCCTGTTTACCTTCAGCTTGCAGGCTCAAATCTGTCTCGTTCACATTCCTTAACACAGACATAAACAGAAACAAAAATCCGTCTAGTCTCGTTACATAGAGTACAGTATATGATTATAACATAATGAAATGGAACAATCTTGTGCATAATACTGTATCAAAGAGTTCTTATATAATAATGATATAAGTTTATACATGTTGTCTTCGAATATTTTAATGAAAAAAGGAGGTAAAACTATTTTAATAATATATTTTATCTTATAAGGGCAGTACGGTGCGGCACTGGGTATTTGGATTACTGTATGTGAGCAGACTCACTGCGCTTATTTTCCCCTCAGACCTCCCAGAAACATGCTGGGTTATGCTAAATTGCATGTAGGGTTGAATAATTATGTGACTGTTCTCTCTCTGTGTGTGTGTGTGTGTGTGTGTGTGTGTGTGTATGTATGTGTGTGTGTGTGTGTGTGGTGCCCTATGATAAGACATGCTTTATGCAGTGTTCCTAGATTTGGCTTCAGATCCAGACCTACTGTAACTCTTATCAAGAGTTGTTAATGTACAGTAGATGAATGATTATCATAAGCTCATATTATTTTTTCCTGCTTTTTAATATATTAAAAATAATAACTTTTTTAAACAAAAAAGTTTAACTGTATTACACTTTTTTTAACCTATTGTTCTCCAACTTTTTAAGGTAATATCGTGTTATCTTTATAAACTTCCCATAATATATGTACACATTTTCACAATACTCTGCTTATAATGTTTTTTTTTGGTAATTTCCTCGTCATCAAAGGCTTCCAGACGTGTGTAAAGAATCACATCATCATTCAGCACATCATTTATTCAGTTATTCTATTACATGGAGTGTGTGGTGCCATCTGGTGGCAACAGCACCCCAAATAGTTTTTCTTTAGAAGGAAAGGTCTTAGATGATCTCATACTGTACATACTGTGTGATACCACAAGAACTATATACAGGGTGTCCTAAAAAAATTGACATCATCATTAGAAATATGAATATCCGAGTAACTACATTAAATTAAATAGGCGTCATGTTAAAAATCAAAATTCCATCAACATATTAATAACGGATAAAGATTTCATAACGGACTTTACGATTCGTATGAAACGTGGCCTCGTCACTGAAAACAAGACACTTTTCAAGTTTTTGTTGCATAGCTACACAGAATGAAATGTAAAACATTAAACTTAGTTAGTTTTTAAACATCTCATTCAAATTTGAGATCATTTGAGCGAGAATTGGCTATTGTTACAGTAGACTACGCAATGATGTCATTTTTTTGGAACACCCCGTATATTTAGGAGTGATGTCACTCACCATTAAAGCTCACTTTGATGTTTTAAAAACTATTATGTACCGTTATCTAATGAACATACTGTACAGATGCAATGGAGTTTTCATAATCACTTTTAAAATACCTTCATCTCTGTGTGTGTGTGTGTGTGTGTGTGTGTGTGTGTGTGTGTGTGTGTGTGTGTGTCTCAGATGTCTGAGCAGGAGATGGACGAAGTGATCACTCGCTCTACTCACAGAGACAGCATGGGCAGTCATTCTTCCTACAGTCTAGGTAAGAACGAATTCTTCAATTTCATCGTCCCAGTAATTCCCAAAAATAATGAGTGCCGCTTTGCTGATTTATTTTATTTTATTAATTACATTTTTTTGCCTAGATGCACATATGAGTTATTCTGTTTTAATTTGGGCTCAGTATTCACTTTTGTCCGACTGCTTTTTGTATGCAGGACAATCATCCAAAAGCCCTTCTCCCATGATGAAGGCCAGGCAAGGTGATGGCAACCAGGCCCTCAGCTGGACTATGAAGAGGTTTTTAGAGCCGGCCAGTCGAGTAAATAAGCAGCTCTTACCAAAAAAGAAAATATTTTTTATAAAGATATTATCATCATGATATTTATTCAAATGCATCATTTTTTTTTCTTTCTTCTCTGGTGGTTTTTGAGCTTTACTCTCAACATTCATCTCTGTTCCAAACCCTTTTCCCTTCAGCAAGCCTCTCTAAGCTCCGAAGTCGAGCTGTCTCAGTACTTCTCCCATGACGTCCCCAGCCAGTCTTCCCTTTCAGCGATGGGTTCGAGTGATGATGGTTTGCTGCACAACAGCAGGAGCTGCAGTTTCTCAGTGGATGAGTCACCAGCACCTCATTTACATGGTAACGCGGAAAGTCCGGCCAGCTGGAATGGCCCTGTATCACTACTGTACCGTGAAGTCGATTAAACCCTAACTCGAGTTATTTATTTATTTATTTATTTATTTTGTCTACAGCTTATAAAGAGGGTAGCGCTTGCGTTAGATCATCCGGCCCTGCCAATCGAACCACGGACCGGCAGTCTAGCGTGACCAGCAGCCCCGGGTCGGTCCGTAGCCCCCTCCTACGTCAGCGCTGCGTCATTTGCTATGAAGATGAAGATGCCAGCGATGAAGATGAAGACGAAAGACCTTTCTGTCACCTGAAACGAGGAAACTCGGACGCCGCTCAGCACCAGGAGGACGACTCGGGCATCGGCGTCGCGGCTTCGTCGTTGGAAGTGGACGACGAAAGCCAAGACGGCAGCGAGGGCAACCGGCTTGAAGCGGTCACTCCGTTTTACAGCAGCTCACTGGAGTCGGTGGAAGGAGGAGGAGGAGGAGGTAACGGTGCCGAACTACCTGTTTACTCTTCCGAGCATGGCGGCGCCAGGAAAGAGGCTAAGCGCTCGCCCAAGCTGGAGCACAAAGCTGTGACGCGTGTGAAGAGCATGATGAGTATCGAATGCCCCAACCCCAACCCGGCACAGAAACCCAAGCCTGAGGATGTCACTTCACCAACCCAAGTCACTCAGAGAGGGAGAGCGCAGCACCACTGCGGGAGAGGCGAACTCAGTGAACTGGCAGGGATCTGCACTATTGAGACTGTTGTTCTTAAGCGCAGTGAATCGGAGTCTTTTGGACTTGACCTAGAAATCAAGTCATCTCCTGTGAGGGTGCTGATTACTGGACTCAGGCCTGGAGGCGCTGCCGAGAGGGTAAAGTGCTCTTTAAGGAAAAGTGTCATCTGTTTTCCAATATTGTCGACTAAAAATGACAGTCTGCTCCTTTATCTCTGTTTATTAGGAAGCCAAGGGGAGAATGAATGTAGGAGATGAAATCGTGACCATTGGGGACACTCCAGTGCGCACCTGCTCCTATCAGGAAATCTGCGATCTCATGCACGACCTGCCAGTCACACTGACCTTAGAGATACAGAAGCCAGTCTCAGGTGAGATCTTTAAGTATTTACTCATTGCATCAAGCTTACAATCAAAGCAGCGCCTGATTTAGTTGCGTTACTTTGAAGTATAATAAAATAATAAGATGGTCATTATCAGGGACGCCGTGTTACCTTGAACGGGTGACAACATTCATTAATGATTTTTTTTTATTATCTACCCTTTTAGTTCTTAATAGACTGTAGTGCTCCAAGATGTTTAATCTTTCCGAACTGGAAAGACTTTTTCATTATGTCTCTGCAAATTCAATAACTCAGCATATAACCACCGAGTCCAAGTCATGAGAGCCACTAAATACTTACAGTCTGAGTCACGATTGTGCACTGTAATGAAGAGAACAGTCTGTCTTTCCCCATGCTGCCTTTAAAGACGTTGGAGCACAACAGACTTTCCCTTTCTGCCAGTGCCCGTCTCCTCCACCTCCCATGGAACTGCAGTCAGCCGACTTTGTAACAGTGGTGACTATGAATCCATTCACTGTCGTAGCGACCATAGAGTTTAGTCCCAGTGCTAATGTAGAAATGCCTTAGCCTTGATGTAGGTATGTAGATTGCCTGGTATTGTTTGTATATTTATTTATTTTTTCATAAAAGAAGTTTATTCAACTATTAATCATAATTTCTAAAATCAGCTCAACAAACACGCCTGGCCATTTAAACGTTGAAATACAGTTTGCACAGTAATCAATCATTTACACAGCACACAAATGACATAAACAATTTATATGTTTTTGATTTTATTTAAATTTTATTTAAAATGGTATAATTTTAACCACTGTTTTGTAGTTCCAAAAGATTTTGCTGCATTTTCTGCAGTAATAATTCTGCACACCAGGGGGTACAGAAAACTACACTGTATTGGTGTGAACTGAAGTATACATCATAAATAAATACTAATCATATGCTTTAAAATGATTTAACAACAACAACAAAAAATTATGTCTAAATGTTTTCGATCTGAAAATAAAATCATACGGTGGCTTAGTGGTTAGCACTGTCGCCTTGCACCTCCGGGGTCCGGGTTCGATTCCCACCTCGGGGTCTGTGTGAATGGAGTTTGCATGTTCTCCCAGTGCTTGGTGGGTTTCCTCCAGGTTCTCCGGTTTTCTCCTACAGTCCAAAGACATGCAGATTAGGATAATTGACGTTCCCAAATTACCCATAGTGTGTGTGTGTGTGAGTGTGTCTGTGTGTGCCCTGCAGTGGATTGGCAGCCTGTCCATGGTTTACCCCGCCTTGTGCCCTGGGATAGGCCTTAGGCCCCTCGCGATCCTATATTGGTAGATGAGATGAGATGAAGAAAATCATATATACTGTAGATATCTGGTTTAACATCTGCAAACTTAGAAAAAAAATTTTCTTCCTCCACAGTCTATTTACTGTAAATGTACATAAGGCAGTGAAGTGACCTGCTTATTCATTACAGTGCAAGCTAACTAACACAATAACATAGTGCTTTGTTAATCTAATGCCACTAATCTGTTTACTTACGCACATTAATTATTTATGTACCAAGTAGGAATTTTGTCATAAAAAAAAAAAAGGTAAATGTCATAAAAGGAAAAATGGTTTGTCATAACGTTGTGGTGACGTTAATTTGGGAACATTACGGACATTAGGACAACACTGATATTAGGCTGTTTGGTCAAGTTAGAATCATTGTTGATGAAATGCCATTGGAACAACATTACAGGAAGATGGAAGATTGGATAATGTTGAATGAAAGCCCCTAAAAGAGTGTGGCGATGTAATACCAAACCAATGGACTGAGCAGGATATATATATATAAACACACCAGACAACAGCAACACACCATAAAAACCACTTCATGTCTGAGACGTCTGTTAGAAACTTAAGACGCTCCAAATAAAGGTTAGAGGTTGTTAATGCATCATTCTCTTTGGGTCATTCATTCATTGTTGCCTCAACATAATTTTATCAAATTCATTCTAACTGTCAAAAACAACATTGTTCCAATGGTGGACATCATCGCAACTATATGACAATGGTCTTCCAGCGTTAATGTTCCTGCTGGGTATGTCCTCATGCTGGTTTAAATTGTGATTAATCTATTTTTTTGTTATAATTGTTGTAAACGTGAGTCAGATTCAGTAGAAACTTGTCCATGAAGTTTTAATGCAATGCACATATAGCTAGCATAATGTAACTTCAGGAAGTCCTGCGGCTCCATCGAGAGCAGTCTCTCAGGAAAGCCCTTGTAGCAAAAGTAGCTTCCTGGGCCTTTAGCAGCAATAAATTCTAAAACATAGAAGTCATATTTACTTTGCATATGTTGTGTTATTTTGTGTAAGATTGTGTGTTATAATAAGTTAGATTTTGGGATCTTGACTCCTTAGCTCATTTTTCAGCTTCATGCAACTCAGTATATGAAGTATGGATGTGATTTTAAAAAATAGCCGGCTTCCTGTGAGGGCTGAGACCACAGCAGTGGTTCTGTGTGTAAATATCATTTGCAATTCAAAGCAGTGAAATTTTATGGAAATGTGTCTGAATAGCTTACTGTCTCTGAAGAAAGCTATTTTCGAGATCATTTAAACCACAAAAAAAAAGACTTTACAGGGCCTGGTTTCAGTGTGTATTTGATTGATTGATATTTTGATGTTTTCAGACTTGTATTTAGTCTAGTGCTGTAAATCGATTAAAAATTTTAATCTAGTTAATCACAGTCATAGTATGCGATCAATTACGATTAATCACAGTTGTAAAATATTCTGATTGACTTGTATTGTAAACATGCAAGTGTTAAATAAAGAAATGCATGACAGACTGGTTAGAGGGAACAGATTATGCAGTTTTATCATAGCTGAAACATTAACATTTAACAAATCTCTCGAATGGGACTGGCAGTGCATCCAATGGCTGGGTAGTACGGGGTGAGGCAGCCCACCGATGACTAGACTCGAACCCCCTGGTCCTCATATCCGAAAATTAACAACCTAGATCCTTAACCATCACCACTTCCACATCTTACATTCATTACATGTATTCTTGAGCACACAACTTTGGTTTTACCCAAAATTCCATCTAGAAGCTTTTTATAATGAAACTTGCCCTTCAGCACACCTGGTGATCTTTCCTCAAGTATGCTTATCATCCGCATGAATTAATATTGACAGCCCTAGTTTAATCTTAAACTTATAAGGGACAAACAGAAATATTTTTTATAATAAGCTAGGTTTAAGACTGTTCATTCTTAGTAAAGCATATAATTTAGTATGTAAAGCAAAATCAAATAGTAGGGAAATAAAAATTTTTTTTTAAAAAGAGCCATTGTTTTTATATACAACATATAACCCATTTGACTTTATAATAACTATACCTTATAAGACACACTTGTCTACTGAACATTAAATTGTTTTTGTGAAATAACCCCTTTAATATTGTTCATTTCTTCAGCTGTAGATCGTCTCTCTACTTTGATGATGACTTCTAGCACTGAACCGTCTAATAATCAGGAAACGCCAAGAGCTCCCCTAGAGGAACAATCAAGCACGGACAAAACTGTTGTTGAAAATGCAGGATTTTCCCCGACAGAACCGAATTCTACAGAGACGGACGCAAACCACAATGAAAAGGTTCCTATGACTTACATCGACGAAGTCGTAAATGAGTTAAACCAATCTGAAAACAATGCAAAGTCAGTCTCAGAGACAGTTTCTGCTGCTGCTGCTGCCGCCGAAATGCCTCCATGTGCGGAAAATAGTGGCAGCAACCCAGAGAATAAGGAAAGTCTGACTAACCCACCACTACAGCCAACTGTTTTGGATTTCTCCGTCTTGGATCCAGGGAACAAAAGTTGCCATTTGCCGAAAGGAAAGACATTTTTGAACAGTTACTCCAGGAATTATAGTCAGCTCTCGGATGAAAACGCAGACCTTTCCGTGAAAGGATGCGAGGAGAAGCCGAGCATGTACGATATGTTAGAGGATAGCGATTCTGAGAGTGACTCCGCTAGAGACGCTGCTGTGAAAAATGAAAAGCCTCAAAGTGACTGTAAAGATACTCAGGACACCGACTCTGATGAGGAGGTCGAGCTGTGTTACAGCGTAGTCAGTCAAAGAAATCAAGAGAAGGTCAGTTATCCGACTCTTAACAAGGATATCTCAGGAAACCAGACGGATAAGGAGCTGATTGGTGACGGAGTACCTCAAAAAGCACCTTCGCACTTACAGGACTCAAAGAAAGCCGACTTTTCTACTTCTGTTACAGCACCAGAGAGTCCACTCGGTCCCCAGGCTACAAGTACAGAGTCTGGTTTGAGTGTGGAGCATGTTTCTGAAGAAAAAAAACAGACAATAAGTGTGACTCAGGGAGATTTGTCAAATCAAGAGCCGTCAGACAGTAAAGCTGAAAAGGTTTTGGCACCTGTCACAAACAGCGTGACACTTTCAAGTGTCAGTAATCCACCTGAAGCTCAGAATAATAGACAGCGGAGTCAAGAAAGGACATCTAAAATGCATTCAAATGAATTGTTAACCTCGGGTAAACCCGACACTGTGCAAGTGCCGTTCATGTCATCTGTAACGGAGCCAAAGGCTTTAGATATTTCTAGTGGGAAAACATCCAGTACACCATCTACAAAGGAGACAGAGAAGGAAAAAACGCACGACTCAAAGTCCAGCCCTTTGAATCATAAAACTTTGAACAATAATCCCCTCTCACCCAGCTTAAACAGCAGACTCCAACTCGAAGAGAAATCAAGCTGTTCTTCCAAACTTAAAGGTTTAAGTATTAAGAGTAAATGCAAAGGATTAGAGCAAACAGGAACCAGGACTCCCAATGCCGAAAACCTTTTATTAAAAAAGGCTCACTGCTCCCCCGTACAGTCACCCAAACTACCAGTCAAAAGAATCACACCTACAAGTAGTCCAAAAATCAGTAGATCACAAGAGAAGAGTAGTTCCTCTCTTAATAAACCAGTTGACCAAAGCCAGGAGATGAATCCCTCAGATCTGTCCAACAACTTCAAAGCGAATAAAACTATCAAATCCGAAACAGAATGTAAAAGTTCTCATCATGCGCAAAGTGAGGCGTCGAAAGGTGAGAACACAGCTACACGAAGATCTTTCATCAAAGTGCGCCTGTCGTCTTCTTTATCCCCAACGTCTTCATCAGCACCAGTTCTAGCGAGCAAGCAAACTGCAAATACCACTTCAACACAAGCTCAAGGAAGCCACTTGGCGCATGAAGATTCAGCATTGGGAACATGCGACTCTTCTATGCCTAGACAAGAGGAAAATGATTTGATAAAAAGCTCGACCAAACCCGACGACAAAGTGTGTAGCAGCATGTCCACCTCGGAGACTAGTCTCAAACCAAGCAAGTCCAAACCTTACCTTAAAGCATTGGACCGAAGGAGCTACTCAACAGATAGCGATATTCTCAAACGACATTCGTTTTCCGTTCAGCAAAGAATTAAATCCTTTGAGAACTTGGCCGGTTTTGATCGTCCCGTCATAAAAGGCATCGACATCCAGTCCTACGCCATTGTCCCGAAAGCCATTCTCAACAAGAGGTTGTCTGGTCCAGACCAGGTCAATGATAATCGCGTTCTGAAAAGGAGTCTTAGCTCCTGTGTAGACATTTTAAACGCCGGTCACTCTTCTTTACTGCAGCGAAAGAATTCTCCTTCTAAAACAGTTACGAGCGATTCTGAACCAACACCTTCGCCTGGATCCGCTGAGCCACGTCCAGAGGAAAGGGTGACAACTGAGGGTAGCGTACCCGAGTCCGGTGCAGTACAACATACTCCACCGGTCCTGCGCTCCCGCAATGCTCGTTTTAATGGTGGGATATCACGGTCGAAACTGAGGGAACTCCGGGCACTGAGCATGCCTGAGCTTGATAAGTTATGCACTCAGGACTTCTCCCAAGACCCTGGTGATGTCATGTTTAAGACAGAGCTGGAAATTCAACCTGCAATGCCCACACAACCCCCATCGGACAACCTACAGTGCACCATTGTGACCAAGATAAGCATGTCGGAGCCTGGGGAGCATGCACGAGAGCAAAGTGTGAGACAGTCAAGTTGGTCTGTTAGGTGAGTAGGCAGTGTGTTCTAGTTGAACCTGGAAATGATTGGCGTTTTATGCAAGCTCTTTAAAAAGAATTGGTAATATTTGACTGCTTGCAGAAAACCAAAATTTAACAACTACTGTATATAATAATGAGATTTATAAAATAAAAAAAAGTCTGCATGGATGGGAAAGGTTATTTGAGTGTAATTAAGTACCTACTAGTTAATTGATCCTGTTATTTAATACTCGAGTACCATAATTTATCATTTTCATTTCACGATGCATTATAACTCCTGTGTCGTATTCTTCCTATCACAGTCTGAAAGATTTATCATCGTCCCCTGCGGAGCAGAAGAAGGTACAGGATGTCCTGAATTCCCTTCCGGCTGCATCGGATGTGATAACTCTGATAAAGCAGGTTAAAAATCTTTCCGAGGTAATGTTCTAACACATGATATGTTTTTCAGCACGATCAGAATGAGCCGTAATAACCGTAATATGATCACACACAACCTGCTTTCTTAGTTTATATTTAGTACAGATGTATTGTTCCTGCTCAGGACTCTAATCAATGTATGTCTAAATGCTTTTGTCCAGGTTAACGAGGATGTTTACTTTGTGATCTTGATAAAAGATGTTGGTTCCGGACTGGGTTTCAGCATCGCCGGTGGGGTGGACCTGGAGCAGAAATCCATCACTGTAAACATCCCTAGTTTCATTCCTTACAGTTATAGCTTATATTTATCTTTTTTAATGTTGTGTTATTATATTTCCCTATTGTGCAATCACATTTTAATTGCTTTCAGTTTAGATGTGTCTACTGTATAGGATTATTTTGGCCAGCATTTTCCCAGTATATTCATTATGTTTTAATGCTTTAACAGTGAAATTACAAGGGGCATTCAAGTCAAACTGGGACTTTTGATGCAGAATAACAGAACACAGTTAATAAGAGTTAAAACTCTCTTTTTTTCTTTATATATCCCCCCCCCCGCTACACTAATGCACTTGTCCCAGTGTCTCACTAGTGCTTAAATGCCATGAAGATACACCAGAGCCATGAGCGGAGTGCCCGTTGCACGTCTGAAACGCAGCCTCCCAGGAACTCCTTTAATGAACCAAACATGTGGAAATGGCTTGGAGTGAGGTCAGGGTTGTACAGGGATGTGGCAATAACTTCCAGACGAGTTCCTGTAATGTGCAAGTGGTGTTAAATATGAGTAAATGAATGCCTGTATAATTCCGAGTTAAAAAAAAAAAAAGTTGTCTGTTGATTTTCATGGATCAGGGGTCCCACCATCATTCACGGACATACATCCTTCTTTAAAAAGTTTCACCATTCAAATAGTTTACCGCAGCTACGAGACTCATCACTGTAGTGTCCTTAAAGTTTTCTGTAAATTATAATTAGTATTATGGCTTCGTTCCTGAGAAAATTCATAAAGTCCCAGATTGACTTGAACGCCCCTTATTTTTTTTCTTCAGTCAACATATCTAATGTGCTTAAATAATTATTATTTTTTCCCCCCTCGACAGATCCATCGGGTATTCACACAAGGTGCCGCTGGCTTGGAAGGTACCATCCGTCGTGGGGACGTTGTGTTGTCCCTAAACGGCAGCAGTCTGAGTGGGAGAACCCATGGCGAGGCTCTCTCCTGTCTCCATCAGACAAAGCTAGCCAAACAGGCTCTTGTGGTTATCCAGAGAGGCAAAGACAGTGAACCGGTCACAGTTCGACAGGAACTTCTTATAAAACCCAGAACATGTTCTTCTTCAGCGTTCCCAGACATCAACAGGGAAAATGGAGCAGGTAAAAAAAATATATATATATATATATATATATATATATATAGAAAACACATTGCAAATCATTAGGCAGGCCACGTACTTTGAAGTACATTTTTAAGTTCTTCCAGAGATCACATATTCCAATCTCCGAGATTTCACAGCTTACCAAAGACAAGGAGCAAAAAGATGGTGTACAGTCCCTTATCTGTCAATCACAGGGACACTAGCCAATCATATGCATCTGTCAGTTCATGAATACAGAAGAGGGTGGATAGCACAGGTTTCCTATGTTTTAATTTCTCCCGTAATACCTTTAAATTGTTACAGTTTTCAGTAGGAATGTAGCAGATCAAAACAAAATATCAGTATTTTATATTTTTTACGTATTAAAAAAAAAATCTGATTACTGACTGATGTCACGACACAAATGACACATGAATCAAGCAAAGGGAAATGATTTATTTTTATGTTTTATTTTATTGGGGATATACTATCAATAAAAGACTTTTCTTTTTTTAACATATCCCAATATTGGCCTCTTCCAAATGGTTGAGATGTCACTTCATGGTAAAAGTATCAATACATTTCCAAATAATTGTTTTTAAAAGGCTAACGTTTAAAAATGCTAACGTTTAGACCTTTAGGTTAGTACCATTAGATCTACTTTGGGCTTTTGTTTAGCATATAGTGGCATAGTCGTAACCGAGTGGGAACGATGGCTCAATTAGGTTAAGGGTAATTTTTCGCATTACGCAACGCCACATGAGAGGGAACCAGTGCTGATATTCAATATAATAGAGTGACCTTAAATGTGATATTGGCTTTATATAACAGTAACTGTTATATAACGTGAATGTGCTCTACCCAAAAGATGAGAAGGATGTTAAAGGGTTAACGATGTTGTTGTTTTATTTTCCTGGCTTAAGATGAAGCTCTGGTACCATGACTATGTCAGTGTTGGATATCAGGGCCCTGATTTTAGTATTGTATTGAAAATAGAAAAGCTTAAGAGTGGGGAAAAAATATACTTTTCATTTTTTGCCGTCGTCATGATGACGATGGTGATAATAATAATAACAACAAATAATAATTATAATAATTAGTAGTAGTAGTAGTAGTATATTTAAATAATTTTATTAGCATGTACGATTGAAGGATACTCTTCAGCATTCGTGTGCTCTGTGTGTTCTATCGTAGCTGTGGAGGTTGGGCCGGATGGAGCGTTAAGCGTGGAGCTGCTGAAGACGTCAGCAGGACTGGGTTTCAGCTTGGAGGGGGGCAAAGCTTCAGCCCATGGTGACCGTCCCCTCTACATCAAACGCATTTTCCGAGGTAAACACCTCCTCCCATCTGAACTGCTGAACTCCACTAGGGGGGGATGTTGTTGCTATTAAGGTATCACGCAGCATCATGCTGGCAAAGCAAATTAAATGCTTCTTTAACAAGAAATATTCAAATTGTAGGTTGCATCCTTTTCAGGAGCTTGATTGTAAATAAATCATCGTGTTTAAAAAAAAAAAAAAAAGTGTAACTAAGGATGTATTTTCGTGCATCTTGTATGTCTTTTATATGTATTTATTCAGGAGGTGCCGCCGATCTCTCTCGAGTTATTGATGTCGGAGACGAGCTCCTGGCTATCAACGGGAGGTCTCTACAGGGCCTGATGCACTACGACGCCTGGAATGTTCTAAAGACTGCGTCCGAGGGCCCGATCCAGCTAGTCATTAGAAAACCACGCACCTCTGTATGACCTCGGAGGACTCGTGCGCTGCTGCATATAAACGCAGTGACAAGCTGATCTTCTTTTTCTTGTTACATGCAAAGACTTTTTTTCTCCCCTCCATTCTTTTGTACCACATCTCGGATTTTCTTGCGAGGGCTCGGCTGTTTCGAAGGCGATTTCGAAGGACGGAGTCTCCTCTATGAGTATTTGTGCAATCCTTGTAGCTTAAGCAGGTACTTATTTGTACAGTGTAATTCCCTGAACATGAAATTCCCCTTTTTGCTCTAAACGGATTTATTTTGTAAAAAAAAAAAAACTAAACTAAACAAAAAAAAATGAAAAAGCATCCTACCCAGATATTCTGAAGTTCTCTTTCTTTGATTGCTCGACTGACTTGAAGCTTTCATGTTGACATTTGGTGAAATTGCATCCCTTTTATTTGCTTTGATCTTCCTTACTTGTTTTTCTTAAGCCTGCTCACTGCCCTGTAAAGATTTTACAGTTCCTGTATAAAATGCTTGGTTTTTGTTGGGTTGGAATGTTTTCTAAAAAAAAAACAAAAAAACAAAAACCAAACAGCTATTGTATTTGCAATATTACACACGTCTGATGAAACCTAGTAGCTGTCATGTTGGAAAACGTCATACATTTCACCAGCAATGCTTTGAATCACTTTGTTTTCCTGACTATCTGCAGAACATTTTGCAGAACCTAATTGCGTGTATATTTTACAGACCTTGAGCTGTTGAATCGACATTGCTTTCGATGTTGAAATCACATTCTACATGAATGATTCGTGTAAATATTGCAATCACGAGCCGCAGCTTATCTCGATTCAGCATTTCGGAATATGGATATGTCTGTGGATTGCATTTACACTCGCACTTGCGTTTCTTAATCACAACCATTTGTAAAGAGACATGACATTTGTTTGTTTGTTTTTCAGTGCGGTCTTGTTATTTATTTCATTGCATTCTGTCTTAACATTCCCTCAGTCTTGTTATTTTCAGACCCACGACGGTACTGCAGCTTTATGCGTGAGCTCTTGCTACATTTCTGAGTAGATGCGGACCTTTTATTTATGTTCACCTGAAAGAGGCCTGGCATTTTGTGCAAAACGTATTTGTGACATACATTATATTTGAATTGTGTTATACTGTAATAAAAAAGACGTCAGTTTTTCAGTTGAATTATTACTACTGTTTGTTTTGCGTGATAATGTGCTGTTGTCAAAATCCATGTATGCAATTCCTGCCCATATTTACACTTACACTTTTATCTACTTAAATTCTCTTAAGTTCACAAAGAATGATGTGGAATGTAAGACCCCCACGGTCCTACCTAAATAACCACTTTTTTAAATCCGGGGTGAGCAGAAAAGTATCTCAGAATATGTTCCATTGATGTCAATGATGTGAACCGCGTAACCTGCTTCTGCATGATTTCATGCATTGTGTTTCCACAATGAGATTGGCGAACTGTATGCACGACCAGGAGTGTCCAGATGTTTTATAAGACTGGTAGGTGACTATATTTGTCATATAGTCTGATTGTGCCAGCAAAAAAAAAGAAAAAAAAAGTAGAAGTATTGCTGGAGTGTGTTAACATGGAGGTTTCAGACCTCCAAACTGTGTATTTGAGTATTTGGGGATATGTCAGGTAGAGCAAAAGTTATCATTATGTTCATAAAGAGTCAATTTAACACTGCCAGAATATGGGAATTACGTCGCAAAACTTCATTGCAATTCATTGTGGTTGTATAGCCTATTTCAAATGAAACTGTAATTCAAGCGTTTACATACAGTATAGTGCAATGCAAAAATACTGACCTTTAAATTCATTCATTTCATCTTCTAATAAACCACTTTATCCTGTGAACAGAGAATCAGAGGAGGAGACTTAGGGCACAAGTCGGGGTACAATGCAATCACAGGGCAGACACACAGGAACACCAATTAGCCTAATCTGCATGTCATTGGGCTCTTGGAAGAAACCGGAGTACCCTGAGCGAACCCACCAAGCACAGGGAGAACATGCGAACTCCATGCACGCAGACCCTCGACCCTGGAGGTTTGAGGCCACAGTGGTAACCACCTTATTAAATTGCTGTTTGGAAATGTATTTAATTGTTAAAAATCATCATCATCATCATCATCATTATCATCATCAACCCAGCCAGTAAGTTAGAAGTGCTGCGTTCTGATCAGGAACTAGTTTCCTAAGAAGTAGACCGCACAGGGAGCAGGAAGGGCCCAGTTTAAATTACACTGTGGAACGGCCCGCAGCGATCAGCAATCCATCGCTCTTCCTGTGATATGAAGACTTGAATTTTAATATCTCCAATATGACAGCTTGAAAAATAGTGAAAATGGTATTTTTAACAATCGAAGATATTTCCAAACAGCAATTTAATAAGGTAAGAAATTTTGCATTGAATTTTAAACGAATTTTCATTTGAAATATATACTATATTACCAAAAGTATTCGCTCGCCTGCCTTCACACGCATATAAACTTGAGTAACATCCAATTCTTAATCCATAGGGTTTAATATGTGGTTGGCCCCGCCCCCTTTGCAGCTATAACAGCTTCAACTTTTCCTTGAAGGCTTTCCACAAGTTCCACAGGTTTTAGTGTGTTTATGGGAATTTTTTAACATTAGTGCGGAGATTGTGAGTCATGGCTTCTCGTCCAACATCAGTGTCTGACCTCACAAATGCACTTTTGGAAGAAAAGTCAAAAATTCGCATAAACACACTCCTAAACCTTGTGGAAAGCCTTTCCAGAAGAGCTGAAGAATGGATTAAGATTTGGATGTTACTCAAGTTCATATGCATGTGAAGGCAGGCGAGCGAATACTTTTGGCAATATAGTACATAATACATAATACATCGCCATGCTTAAAATTTTAAACATTGTAAATACTGTAAGGTATTTTTTATCCTTTAAGATCAAATCGCAATGAAGAAAAGTTCAAACATTTTTATTGCAACACGTTTTTATTCCGTTTTTGCAATGCTATTTTTTTATTGAGGAATTTTGTCACTGTTATACGTCTATATATCTGCCTAACAGCTCAGTCATCCTAATATACAGATACTTGACACATGAGGACCTTTTTACCTTTACTGCAACAACATGTGTTAAAGCGAACTGTACACTTGGCACGAGTCTGCAGACGCTACAACACGGTCGACTGTTGTACCTGTGCAGATGGCAGCGAGAGACCCCTGAGAGTCCTGCCATCGCTTTCCCACTGCCAGAAATTCATCAAAACCTGGCGCAAGATGTTCCGCTAAATATGGATCTGTGTTCGGACTCGGACAACGGCTAGACTATGATAAAACTGCAGATGGTTTCGAAATACCCTGAATTTCCTAATGTTTATTCAGAGTGTAATTAATGAAGGATTATTTTTGCCAGAAGACTTAAAAATAGCTCGTATTGATGTGCCGGGGTAGGAGCAGACAGTGATGATGCAGCAGTTGAGAAACAGACTATTTTTACACCAAAGAGATGTGTAGAGGTGCAGAAGCTTGCCAGCCTTCGCATGCAGAAACTTTTTGAAGACGCAAGGAAGTTGTCCCAAACTCAGGGATTAAAGCATGGATTTGTTTATTCCTGGAGTATTCTGCATATTAAATTGCTTGAAAATGCAGTTTTTAGGGAAATCAGATGTTATAATAATACTGTTATAACAGAATACATCTGACAAAATAACGAGAAAAAAAAAACAGTTCGCTCTCAGTAATCTTATTGGACGAGAGGCATTCCACGAGTGGTGATAATAGGGCGTAACAGCACTGGACGTTTAATTATTAGTATCCTGTCATGTCACAGGTGTTCTAACAATCGTTAATTACACTAACTTGGTTGCCAGCATAGGACTTTCAAACTACTTTCACTCTGTGAATTACACTAGCTGTCGGGCGCCATCTTAACATTATGATGTAAATAAACAAACAAATAATAATCTGTTGATAAATAACTAGTGCTTATGGAACTGTTGTATGAAAGCAATACCATACTCAAGGTCATGGTTTTGTACTGAATATCAGCCTGGCTGTAATATGTTTAACACGGAAGCTTTCCTCTTTGTGCTTACAACCGCTTCACAGCCGTGCTGATATTCAGTATAACAGCACTCCCTCTCATGTGATATTAATTACATGTATGTATATATACAGTGTGTATATATAATTAAGTAAGCAACATCACATGAGAGGGAGTGCTGTTACAGTATGCTGTAAGCACAAAGGGGAAAGCTTCCGTGTTTTTTATATATATATATTATATATAATATTAACTTTCTCTATTTTTTGCAGTTCAGTAGGGCATGCTGTTCATTATTAGATTGCTATATCCTGACTGAATATCTGCCATGTACTATAATAATTTGCATGTCTAATTAAATATTATCATATTACAGTTTAAGAGTATAAAGGGACTGGCCATATGGTTTATGTGGTTAAGGGTATAGCAGTGACACCTCGTCAATAAACGCGATCATCTAGAAAATGTCACAAGGTTTCGGTTATCACGCGTTTCCTGTTTCTGCTCAAGCAAAGTCACACATTTTTGAGCGGTTAGCAAATGCACAAGAGCAGAAGGAAATCCTGCAGCATTCTCATGGACTAAAGTTCTAATATACTTCACTGAGTCATTTTATTTTGGTTTGAGTGGTATCGCATTAGAGATTAGTAATGAGCATGGAATGAGCATGCGCTCGGTATCTGACTGTGCAGTAATGGGGGGGGGAGTAAAAAAAAAAATTTTTTTAAAGAAAGTGAGTGGCCGTCTCGTTCTCAGAATGAGTCGACACTTGGGTTTGTGGACGTATCTAGAACGAAATGCATTTTCTGAGATGAGAAAGATTTCATCCAGTTCCATAAGAGGCGTGGCGTGCTGTCTATACTCAAGTGGGATGAAGTGATTGATCGATTGTCCTGTTGTCCAGTTGAGTGCAAACTCAATCTCCCATGCCAAGACAATGGAGGGAAATGTTCATCTATTTAACAACTCATCTACTTAAATGTACGAGGGTGAGTCAAAAATTATCCGCACTCTGGCTGAAGAAATGTCTTTTTAATTAACTTGTTGTAAAAAAAATACATAATTTTTCGACATAATCTGCTTGCTTTTCCAAGTTTTCATATTCCCTCGTTAAAAACATTTTTTTTTACACTGAGCTGCGAGCCACGAATGCATCAGATGTGGATCTTCATCCTTATAGGGCTGCTTTCCAGGGACCGAAGGGTTAAATTATTAACTTGCATCAGGACAAAATAAACTAAGAAGTACTGTCGAACACATTATTAAATGTGGTCGGAAAAAGAACAATCATCATTCTCACATGTGAGAACTCAAAGGACTGGGACTAAACAGCTGTGCGTCCATAAGATTGATGGGAAAAGCCATTGTTTGACGAAAGGTGGCCTTGTTATTCTGTAAGGCCTTTGTGCTATGATGTAGGTCCACTTGTCTGGAGGGTCACTGACTCGTCCGGGATGCATCGATGGTTACGTCTTTAATTTCAGCCAGTGTCTCTGCGACTTGGTCATAATTCACCTCCATCTCAAACGAGCAATCATCACTCACTCGACACTCGCAGGTTCTGACCCCACAGCTAAGTAATGAAAAGCACATGGCTTTATCTGTATTTCCCTCCTCGGAGCTCAGAGCGGCGACATCTAATTTCTCACTTTGCTGCCCTTCTTTGAATAGCGCAGCCAGCTCTGAATGATTGTGTTCTGAGAAACCGGGACCAGGTCTGGAATTTTTAAGACTCTTGCTCAAAAGGGAGATGTGCCAGGCTGTTTAAAATGGACAGCTCGTTGGTGTAACCACTGCTCCTCGAGTGGATGGCGTGCATTCTTAAAGAACTTCTACTGTCCAAGCGGGACCGTGTTCACTCTCGAATCATAAAAACCCCTGCTAATTCTTAGTGAGCTCATGTTTTATTCAGCTCCGAATAAGCCTGTGTTAGCCTATATAGTCTATACAGAGCGCACAATAAAGTCCAAAAGCGAATCTGCCACTGAGAGTTAACTTTCTCGTGTCAGCCATGAAAAAATAATGATTTCAGCAGGATTTAATTATTTAACATTTGTATAAGCGATGACGCATGGAGCCCCTCTCTTACAGAGCATCCTGGTGGGTTTTTTCTTTTTCTTTGTCTTTCTCTATTATGGCTGGCAAGTCAAAGTGTTTTTGGGTGTGATGTTGCAAAAAAAGAAAAAAAAAAAAGACACACATACTGTAAAGCTTCACTGCAGTTAAATATTTATATATAGATTAAATGCTGTGTGTCATAACACAAGAAACGAAATGCCTATGCTTGTAATAATTTCAGCAAATCACCGGAGGAATAATTTGCATTCAATATTCAAGAGATTTTATTTGCCGTTTGTACACATCCCAACAATATGGGTGCATTCATTTGATGTATTTATTTATTTATTTATTTATTGCATAAAAAAGCCCTCTGAGTCAGTGATAAAAAAAGCAAGATAAAGATAAGGAAAAAAAGATAAAAACATATTAATACATGGAATATGTTATCTGTCAGATTATAATAAACATTTTTCGGTACTAAAATGTACTATGGTTTACTTATGGCCCAAGCACTATGACATCATCCTATGTCGTCATAGTGTGTACGTTCTGAAGGTTCTAAAGATTTTGCTGCATAGTTCTTTCACACTTGCGTCTACGCACACGAAACCCGGTACACATTTAGATCTCATTGAACTAAACGACTTTCACATTGCATGTCATGGGCTCAACTTAACAGGACGTCAGCTATTTTGGGTCGTTTGCAAAATGCACCCAATTGATTTTGATCCACTCCCTGATCTCCGCCAAGCTGGGTCTACAGTATGTGATCCCAATATACTTAGGACACAAAAACTGCAGGGGGATTTTTGATATCTTAAGCCGGTCAGCCATGAAGACGCCTGGTTAATAGCTTTCTGTGTGACATTATATTATGTGCCATCATCATATTGAGTGACATCGTATTGAATGACATCATAGTGTGACGCTTGTTTCCAGCATCTTGGGCTTTTTGGAGGTCTAAACATATAAAATTCCCCTTTTTCTAAAATTATTTCATAATAGTACTGGCATGTCCCCTTTAAATGCATGTGCCCAGTCTGCCTGCTGTCTTTCTGGTGCACCCAGGTGACGATGGCGCAGGGTGCTTGGGCCCGCTCATCGTTGCTTGCAACTATATTTTAAATATGATCCTCAAATATGGAGCTATTGCACGTCTTCAAGTTTTTACATTACATTGCACTTTTTTTCTTTAATAATACATTTCTTTAAACCAGATACATGCACAGTGATTATAGCACACATATATTTTACTGTCTGTATAATCTAATACAGTATGATTTAAGTCTGTATTTCTATATGTAGGTAGCCACTGGGAGACGTGGGTGTCTTAGATACTGACATTGTCTCATGGCCAGGGTCCAGTGAGAGAGAGCGACAGTCAGGTACTGTAGGAGCAAAACATGATGTAAGGCTCATGAATTAATCCTACAGATGACAAGTGAGAATGAGCTCACACATTTCCTACCAACAATAGCCCAGTGCCAGCTAAATAAATCTACCCTCTGCCTGATTCCTGATGAACATCATATTTCTTTTACAGAACGAAAAAAAAATGAGTCAGGACAATGAGGTGAACTGAGCGAGACATTTGCAGCCTCTTTTTTTTCCCCCCTTTGTACCAGTTTTTGCTCCTTATGTGGAAATTCCCAAATATACATTACAGTACGGTCCTGGCTTTTTATCTGAATGGTTTTTCCTTTATAGTCAGCACAAGTGCCTGTTGTAAAAATGAATCCAACCCCTCTAAAAGATCCTATTAGATCATTCAGCACTCCTGTAAATTTGACTTAATCACAAAGTCGTCCTTTGTGCTCTTACAGCCCAGTGTGCCAAGTATGAAATCCCCAGGTTTGAACAGTTTCACACCCTTCTTTGTCTTAGACAAATGAACACGAGCATAAGCCAAGTGTAAGCATAGATTTTTTTGACTTGATGATGGATGTTCCAAATGCCTTACATGCGTTTTCCTAAATATTTTTCATCGCACTTAAGCAATGAATTGTTAATGTAATCACCGGCTACCTCCTGGAAAACCCCGAATCGATTTCCGCTTGGCTGAATGCATAATTAAAACCACTGCTGAGCATCTTGACCTTAAGAGTCAAGGTGCAGAAACAAGTCCCCCTCCCTTCCCCCAAAGCACCACACCCTTACAAAATGAAGGGGTTTACATACTGTACACAGGCACACAGAGAATACAGTATATGCTTATGTACAGTACCAATCAAAAGTCTAGACACACCTTTTAATTCCATGGTGTTTCCTGATTTTTATGTCTACATTGTAAAAACAATGATGAAGGCGTCCAAAATATGCGATAATCTCCTTTGAACAGTTGATATTGAGATGTTTCTGCTTCTTATGTTCTGTAAAACCTCCATAACGGCTCTAATCTGAGGTGCTGTTTGTTAATGATGATTGGTGATTTCTGACTCTAAATGAACTGCTTCTCTGCAGTAGAGGTAAGTTTTGGTCTTGCTTTCCTGGGATGGTCTTCATGAGAGTCGGTTTCATCATGGGTTTTGCAAATGCACTAGACAATACTGTTCTTGCAAGAACTAATCCGGAACAGCTGACCTCCGTGGCTTAAAATATCATCTGACTGGTGTTGTTGTTGGTGTTGCTGTTAATTATTTACTTAATTCCATATGTGTTATTTCATAGTTTTTATAAAAATCCAGTATGTGTGTGTTCTAGAATGTACTGTAGTAAATAAATCACTAAACAAAAAAACATTGAATTAAATGGTGCGTCCAAACATTTGACTTGTACTGTATATCCATGTTTGTTAAAAACTATTACAACATTTAAAAGGTTTTTTTTTTAAAGGGATATTTTCACAATGAACCACTAAAAACTTTTTTTTTTTTTTCTAAGAGTGCTTAAACAGTCTTAACCTTTTAAAGTTCTCCTCAGGTTTTTATTAGGACACATTTTCAAGGAAAAATTACAAAATGCATTAAACTTAACCTGATTGAGCCATCTCTACCATTTGGTTGAGATCAGTAAAAAATCAGTACTTTAATTCGTACACTTTTTAATTGCTTCCACAAGCAATAAAGTAGATCTCATGCCCGAAAACCATGCAAAATTTTATGTTATTTTTTCCCTCTAGGTTTTTGAACAAGTGATGTCACAACCATTTGGAAAAGGCATGTTGATTGTTATTACATATAAATGCCTGAAGAAAACAAAAAATGCTTCTTTTTTTTCCCTGTGTCTTTTTTCTTTCTTAAACTGTACCACAGCCAAAGGGCCTCCAAGGACAAATTAGTAACACCAATAGCGACAACCAAAACAAAACCTATAGCACATACAGTAATATCAAAAAACTGTGTAATGAAGAACCCTTCAGGGCAGCATTCAGTGGAATGAAATAAGACATCTTTAAATCTTGACTACACTTTGAATTTTTTGTCACATCTTAAAAACATCATTTAGAAAAAAATGTTCAGACTCTGTTGCTGAAGAGAGTTCCCTCAGGGGTCCTATGTATACTTTAATTTAAAGTCCTCATTAAAGGTTCTACCTCCATGATAGGAAAACACTGTAGTGTAGATTTTTGCATCGAAGGTCCAGGAGTTAATACAGTTTTATTTCCTACAAAGTACTAATAATGTAAAAATATATATGTTGTGGGATTTGAACCTGGGACCTTCTGAACCATAGACCAAAGCCTTAACCCCTGACCTCCAGGTAAGGGTACTTGGCTTTCATCCAAACAATGCTACTTCATGAAAAACAAGAATTTTCAATCCCTCAACCCTTTGACTGGGTTTGGCCCTAAACAGCTCATCAATTTATAATGTTCAAGAGTATTCAATTCTTCAGGAATCTTCAGGTGAACAAAAGATGCTTCATGGATTGCAAGTAGAACTTCCAAAGCTGACAGTAGGGTTGAGTTTTCATAGGATTCATAGAAACCGCAGTTCATGTGGTTCATCTCTCTTGGAGAACCTTCAGCAGAGGTCTCTCTTTTAGAAAAGGTGCCACATATGTCTTCAACATTTCCACACGTGCACATTTCCAAAGAACCCTTGAGGAATCATTTGCTTCCAAGAGTGCATAAGTAATTAATCAGCATTTGCCTCTCGACCTGCCGGCTCACTGAGAGAGGTATAAAAAAATGCTGCGGATGAAAAGAAAATAGTGGAGACTAATGCATTGTGAGCCACATAAAATCTCATCTCTCTGTTCGTGTTATACAGATCGCCCCTGAGGAACACAGGCCTCCAACACTGTGAGAAATTCATGCACACACAGCACCTGCACTTCCTCGCTTCACCTTTTCCCTGGGCCCTATAAATAAAACATCTGTCATCTCCCAGGATTCACATGCAGCTTGAGCCTGAGTGTCTTGTGTTCTAAGTGCTACACTCAGAAAGAAAAATGATTCCTTTAGGGCACTTCGGATAGTCAAAAGTTCTATGTTTTTAAAGGGACTTAATTAATAAATAGAAAACCGTCTGTTGTGGGGGTACAAAAGAGAAAGAACCCGAAGAAACCTGGGATGGAATGGGATCTTTAATTGTTATCAGTGTTTTGGGCTTTGTGGATATACTGTATACTATTGGGTGGCATAATGGCTTGGTGGTTAGCACTGTCTCATCTGGGTTCTGGGTTCGGTTGCTGCTTCGGGGTCTATTTGCATGTTCTCCTTGTGCTTGGTGGGTTTCCTCAAGGTACTCCCACAGTCCAAAGACATGCAAATTAGGCTAATTGGTGTCCCCAAATTGTCTGTAGTGTGTGAATGTTAACCAGAGGACCTACAGTACTATGGTTGTACTGTACATTTGGTACAATGATCACTATTGGCCTCCATGGTTCCTAGCTGCACTACAGAGGTTCCTAGACGGATGGAGCAAACCTTTAGTGAAATTTCTTTAGATGGTTAATGGTTTTTGGTCTCTTAAGGGAAACTTTTGCTTCTATTGTAGAATTAGGACAAAACCTGCAAAAGGAATCCTATTATCATTTATGGATCCATTTATTCAAGCCAAGGATGGATGGCTGCAATGACCTGTGACATACTTACAGTATGTTGCTAAGGTCAAAGGCAACAGACATGACCTTTTAATAAGGAACCATATAGGGCGCTGGATTTGACCTTTTGTCTCCTAAAAGTGAACTGTACAAGTTTTAAAATTTCATTTCAAGGAAAAAAGCCAATGTCCCAGGTCAGTGTTAATAAACTCATGTACATTTATTATTTTATAGCTATAAATCGATGGCTCTTGGAAGGAAAGAGATTGAAACGGAAAGATTTTGAGTACAATGCCACGATTATGTTGATGAAAATGTCTCCAGTCTCCAGACATTTAAGCCGACTTTACGTAGCATGGAGAGCAGATGATAAAGTGTATCAGAGTGCACACGGGTGCCTCGATGGCACACTTACCAACTATCTGCTTCTCTGTGAAATTGGAATTAATGAGCCGACTTCAGCAAGCAGTCAACTCAATGGTGCGAGAATTTCACTCTCTCAGTCAGCTACACTTACAGTGCCCCTCACTGCATGCCCATACTTACCTCAGCATGTTTTTACAACCAGCGTTTCCTAGAGAACTGTGTCGACAGATTTTACCCTTTCAGAACAGGGCACCGCTGGCTCTCAGCTGTGGCCTCGGAAATAAAGCAGCGCCTCGTGCCGTGGTGCGTTATAATAATCGCTGAACGCTGTCTCGATGGAGATGATGAGAGTGCCATGTGCTAAACAATTCATGTGATTCATCATCAGCAACTCATAGAGAAAGAGGACTAAAGATAAAAGGAAAGGAAATCGACTGTTTTTTTTAAATTAGGGGTCGCTTTCATTCATGGAACGTCTGTGGTTAGGATTAACTCTTGCGCAGCTTTGGAGGATGGGTCATGTCCAACTGCTGACTCAAGCTGTATTGGAGCACAGCTGGCATGTCTTCTTGGAATAACTCCAAAGAACAGCCTGTCAATAAGCCAGAACTAAAGCATCAAACTTTGGCTCACTGTTCTGTGTTCTGTGTTCTTTCGGTCTGTGGTTTAAAGCGTGCTGATACCTCATTATAGTACGTCCAGCTGTTTTGTATTACTTTTACATCACATCAATTTACCAATGCAAACTATTTTTCATTTATTGAAGATTTACAATAAATCTTACAATAAATCTCTTAAAATTAATTAGAGAAAACAAAAAAATTCAGACTTGCGACTTTCACTAGAAAAAGTTAGACTTTTACATTTGACACTGGAGACTCCTTTGAAAAATGCTAAATAAACATCATGCTGCCAAATCCGAGCTCATAGACGTTTTTACCAGCTGGTTGTAAAAAAAAAAAAAAAAAAAAAGGGGGACTCTATCCTGGATAATAACAGCACAGCTGGAAAGTAGACGCAATATCCCCTTAATACTTACAAAAAAAGAACAGGGTACTACACACACACTGTCTGCACTTACACTTTGTCTATGTCTGCCCTGGCTGTTGCTGCACCACAAAAGAAAAAGTTCACAGCTCAAGCATGGGGGCAGCATGATTCCCACCTCAATGAGCCCCCATTATTAAATGCTACAGTTCCTATTTTTCACCTCTAGGTGAAGTAATAACTCTGTAAATCTAAATCAGGCTGTGAGCACGCTGCCTGATTTATAACATAAAAAAAGTGAACTAATTAATAAAATATTAATATATCTGTCTAATAGTATTTTATTTGAATTTTAAATGTATGGAGCTGAGAATGAAGACTTGATCATTTGTTTAATGACTGATAGAGCATAAAGAACTGTACAGGACTGAAAGTGGGGTAAAAGTAAATATCTATATACAGAAGGCAGAGGAATTTCATGACACCTTCCTGGGGACTATGCGGAACATGTTGGTTGAAATTACCAGAAAACAACAGTAACAACATAATCAAAGTCAAATAATGACGTTTCAGATAAAAGTGATTGCCCTATCATGCGGAGATCACTAGTTTGCTTCCCGGGTGATGCTGTAGCCTCATGCACTCGGGGGCCTAGAGAGAGCTGATTGGCCGATCTCTTTCAGAGGGGTGGGATGGGAGGCACTTAGCGCTCTCACATCAATCATGGCTCCACAGCCAATCATGAGCATCCGTCAGCTCACGCAAGTGGAAGGAGCGGATAGCGCTGCCTCTGAGTGTGTTACGTCACTCCCAATGGTGCATGAGCGAGCAGTTCGAAAAGATGCGGTAGGCTAGCGTCACATGGTACAGAGGAAACAAGTGATAGTCTTTGGCCCTCCCTGACTGACTGGTAGTAGTAGCCCTAATGTGGGAGCCCCCTAGTGACGGGTGGGAATTGGATACTACTAAATTAGCTAAGAACATGCAATGAGAAGGACACAAGACCATGTCCCTGAAACAGCCTTAGACTGGACAACATTAGGAAAAAGGAAACCAGGACGATTCTGCAGCACCTGGAGATAAACAGTAACATCAGAATTACAGAACCTTGGATACACTTGGGAATAAAAGTGTCTAACGGCTAAGGACAGAGGCGGCTGACTGGTTGTGTTGCACTGGGTTGTCCAGGGGATGAAGAAGGTAAAAAGGTTTATAACAAAAAACAAACAAACAAAATCAAGTCTCACACACTGACATCATATATGTAAAAAAAATTATTTCAGCCCCAGTGGTGGCTCAGGGGTTAAGGCTATGGGGTACTGTTTAGAAGGTTGAAGGTTCACTGCAAAGCTGCCACTGTTGGACAATGGAGTTAGACTTTTAATCCTCTGCTCCAGGGGTGAGCATATTTTTCCTAAAATACTCACTCTAATAGATAAATAAAGGCTTCCATTCTTCTACAATTTGGTTTGTAAGTATTGGCTCAGTACATTGGACGAATGCGATTCTGTATCAGATCTATTCATCCATCCATCCAGCCATCCATCCAGTCAAGCCATCACCGCTAAATTATAGTTGCCTGGCAACCTACAAGCATGCACACACCATAATACACTATGGACAAATTGGAAACACCAGTCGATCGACAATGCGTGTGTTTGGACTACGGGGGGGAAAACCCACCAAGCATGGGAAGAACCAGAAAGTCCATGCCCACAAACTGGAGGTTAGATTCAGAATTGAAACCATCCACCACCCAGGAGGTGCAAGCTGACAATTCTAACCACTAATCAACCATCTTGGTATCACATCTTTATCTTCTATAAAAATAATATCATCTCCCTGGGACACTCTGGAGTGACGCACGGTCTGGTCATCCACAGCCATTCAGTCAACTTATGAGTAGTAGCTTCTTCTTCTTCCTTGATGTTTAACAATGTTTGGAGTGCTATAAGTTACAGTACATCACCATCACCTATAGATCTCACTTTCCCTCAACTTCCTGGTCTTTTAAAGCGGACTTTCCAGTCCAGTCTTCCTCAAAAAAAAAAAAAAAGCCATGAAATGCTTCCTTCTCTGATCAGTGACTTAAAAGACTTTTAACATTACCTTCGACTCTCCCTAGTTCTTGGAGCTGTGACATCATATTTAGCCTGTCCTGTATATACAGTATTTCCTGCATGTGAGCAGTACATGCTCAACAGTCTCACTTTCATGTATATCTCACAGAGGCCTTTCAGGTGCTTACCTACTAACTGAATGAACCCAAACGCTGGCTAAGTTGCGCGCAAATAGTTGACTGTTAAATGAACCATGCAAAATATTAAAACCAGAAATTCTGTGAGAAATTGGAAAGGTAGTTCCATCACAGGCGTGTCACAAGCGTTCCTCGCTCAGTTAACAGTAGGCAGCCACATCATCAACTTTTATGGCATACTGTGAGAATGTCACAGGAGAAACGTGATCAAGTGCGTCAGGTGTGACCTCATAGCTACTAAAACCCCAAATCGGATTGCCGAGCGTCTTCAGCTACAGCACATCCGACGAGTGAATTAAACCCTGGATCAGACTGATCAGACGGCACATACGACAGACAGGCTGCTGGAAGGGCTGCGAAAACATTGGAGCAGACTGAGGAGCGGCAGCGAGTTGACTGCACACCCCATTCTCAGGTAATGGTAACATGCAGACGTCAGGATCTGCACGTTTTTTATTGTTTGCGTGTTTTATTGTACACTAGACCACCGAACCTTCTTAAATTTTAATTCAATACACTTTCACCTCACACCTCCAGAGTCTGTGGTTTGAGTCCCGCCTTGGGTCTCTGTGCATGGAGTTTGCATGCTCTCCTTTTGCTTTATGGTAAATGGCTGTAGTGTGTGAATGAGCATGTGAGTGTGTGTGTGTGTGCCTTGCAATGGATTTGCACCCTGTCTAGTCCGCCAGGCCCTCTGTGATACAGGATAAGTATAACCGATATCAGCGATCCCATAGTCATCTCTCTTTCGCCATCGGATCGATCCACTTTAACCCTGGAATCAAATTTAGCCACGAAGTCATAGTACTGATAATACCACAGCACTGTATTAATATTCAACGCTATAGGTAGGAGATATGGGAAAGAAGCACAGACTGATGTATAACTACACATTTTTGCTTCTGGTAGAAGATTCTGGCAAGGTAGGAGAAATTGATAGAAAATTTTCTTTGAGCCGAGGTCTGAATTTCATGTTTGTGCTAGAATTCAGATCTCAATTCAGTATATGCAGTTATTGTAAGTCTATAAAAACTAAGCAGATTTCCGTAGGGAGGAACACTATCAGCCAAAACATGGTATTGGTGCTAAAACGTCTCATCTACTTTAGGTGAAAAAGTACATTTTCAGATAGGATCATATTAACACAATTTTTAATAATAGGGAGATAATTAACTCCCTGTGCATGCTTTGTTTTTTGTAAATATACATACACATTTATATAATAAAAACCACATTTGCTAAATATAAATAATGCACTTTTATGTAGTGTCTGTAACTTTTTCAAATTCAAATATTTCAGGGATCTTAATTGTCATTCAGATGAACTTTGGCCAATTTAGATTTCACATGAAAAGACATAAACCTGAAAAAAAAAAAAAATTCTAAAATGCTAAATTGTTAAGATATTGCTGTAAGAATTTGACATGGTTATGGGCACTACAGATTTTTTGCCAAAAGCTTTTACCAAAAAACAATTCAAGCAACAATTTTTAAGGGTCATATGCTTCTAGATGCTTGCACAAATTTTAGGATCAATACAATCAAAATATGAATTATTTGCATTTTAGATTATTCTTGTTTGAAGCGAGACAGTATAACACTGAAAAATGGCCATTTTTGGGCATGTATAAAATCATATCTCCAAAACGGTTGAAGTTAAAATAAGCAAGATTGTTCACTTCCATGTTTCATAAACTTCAGAAGTAGCTTCTGTGGCACACACATTTTCTGTATTATATGTATAACGTAGGTGGCACAGTACAGTGGTTAGTACCTCCATGGTCTGGGTTTGATTCCTGCCTTGGGGTCTGTGTGCGTGGAGTTTGCATTTTCTCCCTATGCTTGGTAGGTTTCCTCTGGGTTCTCTGGTTTCCTTACACAGTCCAAAGACATGCAGATTTATGTTAATTGGCATTCCCAAATTGCCTGTAGTGTATGAGTGCGTGTATGTGTGTGTCCATGGGATGAAGTCCATAAAGACATGGATGAGCGAGTTTAGTGTGGACGAACTTGACTGGCCTGTACACAGTCCTGACCTCAAACCAATACAACACCTTTGGGATAAATTAGAGTGGAGAATGTGATTCAGGTCTTCTCATCCAATATCTATATCTATGTCTGACCACACAAATGCATTTCTAGAAGAATGGTCAAAAATTCCCACAAACACACTCCTAATCCTTGTGGAAAGCCTTCCCAAAAGAGTTGAAGCTGTTATAGCTGCAAAGGGTGGGCCACCGTCATATTAAACCCTATGGATTAAGAATTGGATGTTACTCCCAAGTTCATATGGAGGTGAGCAAATACTTTTGGCAATATAGTGTATATATACAGAGTCAGGAAAAGAAAAATAGCATGATGTATATTATATAAATTTAATATTAATAATATTATCATATATATCAATATATAATGTATCGCAATAAATTTAGTATTAAAAGATTCATACATGTTTTTCTTTTCGTACACACACACACACACACACACACACACACACACACAAATACACAGTCATTGTAAGTTTGTAAAAAATAAGCATATATATA
>JAQMYL010000014.1:16850284-16866229 GCA_030014365.1 Clarias pachynema | reverse complement strand
TGAAGTCTTTACAGAGCAGAAGTAGCAGACACATCTCAATATCAACTGTTCAAAGGAGATTAATGCATTTTTTGGACCAGGTCAGGTGGTCGGTCCTCCAGGACCGGAGGTGAGAACCACTTACTGTACTTAAAGCAAACCATACACTTGGTGTCCAGTTGGACCAGAGATTGATTTCCTCTAGTTTTTTTTTTACCAGTTTAAGCAGCTTGCACTAAACTCTCGAAAATATATAAATGCTGTTTGTTTTAAGAGCGCATACAGTGAATGTACACAAGAGTACCATAGACACAGATACAATTCCTAGTGAAAGCTCAGTGTTATCAATTAAAGACCACAACGCAGCTCCACTTTGTACTGCAGGGCTCTGGAGAGAGCGTCACTGACCACAGCAGATATTTTATCAGTGCTTTTTTTTCCTTCTATGGGTTTTTACTAAGCCCTAATTTAATCAAGTCCAATTTCGATCACGGTTATGAGCAGCGGACGCCGCAGGGCTGTGCTTTATGGCTTTCACAGAAAACGGCAGCCGAGAACAACTCTATAACTAGAAATGGGCCGCGGAATCGGATCTCAACACACCTCGTGATTACGATGTGATATGATGGGTGTGTACAACACTTACACAACTGTCAAAGCTCCCTAATGAAACACCACTGATGTAACGCAGCATGGATCTGTGAGGCTGAGAAGGTGAGAAGACTTAATCAAGCTAGAGAAATGTAGAGCGCAGTTCACATTTCACTCCCAGCTTTCTGCTGTTTCAGTGTCATAACTGGAGTTTCGTATCAAATATGAAATATTCAACCAATTTTTTAAATCACCCTTTGTTATACAAAGGCTCAAAAATTTGTCCTAGTTTTTCAGGTGTATAAATAATGTAGCGGTATACAGGTATTTATTTACAGTATACATTACACCTGAAGAATGGTCTCTATTGAGGATAAGACGGTGTACACATTGTGGATCATCTTTATACGGTGCTGTTCTGACACGGTTAGCCTGTACGCTTTGTGTCTCCAGACCCCAGTGTCATATGACCTTAGACGTCAAACACTACAGTGTGTCAAAACAATCAAAACAATTCGCCTATTTCTTTCTACATAGGCTACGCGGGGGCTTGTTCAGTCCCTTGTTACTTCAAGACTGCATTACTACAACTCGCTCCCAGCAGGTCTGCCTCCGTCCACCGTCCGTCCTCTGCAGCTGATCCAGAACGTCTCGTTTTCAACCTTCCCAAGTTCGCCCTACTTCTCCTCTGCCTCTACTGGCTTCCTGTAGCTTCCCACATTAAATTTAAAACACTGATGCTCGCCTACAAAAACGAAAAACAGCCCAGTACCCTCTTAATGTAACTCTCAGCTCTAAATCACATCCCGCACCACACCACGCTCCCTCCGATCCTCCAGCACGGCTCGGTTGGTCCCACCAGTTCTCTCAGAGATCCAGACTGTTTTCTGTTCTGACACCTAGGTGGTGGTATGAACTTCCTCACAGATATCTGTACAGCTGAGTCTCTGCAAATCATTAAACGATGACTAAAGACCTACCTGCTTCTTCACCATTTGGGTCAATCTCCAAATTTAATAATATGTAAAATAATAATAAAAACTCAATAGAGCGTCTATCTAATGCCTGAATGTAAATGTACATCTGGGCAGTTATGTGTTAAGGACCCAACAGTGGCAACTTGCTGGTGTTGGGGTTTGACTCTATGACCTTCTGATCACAAACGCCTTAACCACTAAGTATTTTCTTACTTATTCATGCCTCAACGCTATACCCACAAAAATACCCATAATCTTGATGAGTTTAGTTCCCTCATTCTCATAGCTTGCATAAAACTTACACTGAGGGATAAATGCGTATCTATTTTTTTCAATTGAGAATTATTGAGAATTCATTGATTATTAATTTTTGTATTTATTAGGACCCAAGTGCGCAGGACCCTCTTGTTTTCCTAATGATTTTTTTCCCACCCTTTTGGACTTTTTGGGCGTCATGCTCAAAAACCCATGGAAAGGTCGGAAACTGCTGCCATTAGGATGCCTGAGAGTCGCCTGGCCCGGGGCCCTCGGGGGCCCCCACATGAGATTTTGCCGCATAGCTCATACGCACTTTCACGTAGGCACACGAAACTCGGTACACATTTAGAGCTCTTTGAGCCGAACAACTTTCGCACTGCATGTCCTGGGCTCAACTCAACATGAGGCTGGTTATTTTGGGTCGTTCGCAAAAACGCACCTGATGGATTTTGATATTCTCCTCCTAGGGAATTTATACGATCGCCACCAAACCGGGCCGATGTGATCTAAAGGTATCGAGGATGCAAAATTGTGGAGGGATTTCTGATATCTCAAACGGGTCAGCTGTGATAATGCCTTAAAATTGCACCGAAAAACCGAAAAAATTCAGTGACATCACATTGAGGAACACCATAGTGTGAGTCTTTTCTTCCAGCATCTGCGACCTATTGTACACACGTACACATCTCTCTCACAACACACACACACTTATATCACACACACATTACAAATGTTAACACACTCACACAGGCGCACAGGCATACACGAACACACTCATATATCACACATCACAAATTTAACACTCACACTCTCACATCTCTGTCTCACACGCCCGCGGACGCAGAAACACACACACACCCACACATACTAACGGGTCACATGTCACACACATACTGACACATCCACGCGTCTCACACACACACACACACACACACACACACACACACATAAACAAATATTTAGGGCCCAAACTGACATTAGCCCTGTATAGTGTGTGATGTGTGCAAGTTGTGCGGTGCCCCCGGGGTGGCGATGGCACAGGGTGCTTGGGCCCGTCATCGTTGCTTGCAACTATATTTAAACATTATAAACGTTGGGAAATGTCCGCAGTATATAGAATAACACTATATTTGCATATAAATGCTCATTCTGTCATGTGTTATTCCTTACTTTTAAAGACCAATTTTAAAACCTTTATAAAACAATAACACACTCGGAGGAAAGCGCTAGCCGCTCCTTCCACGTGCGCAAGCTCACAGACGCCCCTGATTGGCCGTAGAGCCATGGTTAATATGGGTGCGCGACTACCTCTCATCCCTCCCCCCTGAGAGAGCTCGGCCAATCAGCTCTCTCTGTGCCTCCGGCTGTGAGAGGAAAACAGCATCACCCGGGGTTCGAACCAGCGATCTCCGGATGATAGGGCGAGCGATTTACCACTGCGCCACTCGGAGGCACTTATTATGTTACTTTCACGTTACTTTGAAAACATCTGCCACGGCGTGTGCCTCAACCTGTTGTCGCTCCTCGCTCACTCCGTAGGCTCCCTACGTAGGCTCCCTACGTAGGTCACCCACCCCCACTCCCCGTTTCCTTTCCTGTTTTTTTTCTAAATAAAATGACCCCTTTTCCCGTAAGACCTCGTCTCGTGTCCGTGTGTCTGTGTTGCCACTCGTGCAGAAAGTGTGAACCCGTTACAACATCAAATGTAAAACTACACAGCTCCAAGACGATTGATTAAAGCGCATGCTCGTTAACTGATGCTGCTGATTGAAAAACATTATTTTTAAATGCATTTCGATACATTTTTAAACACTACATTTGTAACGTTACTAACGTAATGTTATTGACATTGGTAACTGTAATCAAATTACATGTAATGCGTTACATTACTGCGTTCTCAGGAAAAGTTATTAGATTACAGTAACGCGTTACACAGTAGTTTAGTTTACCTGATGCGCACTTAAGTGCAGTGTATTAAACTCACGCTAAACAGTTTTTAGTTTTTCAACCTACATATACAAACTTCGGGATTTATTCTATTTAGCGTTTGAACTTGACAAAAAAAAATTAAAAAATTGAGAATTTTCTTTTTTTATCCCTTGCTGAATGTAGTGTAGTAGTAAAAGGACAGCTTGTCTGTAGGTGTGTGTGTGTGTGTGTGTGTGTCCTAATGGCATTCTGTAGTCATGTGCTGTGTAATTAGTAAGTGGTGTGTCACGGCGCATGGACAAGATGTAGACGGCTCTTTTTTTAAAGTAGTAGTAGCTTGATTATTCTAAAAGTGTTTCAGTCGAAAATGTCCCCATGACGAGCACATGTACCTCACACTGAGATTAAGATCATTGATCATCACAGTAACAAAATGGTTCAGACAAAATGGTTATGATCCATTTTTAGATCCAGTCATCAGAGTGACACCTGAACACCTGGCGCAGTAGAAGAGATTAGGTCAATATTATGAACTTGTGAAGTTTAATTGCTCAAGATATGGAACATTAAAGAATATATAGAGAATCAGATACGGCACATACTGTGGCACAACACAGCGGGTGTTGTGGGTGGCTCATTTCCTTGCATCGTTGTGCATGAGGTTAGAGTGGACGGCTACGAAACTCATCTGTGATCTTGTATGTTCTGGTCAACACATAGATTTCCATTACAGCTGTAAGGGGGGAAAAATACACCCCACACACAATGACACACACACACACACACACAGGTGCATGACTGCTTTCGAGACTTTCATCCGGTGCTTCCACTATGAGTGGAAAGAAGAGACTTTGGTTATAAATAGAGTTGCCACAGCGATGATCGGGCCCAAGCACCTGCGCCATCACTGCCCGGGCGCACCAGATTTCGTTGAGTAGAGCCCGTGACATAGATACCGAAAGTTTAATAAGCTTAATAAGATCTGAATGTATACTGGGTTTTAAATGTGAACCAGATCTGACCGTCATGCGCACACGTCACATGACGTGTTCATGCTCACCGTAAATAAGGCACGGTAACTTCTTTCACTCATGTCCTTAATTATTTTTACGTTTTTAACTTTTAGACTTTCCTTTGCCCTTACCTACAGGTTCGCATACAGCTCCGTTCAGACATTTCTTTTGAGATCTCTTCAAACACGGAGTAGTTTTAGCAAAATTACGCTTTCTAACTTTGCTTCTTATTTTGTTTTACAGCATCATCACCCTAAATGTTTATTAGCTGTGATGCTTTTTGTTTTAGCACCGGAGATAACAATCTGTCTTTGGACACACGCACAAAAACATATCCACATTATTTATCACTGTTGTTACCTTTTTATTTATTCTAAATAAAACAAAAGGATCTTTTGCTGCCTCATTTCTATTACTCAGCGTTAGCCAACAAAGCAGCCGTGCTGCTGAAATCATACCTTCTCCAAGAGTGTGATGCTGAAATAATCAACACGTCTATAAGTTTAATCAGTTTAGTTTATTTTCATTGGTTCTCTCGCATAATGTGAGCTTTACAAGCCTTTACATAAACATATATAAATTTCAATCGGATTGTGTGGATATTATCTCTCCTTATTTGGAAAAAAGTGGGCGGAGCTTTGTCCCGATACCTCACTTTCCCACCACTGAAATCCCCCTTCAATGTCATCCTCCATCCTTTCTAGTGCAAAACTGTAATGAGCGCCGCCAGGTATTGATGTAAAAAAAAGTCACATGAATTCGGATTTGACTGTTCAGACTGAGGTCGCGTTCCAAAAAATCAGATCTGTATCTGATTTAGTCTACGTTCACATTACCAGCCTGAAGTAACTCATTTTAGATCTGATTTTTGTGGTCCAAAATCAAATATATATCTGATATGTGGTCATGCAGCTTGAATAATAACGGGCAACTTTAGTCCACTTTAGTCCACATTAGAGATAAAAGTCACTATGTGAACTGAAAATCCGATCTGACCAAAAAAAAAATCTGAATTGAACAATAGGCTTGCAGTATGAACGTAGCCTTAGGACAACATTTGGAAGTGACCCAAATCGAAATGGAAAAGATCAGATTTCATGCCGTTTGGCCCATACACACCGACGTGAGTCACATATGTGCTGACTTTGGTCACAGTGTGAACATAGCCTTAGTCTTAGCTGCAGCTTATCGTTTATTCCATCATCTTTAAAGGATTTCCTGAAAATCAGGCTCATAAACCTTTCATTTCTGAATTCGATAAAAGATTTTAAGGCTCACTGTCCTTTATCAGCAAGATTCGTTTTTAATGCTTGTCAGTGCTTAGTAGAATTCTGTGCGCTACAGTAAGGTGCAGTATTACTTCCTGAACTGTGGATTAGTAGCTCAGCATACAATAAAAAATAATGTAGTAGAAAATGGAATATTACAGCAGAGAAATCTTTCATTTTTTCCCCCCCAGATGCTTTAAATAAGCACATCTTCATTCTGTAGAAATCCTGAAGGACTCATAAGGGTGCTGAATTTAAGCATATTACTTTCTCATAATAATCTTATTTCCTCCATTTAATACCTCAGTGTGTGTCTCTCGTTTTTCATTTCGCATGAAGGTATCAGTTACTCTGAGATAATGTGAGCTCTTGGGTGTCTGCCAGCGGTTTTCGAGCGCTATCCAAAATATATTGTGGTCATGCTGCTAACAATCACCTGCTCTTGGCTTTTTACAATAAAAATCTCGAGGGCTCATACATCTTTAATGTACTTTTTTGGAAACTTTTTCCCTTTCCTTTTTTTTCTTTTCTCCTGGCTCATTATTAGCCTGAATATGAGCCCATTAGTTAGCTTCCAAATCCGACACTTTATTTTGATATAGTGCTTTCTAACACAATGGCCTTTTTAATTTATGACACTATTTACTTTTGTGAACAAGCCGTCTTTATTTTTTTGCCTTCCTGGCGAAGGTGATAATGAGGTTTGAACATTCTCTTCACATAATGTCCGGCTCGGAGTCATTAACACCATGATGAAGTGAAAATGCTGAAGAAATCTTGATTAGTGCAACCGAACATAATCAGCTGTTGCCAGCTCGCATGCTTTCATCAGCACATTAACTCGATGAAACGTTTAACACACATCGTATTTAGTTGTTAAAGCTTTAAGGGCATGTGCTCGGTGCTCTTGTGACCTCAGAGCCTCCGCTCTGTCAGTTATGCAGAAAAACAGTGGTTACGGATTTACATCTCATTCTGGTTAATCACGCGTCTGTAGTCACAAAGTACGACACAAAGTACACGGTTCGTTTTCTGTTTAGTCATATCTTTACTACAAAAGGTGAGGATATAAAATGCTGATTGAAAAAGTTCTTCAAGTTCCCGGTAGTATTTTTTATTCCATTATCAGATAGGACAAAGTGTGTATAAGGATGATAAAGAAAAGAATGAGCTGCTTTTGTTCGGGTTAAACTTATATCCAGAGTAAAACATTTGTTAACAGCGAATAATCTGATTTAAAATGCTTGACGCATTCAGGTAATTAAAAGTCCATGTCAGGCTTAAAATTAATAGTTTTTAAAAATCTTAACCACACACCGCTAGCCTATTTATACCAACCACACCTGGATCCACTACTGTGTGCATGACTTGTACTACACCTTTCAAGTTATAGCACAACTTTGGAAATATGTAAAGCACTGGCTCTAAATATAAAGAAGGGCTGTTGGTAGAAGGATGTCTGTTGGCACGCTCGGCTGATTTCGCTGCTGATCTTTGAAATCATTTGAGGAAAAAAAGAAATGTGCTGAGTAAAGCCGAGAAGATTTCATTATAACAGAGACTTAAAGGGATCAGTTGTAAAAATAAATCATCCGTTCTTTTGCTCCATAATTATGTTTGATTTCAGTAATCTGATTTATTTATTGATTGAGTCAGAGTGAATTATAATTCGCTCAGGTTTGAATGACTTTAACTGTGTAGTTGCCTCGTAGCAGTAATTAGACAACTGTTTCTGATTTTAGATGATTGTCACATTTTTGTGATTATTGATTTTGTATTCTGTTGCTGTTTTTGCAGTGTGTCCTACTCTGTACACGTCTCTGATGATTATCCAGGTAAAGTATTTATTTTATTTCCCTTCTTTTATATATTAAAATAAGGAAAACATGCCTATGGGTCCAGACATTCTGGCCACTTTTTTGGGTTTGTGGAATCAATCAAAAGGGTACAAAAAGGTACAAAAAGACGTGAATCGACCAAATCAGTCGACATTATTTATCTTTTTCATTCAAGACAAATATGTCTACTACAGTACTGTTGAAATGTCTTGAGCCGCCACTCATTCATTTCAAATTCGAACGTTATTTATCACAATTTTATTAGACGCATTTTTGAGCGTGATCATAGATCACTTTGGAGCTCAACAAACATTCCTCTGAAACTGAGCAGGTAAAGGAAACAGGGATGAAAATCAAAGAGCGAAAAACCTGCCAAAAATAAGAGTCAAGGTGGTCCTTCAGAAAGCCCGGAGAACTTTTCCTCAAGCCTACAGCAAAAATATAAGAAAGTCTGGCTCTTTGGAAGCAAAATATGAAGAAATGAGGGGTCTGTTCGAAGACTCAAGACTTGTGCGCAAAAAAAAAAAAAAGTTTGGACACACCTTCTATTTTCATGTTTTTTTTGTTTAGTGTTTTTTTTTCTACATTCTAGTATAATACTAGAGATTTCAAAAATAAAATAACACAAATGGCATTAGGTAATTAAGCAACAACAACAACAACAACAGTCAGTTATTATTTTAAGACATGAAGATCAGCTGTTCTGGAATAGTTCTTGCAAGAACAGTATTGTCAAGTGCATTAGCAAAACCCATTAAGCACCATGAAGGAACTGACTCTCATGAAGACCATCGCAGAAAGCAAGACCAAAACTAAATTAATTTAGAGTTCCCAGCCTCAGAAATCACCAATTAACAAACAGCACCTCGGATTAGAGCCGTTATGAAGGCTTTACAGACCACAAGTAGCTGATACATCTCGATATCAACTGTTCTAAGGAGATTATTGGATATTTTGGATGTTTTAAAATGTAGAAAGAAATAGAAATCAGGAAAGAAAGTGGAATTAGAAGTTGTGTCCAAACTTTTGACTGGTAGTGTACATGCAAGGAATATTAAATTATTTTAACTGTTTTACACGTGAGCTACTGTATGCATAAAACAAAGCCAATAAATCTGCAGATGTTACATATTCATTAACCATAATGACATTTAGTTGGCTTTGTTTCTCCTCCTGCTTGTCATAGTTTAATGAACAGCATATTTAAAGATCATGTCAAGTTTCACTGCACCGGCATGACAAGCAGCCGGAGTCTTTTAGTCAGGCTTTAATTCGGTCAATGAACTATAATTGGCCCGCCAAGAAAACCCCCGCAGGCCGTGTCATGTGAAATCACAGGTAATGTAGCTGTGGCTGAATTTGCCTTCTGCTTCAGCATAGGAACACATTTTAGCCCTTTTTTCACAACAATGGGTCACTTTATTTAAAATGGCACTTTATTTGGCTTTTACTCAGTCATTACACCGGTGCATTAATTTTAAGTGCATAAATACATATATTTGTCTACTTAAAGCTTTTTTAAGTAGACAAATAAAAATTTTTAACACAATGCTTTAGTGTAAACTTTATTAACCACAGGTTGGATGCTGGCAATGTGTTTTATTACCTTGACATTTTGCCCATGCAGGTTTGGAGAGTTAAATTCTGTCTGATATCATCACTAATGTTTCTAGTTGCCAAAATCAGGAATAAAACATATCAGGGCTGATTTACAGGAAAAATTATCCAGGATGCGGAGTTACTGCACTGTAGCCACCCAGAAGTTAATTATTTCCCTATAACTGCACATTCCAAAGTGTTTGTCCCCTTTTAAATCACTGTATTTCACTCTATGTGTATATCAGTGCCAAAAAAAAAATAAAAAAATTCCCCCCAAAAAAGACTAAAACGTCCTAATTATTATTATTGTTGTTGTTTTTTTTGTTTTTACGTTTATAATGACATTTAGTGTTGTGGAACACTAATCACTTAGCTGTATAAGCTATATAATCCAAAAAATATTTGGACACCTCAGTATCACATCCTTATATGTATCGTTCTCACAAAGATGGAAGCACACAATTGTACGAATAAGATGTCTTTCTATACCTTAGCATTACAGTTTCACTTCATAATAGACATCGAATGAACCCCAAATTGTTCACTGCCTGGCCAAAAAATACCCAAAAAAGATTCTCTTCAGCTTTGATTATATAGCACACAATGTGGTGGCCAGTTTATGTGTGAAAATCATTCCTCATGCTTCCAGAACCACTTTTTCACTATTTGAGTCCTGGAATATGTCATAGGTGTATAAGACATAGGTGTGATAACCTGGTGAATCAGTACATTCAGGTCATCAGCTGACTTCATTTTATTGAGACACATACTGTTGTTAAGTCGAGACCTGAGCAACTGAAGCAACCCCAGATCATAACACACTGCCTGCAGAGGATTGTACAGTAGCATGACGGGTGCATCGCTTCATGTGCTTTTCTTCTTACCCTGATGAATCCGTTACTCTGGAATAGGAATCAGATCTTTCTCCATTTCTCCAAAGTCCAATTCTCCAAAGTCCAATTTTTTATGCTTTTTTTTCTGATTCCTCTCACTAACAAGTGGATTTCTTATGGCCAAACAGCTGTTTAGCCCCAAATCATGTGATGCGTTCTCATCACATTGTGTGTATGGAAATGCTTACTTTCGCTGTTAAACCTAGCTGTGGTTTTACTGTTGATTTCTTACCACGCAACTTCACCCAGTGTTTCTCATCTCTATTCATATTTTCTTTTCCTAAACGCATTTCTTCCACAAAGCTGACGGTTCAGAATTATACATCCAGGTTTTTATAACATGTTGAAGGGTTCTTAATCCAGGTCCAGTCATTTCCAACCTCCTTAATTGTCTTCTTTGCTTTGATGCAGCAAAATAATTTGACCCTTCTGAAACGGTGATGTTTTTATTTTTATTTTTTGGCCTGGCGATGTAGAAATGACTCACAAGATGAGTCGTGTGTTTAAAATCTCATTACTGTCAACTCTTCTTTTAGCTGTTTAGAGTAGACGATCGGCTTCCTTATAAATCTCAGAATGATACCGTAACACTGATCCAGACCACATTTCCAAACTGGCGTCCAGTATTTTCAAGCTTAATCCTATCTCTGTCATAGTGTAAAGTGGACTTTGGATAAAGATGTGCTTTTCCTGGCTTAGATTTGGTCATTATTTACAAAAACTGTCAGTTTGTAAGGTTAAAAATCAATCATGAATTTATTAGTTTAACACAGTAACAGAGGGGGAAAAAAAACCCCACAGTACTTGTGCAGAACCAGAACTGAAAAATGTACTTTCATTGCTAATTTGATTTTGCATTACAAGAAAATGAATTGTGTGTTTTGAATAGATACGTATGACAAAATTCAATTATCGTAGTCTGTTCATCTGGTTATTGTGTCATTATTGTGTGCATGTAAACATGATTAATCAGAATTGTTTAATTAGGGCCTTATTAAAGCCATACTGTAATCTGGTTGACTATCGTCCATGTTAACACTAATAGATGTTCGGTGTTTCCCTTTCAGACAACACATACGTCTCAAACTCTGAGAACAACGATGACGTATTAGTCACAAGAGATCCCATACCAGTTATCTTTCATAGAATCGCAACAGGTAAAGCCTTTCTGATTCTATAGAGAGTGATTTTTTTATGTTTATGATTTAAATGAAAAACAATGCATACAAGAATTGAATGATGAAGCTATGCAGAACACTCTGTAGTTTAGCATGAAATTAGACTTTTTAAATTTTATACGTCTTCAACTCCTGGGCATGTGTAGATGATTTTTGAAATAGTCTGTTCATTTCACAGCACGCTGGCTGATTTCAGTTTTTGTCATTCAACATATCCATTTAATTGAACACGAAGTTTCGAACCAGATGGTAATTTCAAATTCAGCAGCTTATCCTGAGTTCATTGATTGTTCAGTTACGAAGTGATTCACACACATATTGTTTCTCAGTAGGTTTTTTTAGACTACAGATGGCCATTATCTTCTGTTAGTCAGTAAATCGGTACGTTGTCATACATTCTGGGACTAATTATACAGTTTAGGCCTAAAGTTTAATAGTTTTTTTCTTGTTTCTTTTGCTGTTTAAACCTGAAATAATCACTGCAACTGTTCATTTTTTCCTCCTGCGAACGTAAATAAAATTGTCTTGCAAAACATCTCGTACTGTAGATAATAAGCCACTTGTACACATGAAAGAGCCTTGTGCAGATGTGTACTGTATTCCCAGGCATTCTACAAGGGAATGATTGAGTTGGGTTGGAATATAGTGATTGTAAAGGCCATAGTATATAATTAATGAGGGTGTATCCACACTCTGGCTGTAGAATTTATTTAAATGAACTTTAGAAAAGAAACTTTTTTTTTCGACATAATCTTTGTGCTGTTCAATACACTTTGTCCGTTTGTCTGCAAGCTTTCGTATTCCCTCATTGTTTTAGACGGAGCTGCGAGTCACAAATGCGCAGCTCTCGTCACTTCTTCATCAGAAGTGAATCTTTGCTATCAGGGGACCAAACAGCTGGAAGTTCAATGGAGCAAGATCAGAACTATAGGGAGTATGGTTTAACGTCACAAAAAACGTTTGAGAAAATGTGAGGATGTGCATTGCCATGCGAGTTCGCTTTTTGCCGTTTAGGTTTGCCGTTTAGGTTGCTAACTGTAATGAGCACTGTTGATTGTTTAACTTTTTCCTGATAATGTTCCAATGCTGGGCCTCGAGAATCCCAGAAACCTGTAAGCAACAATTTTCCAGCTGATATTTGACTTTTCCGTGGTTGGCGATTGAGGGGCTGAAGAACAGTCCAGATTTTGTTTTCAGATATCCAAACTCTTCTGTTTACACTATTCAGTGAGTTGTCTCGGGTGTTTAGGGTGTTTTATTATTTAAAATATGAAATAATAATAATCACTGCATGCTATTCTCAAGTTAGAAATGAACTGATGTAACCCATTCACACCTGTGGAGTGTGGAGACCGTATACTTGAACAGAAAATGCTGATAAGACAGTTTAGGTTTTAATATAACCAGAGTGCGGATCTTTTTTGACTCACCCTCGTACATCGGTTTCAGTGAGCCTTCATGTCCTGTAAATGAGAGCAGAGTCACTTCGGGATAGAAATTTTTAACACGGAGAAAAAAAGGTAATCAGTCAGAATAAATTTGCATTGCTTTACAGTCACTGTTTCATCTAAATGAGAAAATAGATCCAAACCATACCAGAGACGCCGGTTTCTCCTTTAATGTGTCACTAATCCGTAAACGGCAGATGGTATAGAGTCATACGCTGTGAGTCATAAGCCCGATGCCTCCACTTTTGCTCTTAATAAAGCAAGAGCTCTATTTTTTTATATTTCAGTTTCAGATGTTTATCAGCACAACTTTGTCTAGACATAATACATTTTGTATTTCACAGATCTTTATCAGCTTCATAACTTCTACAGTAGCGTCTAGACCAAAAATAGTACCTCCAATGACTTGGTGTGACAAACAAAGACAATCTGCGAGATTGTTAAAATCATTAGCAGCATACAGTAGCTGATCGTCTGTAGCACAGTAGATAAAGCCTCAAGCTCCGGGTCTAAATCCCAGGAGTGATGACATGGAAGCAGTGAGAGCTACAAGCCTGCAAGGCATTTATCGAGATTTAGTATTTCGTGGTTAGTGGAATAAATGTAAATGAGTAATCTAAGGCTTATTTGCTATATATGCAGCACAGGACGGAGTGTACCTGACTGTGGAGGTGTCTAGTGATTCAGGGAAAATGCCTCCTTAATCAAATGTCAATGCAATAGAGAACTTGGATTTTCTGTTTTGATGTAATGCCATAATTGGCAAAAGATTGATAAATGATCTAATAAAGCAGGATAACTTGAATAAACAGCTCTGTGGGTGGAGATTATCATCAGTGATTTCACATTTTCCACAGAGATACGGACAGCTAACGATGACAGCTGTCTCTCCATCAAGTCAAGGCTTCAGATTGATAAAAACCCGGTAAGAGAGATACACCAGATATTCATTCATTAATGTGAATTGCACATGGCATCATAACTCATGACTTTTGTATTTTGCAGTGCCATTACACTGTAGAAGAGGATTCAGAGGGAGATAATGACTCTGAAGAGTTCTACTATGGTGGTCAGGTATGCATGTATAAATGCCTTTTTATTTGTATCTAATTTATCAGGAAATTCATTTTCCTACTGTAGGACATGACAAACTATAAATCCCAGATGTTTAAGCTGGCCCACTGGAAAAGTAAACGCGCCAGCGTGCTGCTCAGTACCGTGTTTTCGTCACCTGGAAATTTAACTGACTTCGAAAAATGACATTAATACAGATTAATGGAAACCAACCATTATGTGATCCAGTACCAAATCGAGCGTTTCAGACTTGAGCCTTCAGTGAGCTTCAAAGCTGTGAGCAAAAAACATTGCAAAGAAATGACTGTTACTGTAAATACTCTGTCTGACTGTAGAATATCTGGCTGTTTATTAACGGTTTTACTTAATAACTTAATACTTAATAACTGTGTATTAATTTACATTATGTTCAGAGAAGTTGTGTGTACTGGACAAAAAGAAAGAATATGCACATAATCCAGGTGGAAATTCATTTATTTTTGCAAGAGCTTGAAGTTCCAATCATAAGTAAAGTGTATATCATGCATGATAAATTTTAAACAACAAAATGGTCTAAGATGTTGTAGCATAATTTAAGTTGATATTGAATGATTCACAAATTCAAGTCCTACAGTGAGTGACATGCAAAAAAGCATTCCAGCTTAAAAATTGCCGGTAGCCTCTTAGCAGCTAAGGGAATCTAACTGTGTTGATAGTTATTAGGGATGGAAATCACTGGTTACCTCCCGATGCGATATTATCACCATACTTAGGTGCCAATTTTATTAAAATTGCGATTCTGTGAATATTTTTGATTTTATGAATATTCCGATTTGATATTAAAATTTCCCCCGATTTTGTTACAATTTTAAACCTTATAAAAAAGTTTAATGTTTGATTAAATGTAGCCCGTTTCTTATGACATGTGTTTTCTCACTTTAAAGCCAAGCGCAGCATTTAAACAATCCAAACTAACTTCAGATACAAGAGTTTATAACATTTAACTTAAAATTAAATTACACCAAAAAACTACAATTTAACATATATGTGTAATTATTATTTCTAAACAAACTTATAATTCACCCCTACCACACTGGATGAAAATGTGTAAATACTTCACACATTATGTACTGTAGGATTATTAAGCAGCGATGATGTTTTAACTCCTCAAATGCCACCAAAGTCTCAAAACTCAACTTGACAGTGAAGTCGCAGGCTGTGAGCACACGCGCGCGGCTTATAACGCGGGCACGTGGGGCTTCTAATGCATGCAATTTTCAAATGATTAGTGTCCACAAGAGTTGAGACTTGTGTAAGCACGTGTAATGAGTGGATTTTAGACTAATTTACTCACAAAGTTTGAAGAAAAAGGCCACATACAGTAGAAGCTTCTAAGCTCGGTACAGCATTGTTTATATCTGAGGCTGGTCGTCCGATCACCGGTCACGGCTAATCATACTATAATACAGCCAATTCTGGTCAGTGGGACCGGTTCATCTCTATTATTATTCATATATTATGAATATATTTTTTTCCCATTTCTAGTAGTTAACGTTAACTATTTAAATGAAGAAGCAGCGGGGGGGTCCAAGTACTGGAGAAACAGTACTACACGACCTACTAACCCACCAAACTAATTAAAAATTAACCTCACAGAATCCAGGGACAAAACAATCACACACTGTTTTTCAAACAACCAACAGCAATGAAAAGTTTCACTCAATCATTTTCTATACTGCTTTATTCTGTATACAGGGTCACATACAGGGCCTGGAGCCTGTCGCAAGAGAATTAGACAGGTGTAGGATTACAAATTTATAAAATGTTAAATCTAGCTTCCAACCTAATAGTATATAAACTGAAAGAGTTATGTACCTTGGGTTTTACATTTTAAGGTAAAGTTGGTGACATTCTAAGAAGA
>JAQMYL010000014.1:16816167-16841574 GCA_030014365.1 Clarias pachynema | reverse complement strand
AAATTAAATTTTTATCCAAATTAAGGGAACTCAAGTGATCAGTTTTAGAAAAGGCTGAATTTTTTGATGACTGAGCTATACTAGTTATAAACTTGAATTAAAATCTGTAATTAAGAGTGTAGAAGTACCTTGTTTTCACTTATGTTTACGCTGGTTTTCTGCCAGAACCAATCAACTTGAGTCTGAAAAGTGGTGCTATATTCCTTCTGGTCTCTTTCAAATGAATATAATGTGTTGCTAATAGCTCCTGTAATAGAAGAGAAGTTCAGGTAATTGTCTTGAGCTTCATTTAATAGAAGAGGGAGGTACATCCCAAATGATTGCTCTTTCTGAGTATCAGTTGGCCTTAAAAAAAATTAGAGAATTTATTAAATCTTGGTCAGTAGCTCCGAGCTATAGGTCATGGACATAACCTTTATTTTTATTTATTTTTTTTGCATACTGTGATAGTTCTTGTATAAAATAGGTAACTTGTATTAACCTTTTAGACATTGTATTGCACCACAGATTGTGTGACTTGGGTCTATTTGTCTTCCATTTTGCGGGATAGATCTTGGCAAAGAGTTGCCAAAAAAGCATGCTGGTTTTGAGTTTGGTGTGTTCTCACTATTCCCACAAGAGACAAAATTTAAATGTTCTCAGATATATTGACAGATTTTACAGACAGATAGATAGAATTTTGTCATTGCATAGTACAAGAATGCAGATTAGCATCCACCAAAAGTGTAGTGGGGGGTCAAATGGTTAAGGCTGTGGGTTACTGAACGGGAGGTCAGGGGTTTGACCCCAAGCACTGTCAAGTTGGCACTGTTGACCCCTTGAGCAAGGCCCCTAACCCTATCTGTTCCTGGGGTGCTGTATCCTTGCTGACCCTGCGCTCTGAACCCAGCTTTCTAACTGAGATATGTGAAAAAATAATTTCACTGTGCTGTAAGGTATAGTACATGTGACAAATAATTGAATATTATCATTATTATAAGTGCAAATGTACATCAATGCAAATCATCAACACTACACAGAATTTGCTCAGAATAAAACACCACACACTACTGAGCTATAAATATTGAACGTGTTTATTAGGGAGCCTATGACTGCGCTTTGAGTAGATTATAGGGGTTGAGATTTTACACTCCTTACGCCACAGGATGGTGTCTGGGAAGGAATGCACTCAGACTAGCCTGAAATAAATGAAACTTTTATGACTGCCTTGAAAATCAGCTTGATTATCCCCAGGCATACATTGTCAAAAAACACCTACTGTAATTCAATTATATTTTATTTGTATAGCGCTTTTAACAATTGACATTTTCGCAAAGCAGCTTTACACAATCAAAAGAATTAAGTTTGTATGAAATGTGAATTTGTATGAATCAAAATAATAAGATTGTCCCTGATGTGCAAGCCGAGGACGACGGCTACAGTGGCAAGGAAAAAGTCCCTGAGATGGTAATAGGAAGAAACCTTGAGAGGAACCAGACTCAATCAGGGAACCCATCCTCTTTCGGGTGAAACATACAGTATAGCAGGGATTGATCTGCAGTCATACTGTGTGTTAGGAGGCTGGAAGTTTTTAAGTTAACATGGAGTCCAGTTCGTTATTGGAGGCTCAGGTAGACTGTAGGAAACTCCAGTCCTGAACTATCCAGTCCTGAACTATCGAGTGAAGGCCTCAAAGAACAACTGTCAGCATTAGCCGAGGCCAGGCCCGTGTTCGTGGAAAAGTGGAACTGTCCCCAGTCACCACACGCATCCCAAGCAGACCACACGGGGCATCCATGCGACGAGATCTCCAACTAGAAGCGGGACACCAGGACGAGTTAGACAAGTCCAGAGGCCAGAGGGGTCTGTCAGGTCTGTCTGTCTGTCAGGAGCGACATGTATAGTTAGACAGAGAGACAGGGAGGGGGAGAGAGAGAGGGAGAGAGAGAAGAAGAGAGCAGAAGAGGAGAGAGCAGAAGAGTAGGAGAAATAACAGTTAGGTATGGTCACTGTTACACAATGTATATTTAGTGCAAAGTGCAAGCAGGGACTCCGGCATGACTAAATACAGTCAGTCCCTGTTAGTTATGCAGCATAACTAAAAGGGAGAGCCAGAAGGAAACACAGACATGAGGGCTCCCTGAGATCTAAAGCAACCAATCACTTCACCGTCAAAACGTCACTGTACATACTGTACATACAAGTGCAAAATGCAAACTCTGAAAATTCATGAGTTTTACATGTTTTTATTTATGATTTCAGATGCAGAATGGCTTTAAGTATTTAAAGTATGGCATTACTGAAAGTCTTGTTTAGTGTTTGTTTTCTAACAGTGAATGAATCACCTGAACTTGTATATCAGGTGTAACTGTCTTTTATTGTCCTTTTAGGGAATATGGTGCAATTGATGATGTAGACATTGATCTACATATTGATGTCAGTTTCCTCGATGTAAGTATGAAATATTTACTTTGACATGGCACTGTTTGCTGCAGAAGTGTTTATACCGCATTATACAGTGTGGTCCAAAGGTCTGAGCACATTAGTGAAAATGCTTCGATTGAAATTATTTTTGCAATTTACTCACTCACTCATCTTCTATACCGCTTTATCCTGTATTCAGGGTTGCGGGGACCTGGAGCCTATCCCAGGAGGCTTAGGGCACGAGGCGGGGTACACCCTGGATAGGGTGCCAATCTATCGCAGGGCACACACACACACACACACACTACGGTCAGTTTTGGGAACGCCAATTAGCCTAACCTGCATATCTTTTGGACTGTGGGAGGAAACCGGAGTACCCGGAGGTACCCCCACCAAGCAGGAGAACATGCAAACTCCATGCACACAGAGACGGGAATCGAGCCTGGCCGGGAATCGAACCCAGACCCTGGCGGTGCAAGGTGACAGTGCTAACCACTACACCACCGTGCCGCCCTTTTTAAAATTTAATACAACAGATTTCATTACAAGTTATATTATTGACAAAAACTAGTATGGCAAGGAGAAGATTTCAAATGATGAAATTAATTTCATAATTTTTTGCCATTTGTTTAATCCTTTGGTGTCCTCCCACAGTCCAAAGACATGCATATTAGGTTAATTGGCGATTCCTAATTGCCTGTGAGTGTGTGTTTGTGTCCTACAATGAATTGGCACCCAATTCCAGGGTGTACTCCTCCTCGTGCCCGAAGTCTACTGGGATAGGCTCCAGGCTTCCTGCGACCCTGTACAGGATAAGCGGTTTAGAAATTGAATGAATTTATGAAAGTTTCATCCCCTTTGATGACAGCTTGCAGCTGAGCTGGCATGTACTCTAGACTTTTGCGCAAAAAACCTCATTATCCATTTTAGATCACACATCTATTGGAGTGTTGTCTGAACACATGCTTCAGTACAAGAGATTAGGCGTGAGGAAATATCTGCCCTTAACGTGGTCAATATCACAATTCATTTGCTTGAATTTAAAAATCCATTGGTTTATTTCCAGTTTTTGTAGTTTTTTTTGTTCTCAGACTTTTGGATCCCTGTGTGTATGTAAGAAAACTTACTACTAGATTGTTCCACAGGAGGAAATTGCCCTTGCCTGGGATGTGAACAGGACCGAACCTTTTATCATACGTCTTCACTGCTCGCTCACGCAGTATCTGAATGGACCAGGTCAGAGCAAAAAATGCTCACATGCTACATATACACATTTACATGTTTACTGAATATGTCTTCATACATGCTTAAATCATTTTTAAAACAATGTATCCCAAAGCCTGCAGTGGTTTATGTGATGCAATAGTGTAGCATCTAATCCTACAGTACATAAACTAGCAGGTCTTGTTAGTACGAAATACTAAATACTTACTAGAGAGTGTCCGCTTTTGTCCTTTGCTTTGTTCTAGTTCCCACCGTTGACGTATTTCAAACGTCCACAAAAGACAGGTTTGGCCTGGGACATCAACTGAAAAAGTATGACTTACAAAAAAAAAGAAAGAAATGATACTATATCAGATCTTATCCAACCTCTAAATCGTTTTGCTCCGCACTTCATGATACTGTTTGAATCTCTTATCAGGATAATGCAGACCTTTGTCACACAGCAGTGGAAGCATCATACTAAAGACAAGCTTAACTGCCCTCATAGCAAAAAGCAGACAGATAAGAAGGTGAAGTCTCCTCTGCACATCTTCTCAACACTCCGCAGGTAAGAGCAACACACAAGAACAAGCTCTCAACCGTTTTTTTTTGTTCTGTTATATAAAACCTGACACTCCACAGCTGGTGCGCCTCTAAGATCAAGTGTTGGTGTAGATGTGGTATATATTACTTACACATTTAAACTCATTCTTCTAAAAATCACCGAGTTTGAAAATTAGCATTCATTCATTTACCAGACGTCTCATTATCCACGTTCGTGATTTATATGACGACTGCTAGATTGTGTTAAAATATTATGTGTCTGATTATCTCAAGCTGTTAAAATCTCCCTTCATGTCGATTTTTTTCTCCCAGTGAGAATGGTTTAGATCTGATGCAAAAAGAAACATTATTACAGAAACAAGTAACATTAGGAGGGATTGTACACACACACACACACACACACACATAGTAATGTTTCCCCCTTGATTTCTGTTTCCTAATTATACTTCTGCTGTTCTGTGTTAATGGAGGTCCCCCAGCTATCCCCCACCAGGCTGCACAAAGAACAAAAAGAAACTCAAGCACGAGCAGGATGGTGTGTCCAAATCGCACCGGCTCTTGCGCCGTACCTGTTCGGGCGCAGTGAAGACTGAGGTAGACGGCTGTGCCGGAAAGCAACACAAACTCCTGGGACCTTCGCTGTCAGAGCAGACGCCTGGCCTCAAACCACCTCAGCGGCTCCTGTCGAGGCCCGAAGAGAACGTGCTCTCGCGGTCTCACCGTCTCCTGCCACGCTCCGGCTCAGGTGAGCCTCGGTGTGAACGTAGCACAGGCGCCGACAGTAGCAGCAGCAGTCTGAAACCTCACCGGCTCCTGCACCGAACCGACGAGCTAGACGGTCTCAAGCACCACCACCGGCTCCTCGGCAGGTCCTGCTCCAGCAGTGCCAAGATGACAAAAGGTGAGGCGCTCAAGGAGCCGACTGGAGAGAGCCGTCGCCTCTCGCTCACCTCAGGGCTCATAGGCATCCTGGCTCCTGCGCTCTCTCCGGCACCACAGGTAAGCTCACTAAAGCTTTGCTCCTGCTTTATTCCTGGTGTAAAAACTGCACGCATCGTTTAGCCTCTCAGCTCTAATGCACATGAATCGACTTAACTGATTATCAAGCTCTTTATGAGCTGAATTATCTGAATTACAGCATGAAAATGATAATACAGTGTAGGGCTGTATTGAATGCAGGGTTTTTTCTTTTTTCTTTTTTTCCTTTTCTCTCTCTGCTCTGTGCACTAGATAATGTTTTCTCTTTTCCCTTTTTAATTTCAAAGAAAATAGGGTTTGAATTACAGTGGTGTCTGGAATGTTACAGTATGTTGTTTGTCTTTTTGTTGACTAGCCAAACAACGGAGCCAAGTCTATACCCGTCAGACACCGCGGCTTTCTCGTCCAGGTTAATATTAACCCCTCCACACACATTTGAGCTGATCACAGGTAGATAACAGATGTTTTTAATAATGCATCTAATGTTTATCGCAGACAATGGAGTATGCAGAGCAGAGGATCCCATTCCTGAATGAGTTCTGTGTGGTCTGTGATGAACCTCATGTCTTTCAAAATGGACCAATGCTCAGGGTAAGGGTTCAGAAAGTATGACTTTGGCACAAACCAAGGAAATTACAGATAACAGATGCCAGTCAACATGGAACCTTGTAATACCGTAATATTTTGAAGTTGCCAGTTGTTGAATGATCAAAGAAATGGGTTGATGTTTAGAAAGGCCAAGGCTGATCATGCGTATTGTTAGAAAAAATTTATTTAACATTTAGGAAGGGAAATAGATCCTCTTTTTTTTATTACTAATATGAACAATTTGACAGCAAAATGAGATAACTCCATTTTTGCAGTTTTAAGAAAAACTCATTCTTTTAAAATGAAACGATACTAACCCTAGTATTGCTTTAAGTCACAAGGGTGTTGAAAAGCACAAATACCAACATATTTTGTCAAAATTGTTCGGGTTATATAAGGGGTGATTTGGTGTGATTTTTCAAAAAGCCATAACTCCATCTCACACTGTTTTGGCACAATGGATAAATCAGCCTGCGAGTCTGTTTGTGGTTATAGAAGTATTGTATGCAATTTGGTATCAATAACATGTCGGTTGAGACTTAATAAAAAATATATATTAGACTCATACTTTGTGATTTTTTTAGGGAGTTAAACAGAAAGTAGTGGCAGGAAATAAGATCAAGGAAAAAGTATTATATGTGGATTTTGTACGTAAAAATTTCGTGTATAAAGTTTTGTAACATTATTTCTCTGCTTCACCACAGTGACTTACACTACAGTACCTCACACAGTTTTCTTGAGTATATAACGTGGTCTCGAACAAATGAATTTTATAGTCTTTATTAAATTTAAGCCTTTGGTCAGTATTTCACCAACATTTTGCTAATGACATACATTTCTGTGTGTTTCTGTAGCCCACAGTGTGTGAGAGAGAGTTGTGTGTCTTCGCCTTCCAAACGCTAGGAGTCATGAACGAGGCTGCTCAAGAAATCGCCACGGGTGCCCAGGTAGGCATACATACTTCTCATTTTTATCAATGCTTCATACTTTAGCTTGCTCTCAGAGCTGTTCTGACCTTGAACATTATTTCAAACCAATGGCAGGTTGTTGACTTGCTGGTCGCCATGTGTCGCTTTGCACTGGAATCACCGAGAAAAGTAGTCATTTTTGAGCCATATCCGTCTGTGGTAGATCCCAGTGATCCTCAGTCCTTGGCCTTCAACCCAAGGGTATGATCAGCATTTCAATACATTAGAAGTTATGTTGCACTTATGCTCATACTGTATTGTGACAGTTGTTTCAAAATAATGCTACACTTTCTTTTAGAAAAAGGACTATGACCGGGTAATGAGAGCTCTTGATAGCCTCACGTCTATCAGAGAAATGACCCAGGTATTTGAAAATCTGATTGAAATGCACCTAGGTCTGTGTTTTGCTACTTTCTGTGCTTTGTGTTTAAATTCTTGTTTCTGTGAAACAGGCACCATATTTGGAGATAAAGAAGCAGATGGACAGAATCGATCCCCTGGCTCACCCACTCTTACAATGGTAGGAAGTGTTTTTCCATGCCCATGCTATTTACTCACATTCCTTTAACCGGTAATGTTGACATTTATTCACATTCCTTTAACCGGTAATGTTGATTTTGGTCATTTGTAGTGACAATGGATATTTTAGATCCGAGATAGCAAATAAGCGATGACTCATTGGCCTTCATATTGCCTTGAGCTGGACTCATCAAGAACTCTGGGCAAAGCTGAAATGCTGCACAAGCGTTAAATATGTGGTGTTGTCCTGTACATGAGTCGTCGTTGATCCAGATTCCAAATGCAGTGAAAACCTTGGGAACCGATCAGCCATAACATTAAAACCACCGGACCCCTTGGGGCGTTGCTCCTCAGTGCCTTTGACTGTGTGCTGTGATGATTGGCACCAGGTCCTTTGAGTTGCTGTAGGTTGTGGGAGACTTGTTTGTCTCATACTGTAGGTGCTCGATCGGATTGGGATCTGTGGAGTTTGGAACCTGAGTCTGCGGCCTTGGGCTCTTTGCGCTGTAGGCCATGGTGCACTGGGTCTTCTGCTACCTTTCTATTGTGGCCAGAATTGACCTTTTCTTGTGATTTGTGCTGCATTGGCTTTTCCTTGGGGGATCGGACCAGAAGTACCTTTGTTCCCCAGTGACATGATCCATTGGTCACCATGATCCTGTTTGATCCGGTCATAATTTTATGGCTGATCGGTGTATGTATGTACCATTGCCAAAACTGATATGAACATATTTATGTGCCTAAACTCAACCGTGTATGTCTTGGAATCACTTGCTTTCTGGGATAAATGATGTGTATGAAGGTATTAAACAAAAAACAAAAAAATGTGTTGTTTCCAGGGTCATATCCAGTAACAGGTCTCACATAGTGAAGCTACCAGTGACCAGAGTAAGTATTTTTCCCCTTATTTCTTTACAGACTGAACACTTAGGCAGATTGTATTTAATTTAAGGCGCTGTAGGAGTCCTGGAGGCATACATACTGGAATTTTAGTAGAATTTATAGTCGTGCTTAAGGTTATGAAATATGCTTGTAATTAATATTACTATTTTATTTGCAACACCAGTGCTTTGCATTTAGTTTAGAAAAATTGAAGTTTTGTGGAACTTTTGCATAACAGTTATTAGAACCTCTGTATAATGAAACGTCTCAAACACACTCAGTACTGATTGGATTGAACGGTAGCTAATGCCAAGGTCATGACTAGTGCCTCCCCGATCCTGTGCAGGGAAGCAGATTCAAGTTTGTCTTTTTTAAATGCTTTTTTCTCTCCCAACAGCAACTAAAGTTTATGCACACCCCACACCAATTCCTGTTACTCGGCAGCCCACCGGCCAAAGAATCCAACTTCAGAGCTGCCAAAGGCCACTTTGGGAGTACATTTGCTTTCCAGTAAGTTACAGCACTGATAGCATGGACATTTCTATATTTAAATATTATAGATATTAGGGTTAGACAAATTATTCACCTTAAATAATAAACATTTTATGGATATAAGTAGGGCGGCACGGTGGTGTAGTGGTTAGCACTGTCGCCTTGCACCTCCAGAGTCTGGGTTTGATTCCCGTCTCTGTGTGCATGGAGTTTGCATGTTCTCCCCGTGCTTGGTGGGTTTCCTCCCGCAGTCCAAAGATATGCAGGTTAGGCTAATTGGTGTTCCCAAAATTGCCCGCAGTGTGTGAGTATGTGTGTGCCCTGGGATTGATTGGCACCCTGTCCAGGGTGTACCCCACCTCGTGCCCTAAGCCTCCTGGGATAGGCTCCAGGTCCCCTCGGTCCTGAATACAGGATAAAGTGGTATAGAAGATGAGTGAGAGAGTGGATATAAGTGAAGACATTATATATATTATAACATAAGCTATTATATTTCAATTAATAATTACATACTGTATATCTTCTGTTATTAAACTTTAAAATATGTACATTATGTAAAGAATAAAAAGCTGGCCACATGCTGGTAAAGGAAATACTCTCTGATGAAGTGGTGTAGTACCTTACCATACTGAAGTGAAGGATTTTCCTATAAGAGCAAAAGTGCTTTACTCCTCGAACCTGTATATGACCAAAGTTTTTATTCATTAAAGAACAGAACATTATATATGTACTAATATTTAATGTACATTTAATGTGTTGGGACATCTGCGAAACAGGTTTGTTCCTGTTATCCCTTACATTACAAGTCCTCAAGCCAGTAGGTAGTGTTCCAGGCTTCCTGAAGGACCTTTTGGCTTTATTTTTTGGCACTTTCTGGCTGTTTTCCTGTACCTGACCAGTCTCAAAGCCACACAGTGACCTACTGTACAGTATAAATCATTCAATTATAATAAAAAAATAACAAAACATTTAACTTAAGGCATGAGCCAGTGAGAAACAGGTGCAGATGATGACAGAAGATCAGACTGGTGATTAGTACTGTATACTGGTGATGCTGAATGTTGAGTGGTTGGAACAGAACAGAGGGTAAATGCGGTTACTGCTAAGGTCTTTAAATAAAACACCAAATTTTGCATTTTATCTTTGGGCACTTTGCAGCCTGTCACAGTAAAATATTTGTTCTCATTTCTTTAATCTATATAATTAAATTACATTTAATTTAAAAGAAATGAGGGACGGCTCCAAACTTTTTTCATTGTACTGTAAACATGTGATTTTATTAATTATACTCCATATTGTAAATCATACAGTAAGTTTGCTTATTTCCAACAAAAATGTTTAACAAATGGGTGGCATGATGGCTAGTGGCTAGCACTGTGGCCTCACACCTCCAGGGTTGCGGGTTCGATTCCCACCTCAGGTCTGTGCGCATGGAGTTTGCATCATCTCCCAATACTTGGTGGGTTTCGTGCAACAAGCATTCCCAAATTGCCTGTTTTGTGTGTGTTTGTGTGTCCTGCAATGGATTGGCACCCTGTCCATAGTGTACCCTGCCTCATACCCAGAGTCACCTGTGATTAGGTTCCAGGCCCCCGTGACCCTGTATAGGATAAGCAGTAAAGAAAATGAATTAATGAATGTTTAACAAATGTTAATCATGAAGTAAAAGAATTGGATGTTAAATCAGATTGTTCTGATCTGTTTCAGTGGCTCGCACATAGAGAACTGGCACTCCATTTTGAGGAATGGTTTGGTTGTGGCTTCCAAGACGAAACTCCAGGTATAAAACAGCACAAATCAAGCTCTAAAGCATACCAAGCTCCTCTACTGTATATGTTTGTGTTTTAAAGTGTTTTTAAATGCACCCTGCATAGAAACATCATGTCAGCTCACTTTGTTTTAACCACAGCTCCATGGCGCCATCTATGGGAGTGGAATTTATCTCAGCCCACTGTCAAGCATATCCTTTGGTTACTCAGGTCTGACTTTTTTTTTTTTAAGTATTACATATTCCACTTTGAAAATTACACACAACTATTTCTTACCATGGATATGTCTACATAGCAATAGTAACCTTGACACATGTTCATGGAACTCGTTTGCTTCTTAAAGGGATAAACAAAAAGCAGCATAAAGTTGCATCAAAAGACGAAACTGCAACAAACAAAACGAACATTCATCTGCCGGTAAAAATCATCCTAGGCTTTAAGTTGCTTTCCTAGATTGTACTTTTAACTCACACAGACAGCTGATTTTTTTGTGTTCATTTCAGTCCCAGAAAAAAAGTCAGCAGCCACAGTTTCTGCAGAGTCGCAATTTGAAATGCATAGCCTTATGTGAAGGTACAGTATACAGCATGTATACTCAACACAGTCCAACAATGCCACTGCCTTTTATACAGTAAATGGCTTTCAGTTTACAATTGTTTTAACATTCACTCTTTTCAGTTATTACTTCGCTGGACCTTCACAAGCATGGAGATATCTGGGTAGTCCCCAACACTGATCATGTCTGCACACGGTTTTTCTTTGTGTAAGTTTATTTTTTTATGAAACTGTTATAGCTGTACTTATGCCACTTAATTTCATTCAGTAAACAAGTAGGGTTTTAATAAACTTGGGAATAGCAGTCGCCTTGATCCAGACACCTTCCTGTTTTTCGTAAGTAAACCGCTATAGATACAGTATACGGAAACCTTTGTTGTAGTGTTTTTCTCATTGCTCAAGCCGTACATGTATAATGAAAAACAACATGTAATAATCTTTTATTTTTTAGTGCTTCAGTTCTCAAATCTCAATGTCAGAATAATTTATTTATCATAAGTAAAGAACAGAGAGATCTTCTATCACAGCAAATTACTAACAACTACTTTTTTAACTAAAGAATGACATCATATTTTTTAATCAGCTTTTTATGTCATGGAACTTCCCTGAAACTAGGTTATGTTATCATTTACATCGTAAAGGCTATAACAAAGTTATACTTTTACTTTCTCTTAAAGTTACTTATACCAAGAAACCAGGAAAGGACAACGTTCTCCGTCCTAAAGACTTTCCCATGGCAGTAAACATTTATTATTTACCAGTCTACCCATTTACTCTCTCTTGAGGTTAATAGAATGAAAGAATACAGTATACAGTATCTGTCCTAAAATGATGTTGAAAACACTCTCATGTTGAAAACATACTGATGGTTACAAACCACTGACACCGGAGACTCATTCTAAAAATGCTAAATTAAATGTCTTCTCACAGAAAACATTTTTCTTCGTGAAAGCTTTTTAATATATCAATTTATATGATTATGTGTACCTTTCACCATATAACATACAGTACAGTATGTCGTATTCCTTGGGAATTAGCCGGTTTAAAAGGAATGACGTATTAGAACTAAAATTAGAATTAAAAGATTGATAAAAGGTAATGGTAATCATGACAAATATATTTAATATCTAAAAGACCCAATGAGTGAATAAGTTGCACCAGCATTTTTTAAAATCTTGATTTAAAAACACTGTGCTATAGAGCATTACGGAAGTAAAAAATGAAATAAAATGTAGAATTTGTTTCAGGAATGCAATTTACTCAGCCACATGCTGCCTCAGACAAGCCTGCAGTAAATGTCAAATATCTCATTACATTTCGACAAATACTGAATCATAGTCTTTTACAGATTTGACGGTCATGGCTAAGGTTACATAGTTTCAAAAAAGGATCTCTCTCTCTCTCTCTTTTTGTTTCATTTCAAGAGTTTCTTTTAATACACTATCCCAGAATGAACTGCAGCAGATTTTTAACTTTCTCCAGTGGCTGCGAGATATATATACTGTATATATATATATATTATACACAGGGGTTGGACTATGAAACTGAAACACTGGCCAATTTAGAGGTTTCATGTCTAAATTTGACCAGTCTATTGGCCACTCTTCATTGATTACACATTCCACCAGTAAGAGCAGAGTGTGAAGGTTTAATTAGCAGAGTAATAGCACAGTTTTGCCTAAAATATTGCAATGCACACAGCATTATTGGTGACATATCAGAGTTCAAATGAGGACAAATTGTTGGTGCGCGTCTCACTGGCGCATCTGTGACCAAGACATCAAGTCTTTATAATGTATCAAGAGCCACGTTATCCAGGGTAATGTCAGCATACCACCAAGAAGGTCGAATCACATCTCAACAGGAGTAAATGTGGACGCAAGAGGAAGCTGTCTGAAAGGGATGTCCGGGTGCTAATCCGGATTGTAGGATTGGAGTGAAGCATGGGTGTGGATCAGTGATGGTTTGGGCTGCAATATCATGGCATTCCCTAGGCCCATTACTTGTGCTAGATGGTCGCGTCACTGCCAAGGACTACCGAACCATTCTTGAGGACCATGTGCACCCAATGGTTCGAACATTGTATCCTGAAGGCGGTGCCATTTTTGCCAAAGTTTTGTCAGGATGATAACGCACCAATACACACAGCAAGTCTGGTGACAGAATGGTTTGATGAACATGAAAGTGAAGTTGAACATCTTCCATGGCTTGCACAGTCACCAAATCTAAATATTATTGAGCCACTTTGGCGTCTTTTGGAGGAGCGAGTCAGGAAACGTTTTTCTCCACCAGCATCACATAGTGACCTGGCCACTATACTGCAAGAAGAAAGGCTCAAAATCCCTCTGGCCGCTATGCGGGACTTGTATCTGTCATTCCCAAGACGAATTGATGCTGTATTGGCCACCAAAGGAATTATTGTGGTCTAAAACCAGGTGTTTCAGTTTCATTGTCCAGCCCCTGTATATATACACGTACATTTTGTCCTTAAATGTTTTCTTTTTAGATCATTGTGACTGGACAGTGATCTACCGTACTTCAAATCTTCAAATTCGGTTTCATTATAAGCTATTTAACCTTGCAGAACACAGTGGAATGTAATATCTACAGGATGTAATCAATTCTGACACAAATCCAACATTTCGTCAGTAGATTTTTTACACAGATTGTCACCATTGGGGGAACAGATTATATACCTTTTTGTCATTTTTAGGCATTCAGATGGTACACTTGAATGAGGAATGAAACAAGGGGATGAAAAAATGCATTATCTGAGGGGATTTTCAGAATGTTATCAGACAAATTTCGGGGGGAGCTCTGAAACCTACCTTAACTTGTTAAAGAAATAATAAAATATGAGAGCTTTTAATGTCACAGAAAACGTGCAGTGCTGATGTTACAGCTTGATTGACACTCAAGACCCAGTGTTACATTACCTTTGCGAAGAGTTAAACCATGCTGTGGAATAATCTTGTTTAATTTAGTTGTTCCAATTACTGAAATCTGTTCTGTTTTGTTCTTCCATTTTCTTCCTCAATTAGCTATGAGGATGGACAGGTGGGCGACACAAGCATCAACACACAGGACCCCTCCATCCATCGAGAGATCTTACGAGTCATTGGCAACCAAACAGCCACAGGATGAACGACTCCAAAAGCAATACCGCTGCCCAAACCTGCCCTCCTGAACTCAGAGCTGGATATTTGAGCTTGGGAGGTTTTATCATAAGTATTTTACTAATCATAAAACACAAAATAAGAAAACATTTCCAACCTACGAAATCAAATACTCATGTGGATTTACACTGGCTAAACTCACGCTGAACATTTTGCCAGGATTCTTAATACGGTACACATTTTTAAAGGCTGTGGTACATCTTTCAGTTTAGATGACAGACTGCCTGTTTTTTTTCTCTTTTTCTTTTTTAATTAACAAAGAAAAGGTTGTTCTTTCTGAAACATTTTGAGACTTTTGCCGGATGTTATTTGGCCTTTGTGGTAATACACCATTCTGCATTGTTTACTAAGGATTGGACTTTTAAAAGTACGACTTTGTGCTTACCGAACGTGTTGATATGCACTTTATTTTTTTTTCTTAACGTAAAGTTTTAGTTTCAACTTTATTATATTCAAATGCCTTTAAAGCCAATGGATTGCATATTGACTTCAGCGAAGGTGAGCAGAGCCGAGACGTTAGACAGCTAAAAGGTTGTCGTGTTTACAAATCCCATGTTCCTGAGCTATATGGGTTTTTACATGCTACCTGGCAGTAGCTGCTGGTTTACAGTTTCCCAAAAAGAAGTCACAGTTTATCCCTTCTGATCCCACTCTGCTATTTTTTCAACCCAATAACTGTGACATTAAGTTGCCATTTTGGTATGATAGTTACAAAAAGATTAAGTATTTAATACATATTTGAATGACACTGATGGGAAAACAAAATGCATGTGGCTTTCCTTACATTTACATTGTCGGTTTGTGTTCTTAGATATTTTAATAGCATTTTTATAGAAGACAAACTGGCACCCAGTTACAAATGTATTTAAATATTTCAGTATATATCTTTTTTTGTGAAGGTGATTTAAGGTGAAATAAAAGCTTGCAGCATATTTATGTTTTTGGGTCCAATTCGATTGAGAAAGTACTTCATGGTTATTCTGGTACTTCTCTAAAATTGATTAAAACAATGAGTTCAAATGATGCTGATGCTTTCTGAAGACTGATCATCTTTAAAAAAAAAAAATAAAAAAAAAACTAAACAAAAGATATTCACTGATCCTTTATTAAATTAATTCCAGTCAAAGGAGAGTGCCAAAAACAGGTATTATTTTGTATTGATAACAAGAATTAAATGAGAAATGTGATCTTTGGATCCTGACTGATGTTAAATATGTTTAAATGCACAATGAAACTGAATTAGCGTGAAATTTGTAAGAGACTTCAGATGGATTTTGGTCATACAGATACTTTTACCTTTCTTGCATAATTTTTTAACTATGTGCAGCACTGTACAAAAGTCTTGAGCCACCCTTTATTTCTTCATTCAGTGGAACCTTGGATTACGAACATAATTCATTCCAGTATTTCAAAATACTCGTAAACCAGAGCGAAACGAATTTCCACATAAGGAATAATGGAAACTCAAATTATTCGTTCCACAGCCCAAAAAAATAAATACATACAAAAAAAAAGTAAAAATAAATCCTGACAGATAAGTGTTTCCGTTTATGCGCGCAGGCGATGTGAGTGTGCTTGTGTGTGAAGCTAAAGTAAGAGGAGAGGAGGAATCAGCCCCTGCCCTCTTCTCGTCTTACGCAGTAACAATTAAAGTTTGTGTGTGTGTGTAAAGTAAGAGGAGAGGAGGAATCGGCCCCTGCCCTTTTCTCGTCTTACACAGTAACAATTAAAGTTTGTGTGTGTGTGTGAGTTTCACACACACACACACACACACACACACACTACCGGAAAGACTGTTTTATCTGAAAAATTAGCACGGAACATCGCTAAGAACTCTCGCGTGAACGGACGCTAACAGAATCACTGCTGTAATGTAAAAACAAAAAAACAAATTAACCTGCACTTTACCTTTGAAAAGACTCGCGACGGAGCAGTGTTTCTGTGTGTGTATGTGTGTGTGTGTGTGTGTGTGTGTAAAGGCAAGAGGAGGGGTGTGTGTGTGAAGGGGCACGGTGTCAAATTACGCGCCCGCACATAATGGCATGCTGACCCAGGGAGAGAGAGAAAATGGATCTTTAACCTCTCTAATGAGACTTCTTTTGTTATAATAAACAGTACAAGTGCGCTGTACACACGCATATACAAACACAAAATAAAATATCTTTTACGCGCGCACACGTGGTCACAGTGTTATAGTAAACAGTACATGCTTGCACGGATGTTGATTATACCAGTGAGAGACGCGCTAAGACCGAGCAGGGTGACGATTACCCACAATTTCGCAGCGCAAGAGAGAGAAAAACCCGTTGGCTTAGTTGTGATCACGTGACTCTCGGCGTCAACACTAAAAGCGCATGCGTGATACATGATACTCGGTACTCGTAAACCAAGACTTGTTCGTTTTCCAAGTCAAAATTTATTAAAAATCTTTGCTCGTCTTGCAGAACACTCGCAAACTGCGTTACTCGTAATCCACTGTATTACATTAAATGATGTAGATTAAAGAAATGGGAACTAACGTTTATTTGCGACAGGCTGCAAAGTCTCTAAGGATACGATTTAAAAACTAATTGTTTATGTAACAACCTCAGCAGCAACCTCTTTTCCCCTCTCGTCGGTACTAATCACTCAGCATTCAGCATCAGCAGTTTACTAATCACCGCCCTGTTTTTATGCTTGAATGATTCAAAGGTCACTGTGTGGCTTAAACAAAAAACATTCCTCTAAAACTGGTCAGGTACAGGGACTGGACTAAAAACAAGAGACAAATGAGAGACAAAGAAAGTCCTCCAGGAAGTCGGAAGAACTATTCCTCAAGAATATATTAAAAATATAAGAAAGTCTATCTCTTCGGAAGCAAAAATATTACGAAATGTTGGGGGCTCAAGACTTATATAACACAGTGCTACAGTATATACAGTATAAACACTGGTCTAGTATGGTATTCCAGTCTTAAACAAAGTGTTAATTCTCAGCCTTTGGATAGCAATTATTCATTCTCATGAAAGTAAAATTCAAATTAAAAGAACTTTGACCCTTGAACATGGTTTCTAAATGAAGTGTGCTCAGTGTTTTGTTTGTATGGTTTTGTATATTTCACTTTCACGCCACTTAGCATTTGGTGCCTTACAGTGAAGGATTATTGGGAAGTATATATAACAAAACTGTACATTCTGTAAATACTGCCAGAAAAACATGGAGTCCAACTATTTTCTGTATTCAGTTTTTACTTTTTCTCCTTATTTTGCGAAAAAGATCGAGCTTTGGGGCTTTTTACAAGTTCTGGAAACAGTAGCTTCTGTACCTGTTATGTTCAATAAAGTTGAATTTACTTATAAATCCCATATGTCTTGTACATCCTTTTCCCTCTGTATCGATGCATATTCCAGTAATTTGTCTTATGTTTAAAAGCTTAGTTGAAAAGACACTTGTGTATAAATTACTTTTTTCCCTTTCAAAGAACACATACTTCAAAATGTTGTTCACTTAATCATTATTCCACTTATTAAAGAATTAATCTCTTTCCATTAGCAGAATAAGACAGTTCAATTGTTACATCTGCCACGATTTTGTCCCTGTTCACTCTCCATATATGGTGTGCTCCATTTTATTCTATCCTGCCTGCCACTTTACCTTATATGGTCCCAGGTTCCCTGTTCCGGCACTCAGTTGCCATGGCACTTAATTAATCTCACCTGCTGCTAGTTATCTGTTGCTCAGTAATTGTATTTATATTCATTAGCTTTTTGACTCCAAGTTTTCTCTTTAACTTGGGTTTATATGCATGTATTTAAGGCTCAGTCACAGACTTTTGGGCTTCCTTAAATCAATAATTTTTTATGTATATGAGTTACTTTAAAGCAGAACCTACTTTCAGATAATTTTTACTGATTTTTAAATCCAGACAATTTAGGGGAACAGTTATTGAAGAGCACCACAGTTAATGAAATTTAATTTCTTAGAGTTGGCTTCTATTCTACAAATCTTATAGTTTTATTTCACCACCTCTATCCAGCTGCAGTTTTAGTACTTGCACCTTGTTAGACTGTTTTAAAGTGATTAAATGGTGGGTTGCAAGATATTTAGTTACATTTTTTATTAAGAGCTTGTTTATTAGATTAAATGTTAAATATAAATTCAACAAACTTTACCATTGGTATGTTTACTGTGTAGCTTAAAGGTAATTAAAAAAAGTGATGTTAGAAACTACCAACTGCACAGCTTTAACCTTCAGAAAATTATATGATTTTTTATATACGCACACAACATTTATGTTAAACTACACTATACGCTACAATCTCTATAATGAACAATCTGTATGAAGAATTATGGTGCTGAACCAACATGATGTGGGTTGTGCTCAGTGTCCTGACTTGGATAATAAGTTTCATTCTAATTTTCATGACCAATGTGGTACTTGAAAGAAAAAAATATTAGGGGATAAAAATAAGGGAGAAGGAAAATGTCACTCATCTCCTCCTTAATGAAACCAACAAAGTACATTTCCAGGTTTTGTTCAGATTTGACAAGGATGAATACAGTTTGTGGATGTGTTCAATCTGTCATTGTGGATTATGTCCTACACATGAAAACTCACTTGTATAAAATATTTTTTACAAAAGCCCTCCTCTCTAATTATCACGTAATCATTTAATATTCAGAGACAGTAATCAAGTCTGTGAATGTACATTCCGATCAATTTAACATACGGAACAATTATTCAACAGGTACGAAGAAGAAAAGAGGAAGCGTAACATTTCAGTGAATAACATTTTATTTTAAATACAGTGGTACCCCAACCTGAATGGCTCTGAACCGTCCATGTTTCATTCATTTCTAATGTGAGCTACAAAGCTAACTAGCTTCTAATAAAAAGCTGAATCCCAAATCCCTCTCTAACCGCTGATCAAAGGCACTACAGTACACCCTAGCACACTAGCTTCTGTTGTAGTGGTGAAATTGGTAATATTTTTAGGTGGCTGCATTTAAAATATACAAGCACAAGACAAACACTACAAAAATTATTAAATTTTTTTTTATTAAAAAAAAAAATTCTATTAAAGGCAATGGTACAAATGTTTATGAATATTTAAATGTTTATGGTGTACATTCTTATGCACTGCCTGGCCAAAAAGAAAAAAAAAAAGTCACACATTCTAAGATTCCTCGTGCACTTTCACAAATTGAATCCTGGAATATAATACAGTATGCCTGTGCAATCAGAAAAAATTAAAAACTCCATTAGGTGTGATAACCTGTTCATTCAGTACATTCAGGTCATCAGCTGACTTAATTTTTTTGCCACATTAGCTGAAGTAACCGTCATCGACATCAAAAGAGTTTGTAGAAATCGTTAAAAAGTTTAAAGCTAAGAAATATTGTCCACCCAGGCACACCACACAACCTGTTTGTCTTTTTTTGTCTTTTGAGCGTGTTAAGAACAAAACAAAACAAAAAAAAGGCCATCGCCGCCCAGGTGCACTATGACATAATAGGGCTGATGTCAGCTTGGGCCCTAAATATTTAACTGTGATGTGTACGTGTGTAGAATAGGCCGCAGATGCTGGAAAAAAAGCATCACACTATGATGATGTCACTGAACGTGATGTCACTGAAAGCATCACTCAATATAATGTCACACAAAGTTATTAACCACTTTTAAAACAAGTTTAAGGCATCGTCACAGCAGGCTGCCAAATCTTAGTCTGTATTAAATGTCAGTAAATTCCTTTATCTTTCAGCTCCTCTTGGACTCGTTTCAAATATCCAGAGTCTGGGTACCCGTAACTAGACAAAGACAGAAACAACACAAAACCATTTTTAGTAAATGTACAAGTACAGCTATGTAGTATATCCGATTAAATGTCTATAGAGCTCCTGTGTGAACTTACGCAGTAGGTCCACCAGTGCAGGATGTCTTGTGGTGAATGTCATTCCAGGTGACAACGTTACTTCTGCCAGTGGTCGATGACCGTCCGACTGTGAAGGTTAACCTTTGATTAAACGCTTGTTGAAGGAGCTTAAGAACTTTCTTTCCTTCTATGCAGTCTGGCAAGTAGGCCATGCGTACAGCACCTTGGTAAGGCTGGCCTGGACTTGGGTGTTCATCCTACAGATACAGTAGTTACAGAAAAATGAGATCACAGTGTGGAAATGTCATGAAATACCAAATGGGCAGATTAAATATGACAGTAATATTAGAGTAGGGTGAAAACATGTATGTCGTACCTTTCTAAATTGAAACATCTTACGAGGCATTTTGATTGTGCAGAATAACAAAATAGTTATGAAAGTTAAAAATTCCTTTTTTTTCTCTAATGCACTTATCCTGTGGTGTTTCACTAGTGCTTCGATACCATCAAGGTAGAAAGTTTTCTCAGTACTTCCCGCTTCATGTCTAAAATGCTGGCCTCCCAGGAACCCCTTTAATGGCCCAAACATATTGAATGGCTTGGAGTGAGGTCATTACTGTATAGTAATAATGTGTGTACAGTTCCCACAGACAGTGGTGTGTCTTCCTGCTCTGAGCCACCTCGGTCATTCACGGACGTACGGCCTTCTTTGCACCATTCAAATGTTTTACTCCATTTAAGAGTCTCATCACCATACTTTGATTAAAGTATTCTGTAAATGTCACAAGAAATTTCATTCATTGTACTTCCCAACTTTTTTTGTGAGGTGAAAAAATTTAATTCCCTTATGAAATAAAAACAGTTTGACTCTGGTGACTTGTAGATTTAACTCTAATAGTTGACACAAAATAGGGTGAGATTTTATAAGTTATATTTACTGAATACAACTTTTAACGTTCTGTTTTTAAGCCATTTTGGACCTTTTATCAAAGAAAGTAAAGAACAGAACATGACAGGATCTGCAGTCGCGACAAAGTTATCAACAGCTAGACGGTGTTGCGGCTGGATTTTAAACCAAGCTACTGTTGGCAACCTGAAGTTCACAATTTTCCCAAAATAGCAAGTCTCAACATATTCTACTCCTTTTAAAACTCTTCTCTTCAATTTCATGAGAAAAATGCCGCATTTCATATTGAGGCGCCACAAAGACCTCCATCATGAAGATTTTCCCAAGTCGGAAAAAAACATGTAGCTTAACTGTTACATAGATCTGGCACTGGAGACTCATTCAACAAAAATGTTTCCTTACAGAAAACTTCATCATGTCAGTGATTTAAACATGAGTTATTCTGTCTATGTTCTACATCCATGGAAATCTCTGCAAATTAGTTGTTACTATAGCAACAAAAATATATTAGAATGAGCAGCTTAGAATTTAAATAAATTAAAATCGTTGCTGTTAAGATAAAAAAAAAAAAAACAGAACACCTCCTGACCAATCAGCATTTAGAATTATTAATATTGTATAATAATATAAAATCAGTTGTAATACTCACCTCCTGAATCCCATCTGGAATGATATAGTGAATGACGATTGTTCCATATTGTTTATAACCGGGTAAAGGTTCCTTTTCACGCGTGACTTTCATTTTCCCTCTTTTGGGTTGAGTTCCTTTTAGGGTACCATATATAACGCCACACATAGGACAGACGGGTTTAATTTGAAAAGCTTGCTTTAAACAGACTTTACAGAAGGAATGCTTACATTTCTCCAGAGTTTCCATTTCTGATTTCACCATTGGCTCCAAACAAATTGAACAAGTTTCCTCTTTGTCAGCGCGTGTATTCTGTACCGCCCGGCTGGAGGCAGCGGAGCTCATGTCCACGAGGGTGTTGGTTTGTCTTGGAGAAAGACTTTTCAAAAACTGCTCAAACCTTTCAAGGCTAATGAATCTCCCGGTGAGCGTTACTTCATCGCTTTGCCTTGGTCCACTGCTGATTAGGAGCTCTGGAAACTTTGCGAACAATGACTGATGGCTCCTTGCATCTAAATCATACGATCTACTCTGCAGTGTCGTAGCAATCTTCTGATCTTCTGCAAAATTGTAGAGGGATTTTTGATATCTCAATCGGGTCTGCCGTGACGATGCCTTAAACTTGGTTTAAAAGTGGTTAAGAACTTTGTGTGACATTATATTGAGTGACGCTTTCAGTGACATCGCTTTCAGTGACATCACATTCAGTGACATCACGTTGAGTGACATCATAGTGTGATGCTTTTTTTTCCAGCATCTGCGGCCTATTCTACAAACGTACACATCACAAATGTTAAATATTTAGGGCCCAAGCTGACATCAGCCCTATTATGTCATAGTGCACCTGGGCGGCGATGGCTTTTTTTTTTGTTCTTAACACGCTCAAAAGACAAACAGGTTGTGTGGTGTGCCTGGGTGGACAATATTTCTTAGCTTTAAACTTTTTAACGACTTCTACAAACTCTTTTGATGTCGATGACGGTTACTTCAGCTAATGTGGCAAAAAAATTAAGTCAGCTGATGACCTGAATTGTCACATCTGAGCCACCTCAGCCCTGGGGAATAAGATCTGGCTCACCGGATTACTGAGCCGTCGCTTTGTCTCCCCCTAGTGTGTCTACGTGTGTAATTGTTCCCCATTAAGTTCTTCTAACACCAAATTGAAGTCACCTGTGTTTACCTCGTGTGTCTCACTATTTATCCCAGTCGAACCCATACCACTTCGTCTGGTCACTGTCGTGCAACCCCATGTTTATATGTATCTCTAACCTCCGTGTCTGTTTGCTTATTTTTCCCCAGGACTGAGTAGAGTCTGCAGGCGCGGGTGCTTACTAATGAAGAACCGTCTTAAAGGTCAAAGCCAAGGCTAAAAAGAATTTTAGCCCCTGTTTTTGTCTCCAGGGTGATCCTAGTTTCCTCGTTTCCCTTTTTTACAAGCCGCCTGCAGACCCAGCCTGGGAAAACGACCTGGAGGTCGTTTTGAGTTTGCTTTTCTGTTTTCTTTTTTGAACTCATAAACATTCAATAAATTCATTGAACTGTAACCTGCACCTGCGTTCGTCTTTCCCATCATGCAAGACATCACAGATGACCAGACCTTCCAGAACGCAGCAGGGACGCCCCTCCCTGAAGACGACGCTTCGATGATGGATTACATCCGCCGGCAACCGGGGGAGATTGATGGCCTAGCGAGAGCAATCAATGACCTCGCACACAGCGTTCGCGACGGATCAGTCTTCCCCTTCCTCTCCTCGACGGCGCTCTGCACTCTCACCACCTCGAGCCGCCCCTCGCGAATGATACGCTGGTGACCCGGAGATGTGCAAGAAGTTCATCCTGGCCTGTGAACTCTAGCTTACGGATTACCCCGAGAAGATAAGAAAATAAGTTTCATCATTCAGCAGCTTACCGGGCCAGCGATGGATTGGGCCACTGCAGTGTGGAGCGCAGGTGGGAGTACCACGTCCAGCTACAATAGGTTCCTCCAAGCCTTTGCCGCGGTGTTTGACCATCCAGATCATGGTAAGACGGGGAAGCAACAATTGCTGAGGCTCAAACAAGGACACCTGACGGTGGCAGATTATGCAATAAAATTTAGGATCCTCGCCGCGGAGAGTGGCTGGTGCAATAAGAGTCTCCTCGCTCGGTTAAGGGATGGATTACACCCGGACATTCAACTAGAGCTAGCGTGCCGGAATTCCGAACTAGACTTCGACGCGTGCATAGAACTAGCGATCAAGCTTGACCAGCACCTCCGCGGCCAACGAAGGCACCGCCCCGCCAAAGGGATCGGCGGGAGATCTGAAATTCATCGTCGTGACAGCCTCAGCAAAACCCCCGTCGAGCCGTGCGAAGGGAATCCACCTGAACCTATGGACCTTTCGGCCCAGGAGAGACAACGCCGAATCACATCGGGTTATGTTTGTACTGTGGGGGGCGCACACACCAAAAGCGAAACTGCCCACTCATTAAAGTAACATCACACACACCACCACGCACACATCATTCTTTTTGTTTACATGCTTCTCTGTCATATAATAACCGTTTTTCGTGTTTCTGTTTTCCCCCTAATAGATTCCGGGTCGGCTGGGAATTTCATTTCATCTTCTCTCCTTTCCTCGCTGCGAGCTTCAGTGTCGAAGCTTCCAGACCCAATCATAATTAAAGCTCTAGATGGCAAACAATTAAAACAATCGCCAGTTGAACTTCTTTCCGTGCCCCTACGGTTAACTTTCCCCGGTCACACCGAGGAATTAAATTTTTTTGTGATTTCTCGGCTGGATCAGTCCGTCGTGCTGGGCCTGCCTTGGCTCAGCTCCCACAATCCCAATTTCGATTGGGCAGGATCACCTCATGGGCCCCTAGATGCGCTAAATTCTGTACACCATCAGCATTGATGGTCCAAACTACTATTATTGAAAGTCCTAGCGCCCTAGTATCAACCATGGTGCCATCAGAGTACGATAGTTTTAAAGACGTGTTTAGCATTAGGGCAGCAGCACGACTTCCCCCTCACCATCCGTGGGACTGCGCGATTGAGCTCCTGCCGGGGAAAACACCGCCGTGCTCGTGCATTTATCCATTGTCCGTGGCAGAAACCCGGGCAATGGAGGAATACGTGAGTGAGGATCTCCGGCAGGGACTCATCAGCAGGTCCACGTCGGCAGCGTCGGCAGGTTTTTCATTATCGAGAAAAAAGGCGGGGGGCTTAGGCCCTGTATTGATTATCGAGGACTCAATACTATCACAGTGAAATACAAGCACCCACTGCCCCTGGTACCGGCCGCTATCGACCAGCTCCACGTCCATCTTCACTAAGCTCGACCTCCGAGCCCTAACAAGCCCTTCTTAGTTGAGGTCGATGCGTCGGTGGTAGGACTTAGAGCGGTGTTTTCACAGCGCCACGGCCACCCAGAGAAACTCTACCCCTGCGCCTTCTTTTCGCGTAAACTAACACCTGACGAATGCAATTATGATATCGAAAATCGCGAACTGCTAGCAATAAAAGCGGCGTTAGAGGAGTGGAGGCATTGGTTGGAGGGAGCTAAACACCCCTTTACGGTATTAACGGATCATCGAAATCTCGAGTACCTCCAACACGCAAAGAGATTAAACACTCGTCACTTGTGGTGGCTCCGATCGTATGGGACATCGACTCGGAGATCGCCCACACGACACGGTCCCACCCCGTGCCACCGGGCTGTCCTCCGAGTCAAACATACGTTCCGGAGACAAAACGAGAACGAGTGACGATCGAGGCGCACACAAACTTCTCATCTGGACACCCCGGCATATTAAGAACATTCAAACTACTACACTGTAAAAAAAAAAAAGTTCTAATTTTATGGAAAATAACTTTCAAATTTTATAGTAGTTTTCCTTTTTTTAAAAACTACATACAAATCTCTGTAAAATTACAGACA
>JAQMYL010000014.1:16764988-16785597 GCA_030014365.1 Clarias pachynema | reverse complement strand
TATGTATATAATATTACATCATTGTGCTTGATGTTGTTGTTTTTTTCAAATGCACTTGAAAATACTGTTTTTGCAAGAACTACTCCAGTGTCTTAAAATAACAATTGACTGTTAATGTCACTTAATTACCTAATGCCATATGTGTTATTTCATAGTTTTGAAGAAAATCCAGTATTGTTTTAAAATGTAGAAAATAAATCCAAACTTGTGTCCAAACTTTTTACTTTTACTGTATATAACATATCCTGATGAGTTCTCTTGGTTATCAAAACATTTCCTTGGTCACTTCCTTGGTTTACTGGGTTTAATCCATCCAAAGGCGCATTTACATTAAATTGTGATGAAATTTCTTGTGAATGAAGATATATATCCAAACTGACATTTACAGAAGACTTCGAGCACAGTACAGTGATGAGACCAGCGGTAAAACATTTGAATGTTCTCGATGATGATCCTGGCCGAGGTGGTTCAGAGCGTACTGCGATCGATCCTATGAACATTCAACAAGTGAAACACCTGATCCTTTAGTCTCCTGGGACCCCGCATCCTCATACGAAGACATTACATTTTGGGTTCGCTGCACTTTATACATCATTCTGTCTAACTTAGACCTGTTGCCCTTATTAGTAGACACTTTATAGTGTCATATAATGGAAGTAAAAGCGCAATACACGAATTAGTAGAAACACAAGAGAGTGTCAAACTCTGTTTTCTGTTCAAAGACAATACTTAGATGTTATACTTCATCAGCTTCTACTAATACCAAATATACATTTGTCCCTAAGGACAAATAAAAAATGCATGGAAAAATCAAGCTCGGGTCTTTATGAGGTTAAAATCAACAGATAACTTGTTTTCACCTTGCAGAAGAGACACACAACTGTACACACAATCATTCACCAACACTACTGAGAAAACGTTCTACCTTGATGGTAACCAAGTACTAATGAAATGCTGCGGTGAGTGCATTGATGTACGTAGCCCTAGATTATATAGAGAAATAAAGGTAGATTGTACTTTTATAACTGTGTTCTGTTATATAAATAACCCGTAAAATTTGAAAAGACGCTTAGGGAATAAAAAAGCTCTATAGCTAGAATAAATAGCGCAAATATCACTGTTCAAATAACGTTAAATATTTGGTTAGTTGGTTCATATTCATAAAATACATCTGTACTGAGGAGGTTCTTTACTGAGGAGTTTTACAGTAATAGTAAGGTTTGAGAACCCCTACTCTTCATCACTGAAGGACTCGGTGAAAAGATTTCGCTAATAATTTCTTTGTGCAACACCTTATGTGGCTCATTATATCTAACTTTCGCAATCAAATAAAATACTTTATCACTGTAGGTTCGCAGCAATTCATAAATGAGCCCCTTCTTGGGCACTACATGCTGAATTTGTAATTTCCATCAACGCCCAGCGTGAATGTCAAAGCTATTAGAGCTACACAGCCAATACCAGCGCAGCTCGACACCTTCTCTCTGCCATTGGCCGGCTTCTGAAAAAACGTGCCTCTCTTGCAAATTTAATGGAGGAAAAGGTCCCGCATCATACCTTTGTCGCGGTCCTCTCCCCATGAATAATGTTAAAGGCAGTGGGCCATTGACGAGAGGCACTGGAGTTTTATGTGTGTCTGTGCCAGGGGTCAAGCGTCTATTGTTTACTGAGAGAGTGACTGTATTCACCCTGTACCAGCAGCCTGAATAGCACTCGGTGTTAGAACAGGGAGCCTGCATGGAAAAAAAAATTAAAATCCGCCGGCTGACCGAAGACCTTATAATAAAGTCAGATGGGATAATATTAATAAACTATTCTTAGATTGGAGGTTTTATAAAAACGTGCTGTGATGGCAATTCAGGTTCATTATACTTTCCAAACAAGTGTGTAATTGTGTTTAGTCTCAGTAATACTAAGCAGGAACGTTTTTACTCCGAAATCGGTTATTCGGGATCTCATAATGCAAGCTATTGTGTGTGATCATCACCATAATTAGGAAGGGATCAATAACAATCTATAAGACGAGCTATTTAGAAAATCAGCCACTATGTGACACGATTCTTCTAAAACTGTTGGGCTTCTGGGGGAATGTGTCAAAAGGAGGTGTGATTAGAGTGTTTGATTTTTTTCTTCTTCTAGAATCGATGCTTTTGATGCTGGGTTTTGTGTTGAATATAAGGGTGACGTAATCAGTAGGTTAGATGTAAATGATAAGACCTGAAATCAAATCTGTTCCATTCATTGGAAAGCATCATGTTTCTTTGCAAAAGCTGCTTTATTACAGTAGGGAAACATATGGTAGAATAAATATAGATGCCCTAAACACCCACCCACAAACCCCACCACACACATATTTCACCCCCCAAAAGAGAGCAAAAAAAGTGTCTTTTAATGGTTTTTATCACTGAAAAAGCACCAAAGGCCTCCAACACAAGATACACAGATATGCTTCCTCAGATGAGGCTTTCTACAAAGGCTTCAACATTCCTGTTTTTCTCTGTTTTCTTCTCTGGCCAGTCACAACAGATCGATACAGTATGGCATCCCTTCATTATGAGGACACAGCTTGACTTACAACCGGAGTAACATGCAGTCTCCCTGCTGACCTGACAGGAATGGAGATGCAGATTGCATTAATAGTCTAGCTAAAGTACTGTAGTTAATGCAAAAAATATATTAAATACTAATTATTTACACATATACTGATAGAATATTATAATGTATTATATTATCATATGTATAAATGTAATACACATATATGTATTTATGGAACACACATATATTTGTAATGTGATATATGGTACCAGTCAAAGGTTTGGACACAAGTTTTTTTTTTTTTTTACATTACATTCTGGAGCAATCAATGATTTTTTTCTGGATTTTTTTCAAAACTATAAAATAACACATATGGAATTAGGTAATTAAGTAACAACAATAACAACAACAACAGTCAGTTGTTATTTGAAGACACCAAGGTCAGACATTCTGGAATAGTTCTTGCCAATTTCTGCATTTGCGAAACCCATCAAGCATCATGATGAAACTGTCTCTCATGAAGACCATCCCAGGAAAGCAAGACCAAAACCACAGAGGAGAAGTTCATTTAGAGTCACCAGCCTCAGAAATCAGCAATTAACATCAACTCAGATTAGAGCCATTATGAAGGCTTTACAGAGAATAAGTAGCAGATACATCTCAATATCAACTGTTCAAAGGATGTTATTGTATATTTTGGACGCCTTCAGCATTGTTTTACAGTGTAGAAAGAAATAAAGATGAGGAAAGATCATGGAATTAGAATATTTGTCTATCATTTTTATTATTGTTGTTATTATAATAATTATTGTTATTAGTAGTAGTAGAAGTAGTAGATTCCGGGCAATAGTTAATTTTTGTGTTTATACCCTTTACCCCCATATACACTCCAAATAACTATGCAACTAGTAACTATTACTAATAACCAAAATGAAAAAATTTAATTAATTAATTAATAATAATAATAATAATAATAAAACACCCAGGTTCTAACCTGACTGCAACTACAAAACAAATAGATTGACAGGTTGTTAGACAGACACACCGACAAGAATGTCTTGTGCCAAATGTAAATACCTTTCTCATCATACAGTATGTACTGTATGTGTTTTTGAGTGGCATAAATGTATACGTAGGTGTAAAGCTATACATGAATACAGCCTTCATGGCAACACTTTTATCAATGTGAATCAGTTTTTAGATGATATTTAATAATAATTAAAAAAAAAAAGATATTGAAAAGCTAGATAAAGTGGTGGGTCAGTGACCCCAGGTCCACTTCTCCATGCTGCCTGGTGGTGAATGCAGTAGCCCAGCAGGATTCACAGGCACCTGGCTGGACGACCCACGTTCAAGCCCCCTAAGCCATCTGTGGGTAATTACTACTAGGTATTTTTTTTTAAAGGACCAGATGGGACCACGGCACTGAGGGAGTGTGTGTGTGTGTGTGGGGGGGTGACTGGTGTGGCGGATGGAGGGGTGGGGGGGGGGGAGAGAAGGGGGCCAAGAGGAGTCCCTGCCACCCTGTCATTTACAACATAATTCCATTCAATGATACACTTAATCCTCCCACCAGTTAGGGGCCCTTTCAGAGTGCTATAGCTGCTGCTCCTTTTATGTAAATCCAGCCCCCTTCGGGAAAAAAAAAAAAGAACAAGAAATGTAGAGACAAGAGGGTCCCTAAGGAGACCAGGAGGAGGAATTATTTTCCCTCGAATGGCTTCCGCTGTTGCGAGTGCTGTAACATATTTACCTACTGGTGTCTTTCTCTTGGCCCTCTTGAAGCAAGGAGAGCTATTTATTTAGTGGGAGGAAACAAAAAGAAGAGAGAGAGAGAGAGAGAGAGATGGGGACAGGAAGCGACATAAGAGAGAAACCTAAGTGGGCAAGGTCAGTGTCAGAGGGCGAAGCAACATCAGCTGAGGTCGGCTCAGCCACCTGTTAGAGACGTGCACTTGTCTTTCTTTTCTCCCCTGTGCTGTGTGCTGCTCAGCCGTTCCTCCCTTCAAATTAAATTAACTAGTAAAATGCTAATCTCAGGGGAATATACAATCAGATTCCCTCGATTCTAATAAGGTTATTTTGGTAACAGCGTTGGGAGATTGTGTGTGTTGGGGGGGGGAGGGAGGGGGGGGGTGTACATGCTCGCATGGTGGGCTTTATCCTGGTTTGCCTTTGTTGATCAAGTTAAATACATTTCGCCAGCAAATCCGTTTAGATTCATATTTCTTATTGTCATTTTAGAATATACGTATCTATTTTAAATCATGCAAAAGAATGACATTTCCTGGAAAAGCAAGACATCTACATTTCGCATTCAGCGATCGTACATTTTCGAGATTAATGACGGCAAAAAAATGACGGTTGGAACATTAATTTATCTGATATCATCCGCATTCACTTCGTCTAATGTCTGGAGAACTTTCTCCCTGTAGGTTATGCTGTCAATTACAGCCATTTTCAAAGACAAACACATGCACAACACGCTGGCTATTACAGCCTTGCGATTTGGAAACAAACGAATGAATAATTTGTGTTGCGATTTATTGCTACGCGGGCATTTTGCGCTGGAAAATTGGTATTATTAAAAGGCAGAACGGTTGGAGGAGGGGCTTGAGAGAAAGCAAGGGAATTAGTTAGAGAGAGAGAGAGAGAGACTTGTGGAACCGTGAACCCCCTGCAGTTGGCTAGCTTGTGCTCTCCATGGATCCTAATTCAATTAGATCCTAACCTTTCCTGTATAATTTAGCGCCCTCTCCCTGTCTGTGCCATTTGTCTTTCGATGATGAATATTTCATTGTTTTCCAGGCTTCCTTCTAAAAAGCAGGCCATAAATGAATATCCACTAACAGCTCTTCTCCCCTCTTTCTCTCTCTGTCTCTCATTCTGTGTCTCTCATTCACGGACATAATGCCCTGTGTAGTGCGGAGTGCCTTAAACAAGACTTTTATATGAAAATCAGGCGAGCATGATGAAAGGCGCAAAACGCAACATTGTGGCCCCCAAATTGTCCTTTGTTAACAGGAAATTGTTGCATTAAGCAAATTTATGGAAATGCCTCCGGTTCTGTTCTTCGGGGTGAACTTGTAGATGCAGAAATATTAGTCACGCAAGAAATATCCTGCATAAAAGAGACACAGAGGTATGTTCAAACACACACACACACACACACACATGCACGTGCACACATGCATACACAATGACTAGTATAAAAAGAAGAGAGTTTTGAGCTTGGCATTTACTGGTCATACTGTAGATGATATTCGAATTAATAAATCAATGTATCCTTTGCATTTTTTAAATTCATGTAGCAAAATCATGGTTGAGGTTTATTTAACTAGCGTTATTTATAGCGGCACGTTGGCTTAGTGGTTAGCCATGTCACCGTGCACCTTCATGGTCTGGGTTCGATTCCCACCTCGGGGTCTGTATGCATGGAGTTTGCATGTTCTCTCCGTGCTTGGTGGGTTTCTTCTGGGTTCTCCGGTTTCTTCCCACAGTCCAAAGACATGCAGGTTAGGCTAAATGGCGTTCCCAAATTGTCTTGGGAATGTTGACCAGAGGTCCTACCACGGTTGTGAAAATGGGAATAAATACATTGGCCTCCATGGTGCCTAGTTGGACTACAGAGGTTCCTAGATGGATGAGTTATTTATTTAGCAAATGATCAAATTATAAAAGAATAAGCAAAAAATCCAATTCAACAGTTACATCATGCTGATTAAGGTGTTCCGATTGGTCAGTCTGGGTTCAATTTATAAGGCAATTTTTTTTACTTATTTACGTTATACTGTACTTATATTTATTATAAATAAAACCCACACATACATGTCACTTACGGAGGAAGTTCTTATTATGCATTCTGTTAAAAGAGCCTTCATCACCCGATTATGTTATAATAACCATCTTCAATTAAAGATCAAACCCGAATCCATAAATAATCCCTTTTAGCCAACATCTTGCCCTGAGCTGTGAGCCTAGTGGGGGGTTCTCTGTACACGGTTACGGTGATAAATCAGAGCACCAGGAGTTAAACGAAAGACAAAGCGCCCAAGGTTAAGAGGCACCGGGGCCAGATGGCAACAGTTTGAGCTTGGGGAATGCTCGGGTCACTAACAAGCCTGCTAGCATGTCAGTGTGCCGCTGATGTACATGGTGAGGAAGACAATGAACGGAGGAAAAGCAGGAGGGCCTCAGGCTTCAGGGGGCTGTAGGATACAGGACAAACCAGACTGAGGTGTGGGAAGAACATTGCCATGCTTTGTTTGGGGTCATAGATAGGAGTGCACAATGAGCTTGTTAGGGAGACACACACGTTTGCTTTTGGTCTTTTCAGGACATGCATGCATAACCCTAAGCCTAACCGCGATAAACTGAACAGCTTGGAGGAAAAACAATCATGTTGGTTGTTGGTTTTCTGCAATTCTATCAAGATTTAATGTGAGATGCTTTTCTGCTTACGATGATTGTAAAGAGTAATGATTGTGGAATCAGTCTGGCTCTTCTCCACTGACCTCCGCTTGCTGAACTGACACTCACTGGATGTTTTTTGCCTCTAGAGTTCCATTCGGTGTGTGAACTCTAGAGACTTGTGCATTTAGCGTTTCATTATCGGGGGGGTTTAAGAACATTAAGAACACTTTATATTCAAAAGAGCCTGTTTACATGCATATATACTTTGGTGTGTGTGTGTGTGTAGGGGGGTCTTCTCTAATTACCACCCTTTAGCTTTGAGCCCCTCACCCTCTGTCCCAAACACACACACACACACATGCAGGTCTTCACGGCAGCAGTACTGGCTTCTAGAATTATTGGTGCTTTCACAAACACACCCCGGGGTAAATAAAAGATGAACAACAGTACAGGATGCACGGAGCTTGTGGGGTAGCAGACGGCATAATGCGCTGTGTGAAATATTTATAGGTTTGATTGCTTCCTGCTGACGTGACACTAGCTTCAGTGAATATTTCACCTATTTTGACAGATGGATGCATGGATCCAGATCTCCGTTTTTACTGTTTATACGCAGTACAGTATAGCATAGCGAGATGTTATTTCTACTCTAACATGCAGTCCTGCTTTATTTCAGAACACTAATTTGAAGCATGTGGCTTTCCTCATGTTTTTCCAGCTGTGGATGGTGTGCTGCCGTCCTCTCCGACGAGATGGACTGCTGATAAGACCGGATTCGATTTGGACACGGATTTCTGTCAATTTCTGTCAAGTTACATGACATGGACAGGAAGTCCATGTCAGATGGCACCTGATAACGTGAATTATGCGCCGAAACATACAATTATGCATACATTAATTGTACTTTAAAACTTTCGGCTAATAATAAACACGGCCTGTACAAAAGCGGAACAAAAAAAAGACACAAAAGCATCCAAAACATGATGTCGTGCCATGAAAGCAAACATAAACAGGCCGTGTGAGCAGTCTTTGAAAGATTTATGGATAAAGAACACTTGAGCACAAGTGATGTTACAACAACCACTAATCAGTCTGGGTCTCTAAATACCACTGTGACGAGTGTATGGCTAAGTTTCTGTATTCCCCCGAGTATAAATGCTGCCTGTGTTGCCACTCTCTCACTCTCCTCCCAGGGCATGCAGATGCCGAAAGCAATGAATAGACCGGCACAATGACAAACAAGCAGACAGACAAAAGAGGCAGTGAATTATCGCCATGTGCCGCCCTGCTAATTAAAATTTTTGCTTGTAACTTATGTCAGCTTTGTAAGAACTCGTTGATCAACCCCCCCCACCCCCCCACAAGCACACACACCCAGCACGCTCATACACAGACACACACACACACACACACCCCTAGCTTTTCATTTCAGGCGCGTGTGCATGGCGGGCAAATTGCAGGGACGGACCAAGAGGGGCAGTGCGTACGAGGCCAAATTGAATAGCGTGCACACACACACACACACACACACATACACACACACACACACACACACATACACAATTGCTCACCAACCTAACAGATACACATACACATACAAATGAATAAACACCCTCTTCGCTATACTGTAGCTCCCCTCATATATCAGTTTCGTTCCACATCCCCATTGAGGAGCTTTGATTGATCAAATACAGCACAACCTGAGCACAGCAGGACGTCAATACGCTCCATTTATTCACTCACTAAGGCAGCTTACTCGCAGCTAAGAAAAGGATGCTGTGTTAGTAAATAGTTGCTTGGAACCGGTGTGCCGCTCACAATTTCACACGCTTAAGGGTAAGATGCACATCTAGTAAATAGGCGTCGTTGTTATATTAACTTAAACCAGATATAAACGTCAGACTCATGGTAATATTGTACCATTGACGGCTTTGTCGATCGGTCAGATGGTGCTGATTATTTTTCTACCACAGCAGCTCTGACAGTTGATCGACTCCAACACTACAAAGGTCGTATTAATGTACTAGTTTGAATGCATTGTCATTTACAGCTTACACAAGAACAATATAAAATACATATACAGTAAGCCCACTCTCACTCATCATCTATACCGCTTTATGCTGTACAGTATATCATCATCTATACCGCTTTATGTACCGCTTTACACACATACACAGACTCACATGGTCAGTCACACACTACGGGCAATTTGGGACCGCCAATCAGCCTAATATGATTGTCTTTGGACTGTGGGAGGAAACCGGCGTACCAAGAGGAAACCCACCAAGCATGGGGAGAACATGCAAACTCCATGCACATAGACCCCAAGGTGGGAATCGAACCCAGAACCTGGAAGTGCAAGGCGACAGTCTAACCACCTTATATATAAGCTATAGATTTAATATAATATTTTATAATAACTCCATAAACTGTTTGATAAAGAGATGTTTTTTGTGTCTATATAGCATCCTTGGAAAGAGTCTCTGGAAAGATTCTTTTGACTAGAAAGGGTTTAAGGAACCAGAGATTTATAGCTGCTATAGTGCAAGTGATAACAAGAATTAAATCCATAGCATGGAGTCTTTTCATGTGGACAACGTAATGTTTAATAAAATGAAATGACTGGAATGGTACACACATTCCTCTATTCTGATGGTCACATGATAGCATCAACAATGCTGCGACTTATGACATCTTTAGAGGGAACATAACACTATACATTACTGTCATAATTCAATTAAATTTTATATATATATATATATATAAATAACACAAACATTAATTTATAACAATGTTATTATATTTAATAACATAATTTTTTTTATAATTTCTCAGTTAGTTGGATATCAGTAACTATAGACTGTAGCTGATGGACATACTGTACTGTAGGTGTATCATGGCGTCTTTTTTAATAAGGTTGTTTCTTGGCAATGAACTCTATATTAAACACCATTAAAACAAATGCTGTTGTACTGTTGAGTACACACACACACACACACACACACACCTACACACACACACACACACACACACACACATATGCGCACACACACAGACAGAGAGAGAGAGGGAGGGAGGGAGGGAAGGAGGGAGGAGAAGCACAGACTGACCTCTGCTCTAGAGGCTGAATCAGCAGGCTCAGCTGGGGAAGCTTTTAGCCACTTACTGGACAGATGCACTGCCCTGAGCCATAATCTGTATCTCACTTCAAATGACAAATTGCAGGCAGCAGTGCGGGTATATTGCATTATATATTAAGTCCCGCCCAGTGAGTAAGTTATACGGCTGCACCCTGGCTATGCACCCCTCTCCAAAAGGCCGTCGGCTGCCTCCTATAATCTGAGGATCTGCCGGGCCGGGCTTTGTTTTACAGCATTCAATTAGAAAAAGGGCCCGACCTGTGACTAAATTTAAGACACTTACTGTAGATGTGCTGTGACTTTCTCTCTCTTTCTCTGGTGCATCTCTCAAGTAGTGTATTTTTTACGGCATGAATTTGGCTTCATCTGTTAAATATGGCATCAACAGCGAGTATGGCATCATAACAAGTTATGAATGCTTGAGTGTGAATATAGCTACTTCAAAACGACAGTCTGAAAAATGGCTCGATTTGAATAAACCATCACACAGTTTGACCTGGTTTTCTCTGCCTGTCTCGCTCTCACACACAAACATACACACTTCAACACTAGTCTAATGGCAGTAAATAAGAAGGATCGCCTGCAGTCATATGCTTAGAGCCGGCTGGGCGAGGATGAGGGTTAGGGAGGGTAAAACACTGAAAACTAGGGCTGTCTCTCCAGCTGGGAAGAGGAGGAGAGATGAAGGGAGGGGAGGAAAAAAAAAAAGTCTCCACCATGAAATCTTTTGACAGCCAGCCATATGGACAAATGAGGAGAGGAACAAGAGGCCATTCTGATTAGCTATGATTTCAATCTGCCTGAGGATTCACTGATCGCGTCCAAACGATTTCAGAATGTGTAGCTACAGCATGAACAAGAAGTTTCACTTCCTGTATTCACATTCAGCATCATTTCGATGTTGGCCTGAATAAATTCACAATATGATTGAGTTTTATCCATCTTATCTTATATATACAGTATATATATATCTTATAATCTGTCGCAGGGCAGACTCTGTAGTGTAATACATTTTTTACTATTAGAAGAAACTTCTTAATAGCTTGTTTTTTTATTGCAAGAGTTTTTCTTTCTTTTTTTTTTATTCTGGCCAGTTTGACTTGACTGGATACAGTTTGGTCAGGTAGCATTTAGATGCAGAAAATCTTGCTCACTAAGGCTATTTTCCACACGAATGGCTGAAACTGAGTGAAATTGTGTTTTACCAGCATTTTTAGTATTTAAGTACTTAAATGGTTATTTATGTGTGACTTTTTTTTTTTTTTTGGCATCACAATCTATAACCACTGGCCAACCCATCAGCACCTGTATCCATCTGAACACTTGTATGTTGCTACGCATATCAATGTTGCTTTAATATACTTAGTTAGATTTACAACCGTTTCTATTTAGAGCCACTTTTCTAACTCAAAAATGTTTATACCAACACCACTAAACATCTTAATATGATCTGTTAAAGCCACACAGATGATTTGCAATATAGTAGATTTAGTTTATTCATTAAGAATGCATTAAAAAAAAAAATTACTTTTAAGTGCGTATTAAAAGTTAGATTTGAAGTTGCACACTTGTTTCATTACTATTGGAGAATGTGTAAACCTACAGCAAAATTGCATTAATACAAAAACCCAAAGCTAGCAGTAGTTTTCTTAAATTTTAAGAATAAAAAAAAGCTACTTGTTGTTATATTAATGCAATTTCGCTGTGGGGTTACCCAGTTAAGAAATGTATTTCTTAAATGCAGAGTTGAAAAATGCAAATATTATTTGCATTTTGTTGAAAATTTATATTATGAATATAGAAATTATTCCATAGTTGTTTTGTACTTGTTTCTTTTTCCTTTCTTTTTTCTTTTTCTTTTTAAAATATTGCTTACTATCAAAATTTTTTAAATATGCACCAGTTTTTATATATTGTTAGTTTGATTGTACTATTCGCTATTCTTTCTTTCTTATCTTGTAGGATTTTACATATTCTATATCACTGATACTTAAAATGTTTAACATTTCATTTTATTATTTATAAAGAGAAACTCTTTGTAAATAAATTTTAATCTAAATGGTTTCAAATTACCACACATTTTCCCCCACCTAATGTTGTATTGTAATACTATTTCCACAACAGTAAAACTCAAACTTCCTACTTATAATCCGTTGATCCACTGTAGACAATCTTCCTTTTCAAAAACCACAGGAAAATATTTGCCCACCCTGCGTAAGTGCAATGACTTTAGTTGTGCTACATTCATTTCCCCTGGGCAGGTTGTTAGCCGAATGCACATAATGCTAATATTTGCTTAGCTTAAAAGGGAATCCCTTGGCCTGAACACACAGCTTGACAGACGAACCTAATGACTGCCATGATTAATTGGAGCCCTAAGGACAATTTTTTTTTTTTTTCTTGTGAGGGGGGCTGTGGCTGCTGTAACCTGCTGATTCTCTTGTGTCAGAGTCTAAGCTGGAAGCTTGTAAAGGCTGGGGGCTGTAATTTTTTTTGTAAAGACCAGGCTTGTGTCTGAAATAATTAGATCTGCTCATGTCAATTGAATCGTGCGGTAATTCCTATGAGGTTGTCTGTATATGTGATATATAAAAATGGCAAATTCAAGAAAATGTTCAATTCAGAACCAACTAAATTTTTTTTCAACAAAAATATCAAATACCCGAAATGGAAATATACAGTATCATCGTTTCCCTCATGTGACCATAAGAGTGAGAGATCATTTATATTCCTTCAGACAGTTTAAAAACCAGCACGTTATCCAAAAGACAAATGATACCCATCTCCCCGAAATGTCTTGTTATAAACACTGACATATAAATCAAACAGGAGACAATGCACTACTAGGTCAGACATGTTTACATACACGAATACTTCTACGTGTAAGCCCCGAAGTCAAATGGATGCTCCTTAACTCCCAGTCTGCTCTTCCCACTCCGTGTGCTGGAGATATAATTCGCAAAAAGGTTCCCAGAGCCGGGCGGCACTTATTCAACCCATCACCTAGTTCCAGAGATTACCGAAATGTTTATATGTTCATTAATCCTGAGTTTCCGCTAATGTATCACTGACAATGAAGTAACGTCCCCACATCGGTGCTGCTAAACCCTCTGTGCCAGAGTGAACACACACATACGCAAATGCATCAAGAGTTAATTCACCGTCTACTTTTTTTTTCTTTTTCTTTTTTTTTTTTTTAATAGAATGAGCATTTTTTTTTTTTTAAATACTTTTTTTTTTCTGGAACAGGCTACGACCCAAACAATTTCATGACTCCAGTGTGCATGCACTAAATGAATAGATAGAAAGCAGGAGAGAGAAAGAGAGACAGAGAGACAGAGAGAAAGAAATGCGTAGGTGGTTGGCCACTGATAAATGGAGACCATCTGATGCTTGAGAGAAATAAAAGAACCCAGTGAAGTACCCGCACCTGTCAAGCCTTATTGAGTGAGCGTAATTTAGTGCAAAGCTACATTGTGGGATGACTTTATATATGACTGAGAGGCAGCGATTGGAATCATTCATCAGCCCCGTGTTACAGTAGGTATAGACAAAAGCCTCTGACTCTCCACAAGATGCATGATGCTCTCTGATGCCCTTGCTGGCTGGCAGAGATGGCCAAATTCAAGACAGATGTCTGCGTTTCAGATGCCTAAGTGCTCACAAAGAGAAAAGAAAAGAGAGTCCAACTGTTTGGTTGGGGAAAACAGAATCTTATCTTCAGAAATTAAATCAAATTGGGGCACTTGAGGGCGAATATGCTAATGAGAAGAATTTTGGAAGGTTATCTTGGAATGACGCCGAAATTGAAGGACTTGCCGCAACACCATTGACACCCTCCTCCACCACCACCCCCCCCCCTCCCTCAAACCCTCTTTTTATTATTATTATTATTATTATTTTCACTAAATCCCACAGCGAGAAAAAAAAAAGAAATGTGAACCTTACACAAAGAAAGGTCTGATAAAGAGCACCCAATAAAAACTCTGGCATATAATAGACCACCTGTGTCTAAAACAAATGCAAGGCACTTGGTGCACAAAGCCTTATTATGTGCATAAAAATGTTCAAACAAATGAGTGCATCGTGTGTTACCATTATTTTCTGCACTACCATTAGGCCTGCTGATGCATCCAGAAATACTGTTTGGTCTCTTCTACTATTACACATGGAGTACAAACAGAATTCATTTCGCTGTTATTAGCCGGTAGGGTTTTAAGTGTAGCGTGTGCAGCAAAAAGCCAATCTCACAAATCTGAATCTGATTGAGAAATATAGGCCTTTTTTTTCTTCTCTCCCTCAAACTCTTCATCTAGCTAATAGCAGTATTACCTTCTTTCAGAGACAGGGAGAAGTGATACAGTGAAAACTGTAATTAAAATGTCTAATTGGCATATTTCATAGAATGAAGTAAATTACTAGAGCCTCACCAAATAATTGAAAAACAAAGCAATTACCTTGCACGGGCCCTATTCACTATGATAATTGCTGCAGCGGATGATTCTGGCATATGAAAACAGGATCACTCTTTCTGCCTCCCTATGGAGTGCTGAGGTTCACCTATCAACCTCTGGATGTATAAGAGCGATTTCCCCAGAGTGACCGTTCATCATCCTTCTGATGGTATTTAACTATTTAACAGATATGGAAAATATATATATAAGGACTAATCTATTTGAGCTATGTATTGCATGCATATTTTTTTTTCTTTTCAAATGCACAGTGTATACTTTAAATAAAGGTGCCAGGAGGAAAAAAAAAAAAACTCTCATGGGAGTTTGGCACGGTGGGAGTAGAAATCTCAAAATTTCACCATTGTATTATATACGCTCAGTGTCCACTTTACAAGGAGCACCTGTTCGCCTATACATTTAATGAGCCAGTCATGTGGCGGCAGCACAATGGATAAAGCTGTGCAGATACAAGTCAAGAGCTTCATTAAATTTTTTTTTTACAACAAATATCAGATTGGGAGAAATTCCGATCTGTATGACTTGGATTAGTGTCCCATGTTAGTACCATGTTGACTGGTTTGATTATTTCAGAAACTGGTGATCTCTTGGGATTTGTAGAAGAATAGTCTCTAGAGGGCGGCACAGGGATGTAGGGGTTAGCACTGTGACCTTGCACCTCGGGTTGTTGTGTATAAAGTTTGCGTTTCCCCTCGTGCTTTTTTGGTTTCTTCCATGTGCTCCGGTTTCCTCCCACAGTCCAAAGACATGCAGGTTGCCAAATTTCCCCCTAGAGTGTATGTGCGTGTATGGTTGTGTGTGCCCTGCCCTGGATTTACACCCCATCCAGGGTGTACCAAACCTCGTGTCCTAAGTCTCCTGGGATAGGCTCCAGAAGCCCCCAATGACCCTGTAAACAGGACGATACAAGTGGTATAGATGATGAGAGAGTGATAGTATCTCACAGAGAATGGTGTGGGGAAAAAAAACATCCAGTGTGTGGTGTGCAGGCTCTATAGGCTTGTTAATGTGAGAGATCAGTGGAGAATGATCACAGTGATCTGAATTGACAGGAGATTTGTAGTGGTGAACAGAAAAGCATCTTAGAATGCATAAGACATCAAACCTTATGGTGGATCAGGGTCTTCTCATGTAAGCTGAGAACAATACAGTAAGCTGAGGCTATTGAACAGTTAAAGTAGGGAAAAAGTAAAAAAAAAAAAAAAGTAAAAGTTTTTTTCTTCAGCTGTCCAGTTTTTGTGAGTCTGTGTCTTACTGACGTAAGAAAACCCATTCCCATCAAGGTCGGGTATTTTGTGCATGCTGAGATGCTTTTCTGTTTACCATAGTTATAAAGAAATTCTTATTTGAGATACAGTACTACATCCTTCCTGACAGCTCCAACCAAGCTGGTGATTTACGTTTGAGCTGTCTCATCAGGAGGACCTCTCCACTCACAGAACTGGTGCTCACTTGCTGTTTTTTGTTTTCAATCCAACACACATGGTACAGAATCAATGTCTGTGCTTTGAACAAAGTCACTTCATTCTGATGTTTGATGCGAACCTTAATTTGGACAATTTCAGAACCCTTGCCTTACAGAATGCTGTGCTTCATTACCCACTTTAACCACAAAGATTGTCTAACATTATAGCAAACGTTCAGGTTGAAATTGTGATTAGTTCTCTTAAAGGTTAAAGCTACATCAGAGAGATTGTATAAGGGTTTCCTATGGTCTCATCAGACTAAATGGAAAAACATCTGACTATAACAACTAAGAAAACTATTAGAGGTAAGGATACAAATACACAGATTCATTATACTGTAGAGATTTGGGATGGGAACAAATGGCATTATGTACATCATGGTCCTCGGTCTTGAAATTATTAAGACAAAATAAACCAAAACAAAACACTGCAAAAAATAGACAAAATCAGAAACCAGACAAAAAAAAAAAATCAGTCCTAAAGACTTTCCCATGTTGGAAAATGTAGTGACACTGGAACATCTTTACAAAAATGCTAAATATAAATTGCCTCTATGATAGTCAAAAATTACAAACATAAAAGTACTAAAGAATCCTCAAATACTCTAGAAACAATAATGTAATGAATGCATTAATATGGACCTGTGATTTGCTGGGTAACCTGAACTCCTCAAAGCCACTGTGACAGAAAATGCATCATCAATCGGGCCAATCAGAACCAAGAATTCAACAACGCTGTACTTTAAAACCAAAAATAACCTGTCCGGTTCATTCCGTCATGCCTCACCTGTTCATGAAAGTAAACTGCTCTGCAGAGATGAAGCACTCTGTCTTTCATCACCGCTGCGGACAAGTTCTTATTTAAAACATCACTACAGCACGATGGAGTTTATACCAATAGGATCATGGAAACTCTAACACAACAGGCGTAATTGGGCATTGCAAAGATGACTTCACCCATTACCTGCCTGTCATGGAGGTCACTCTTGCTGCTTACGAGCAAATGTTGTGGTTCTCTTGTCTCCAATCCATTTAGAAAGTGTAAAGATAAGGGTGGAATGCCAGTTATGTCTTTTTTGTAGCTGGCTGCGGGCTTGCTGACGCCAATGAGAGAGCCCAAATGTGACTATTGGGTTACAGAGTTGTTCCGTGTGTATTTAGTGTGAAACATGAGAATAGATCTTTAGCTGAGGAGCTAAATGTCAGTGTGATGGTTGAAACAGGTACAATGTAAATCATGTGTAATATAGAATAATGCATTCTAAAGTATACAATATACAAGAATCTTGGTTATTTCAGTCAACAAAAGTTCTTGCTGGCTACACCTTAAGTAATTATTAATATGTTACGGCCAAAAGCATTGTATTGGCGTTAAAAAGTGTCACCAAGGTGAAAAATAAATTTTCAGACAGATCATATAACACTTTTTCATAATTCTTATCTCCTGATCTGTGCTCCATTTTTTTGTAAATATGCATACATATTTATACTTTTATAAGATAAAAAGAAACACATTCGCTAAATACAATTTCATGCCCTTTTGTGTAGTGTCCGTAACTTTTTTGAATTCAAATTTTTCAATGATCTTAACTGTCATTTAGATGAACCTTGGATAAATTTAGATCTCACATGAAAAGATTTCATAGATTTCATTATTCTAAAGTGCTAAATTGTTAAAATATTGCAAAATGAATTAGACATGGTTACGAACACTACAGATTTTATAGCTTTTAAGCTTTTACCAAAAACCAAATCTTTTAAATTTAAGCAACAATTTTTACAGGTCATATGCTTACACCAATAGAGGTTTACACCAATTTTAGCATCAATACTCATAAAGAAATATGCATTTTAAATTATTCTTGTTTGAAGCGAGAAAGTATAACACTGAAAATAACACTGAAAAAAATAATTTCTCCAAAAATTGCTGAAAAATGGCTGGGAAGCGAGATTGGTCACTTCCATGTTGCATAAACTTCAGAAGTAGCTTCTTTGGCACACACATTTTCTAAAACGAATCTTTCTAGAGTAAACAGGCCACTTCCTGTTTGGCCGTATGAAATAATACAGATGACAAGATAGCAGTTCCCCAAGGCAAGCTGGTGACTATGACTGAAAAAGGTGTCAGTTTCCCCCAGAGTTACATGAAGCATGAAAGCAGCTTGTTGTTCACTGCAAGGGAAAGCTGGGGGGGATTTGCCCTTTAACCATCTTCCCACTCTTTCACTCCCCTCTGTAGAAGGCCTGGGTTTGTGAGTGGCTTTCCTGTGACACTTGACATGAGATGACTTGTTGTGTCAGCGTACCGCTCCAGGCTGTCAGGTAGTTAAATCCCTCTATTTCTCAGCTATGCCAATGTTCCACCTTGTCTTTGCTCCTTCAGTTCCTCCAGTCCACCTGCAGGTACAGCCTCTGTGGTAGGTAAGGGAATAAATGCAAAAAAAAAAAAAAAAAAAAAATAGCACTCCAAAAATCTGTCTAATTCACTGTTATTTTTCCAAGAGCCTCTCAACAGTGGCATTCAATTTTTTGGGGGGGAAAAAAATAACCTTCGATACAATAGGAAATTGCAGAGTAGTCTCTCTGTCTGTGGGCCATCATGTAGAAGTGGTGGCGTGAAATGTTTTGTCCATTTGTTCAGATCGTAGCAAAGATTAAGATTATCCTAACAACTTGGAGAACAGCTGCATTCTAGCTGCCTCTTGTCATGTTGGAGTATTATTTAAATTGGATTATGCTTTCTCTGGGCCAGTTAAAGATTGCTTATAGAATGCAGAGGGGTTTTGGATGCAGACATTCAAACGCTGTAAATATTTATTGCATCTCATTTTTTTTCAGTCTATTGCTGATTACTAGTTTCAACAAACACGTATTAAAAGTCATTGTAGGATTTTGGAAGCTGTTATGGAGTTAAACCTTTTGTCGATAAATTATTATAAAACAGATGAATTGCGTAAAATTCCACGCAAATAGGCCAACTTGACTTTTTCTAAAATGCACATTATTGCGAATGAAAACCAATTAACATTTACAGAAGACTTCGATCACAGCACGGTGATGAGACTCTTAGCCATAGTAAAAAAAAAATTAACGGTGCAAACGTATTAAAGAAAGAAATATGGCAGTGAATGACGCTCCTGGCCAAGGTGGCTCAGAGCCCACAGCCCCCCTGATCCTTGAAACTTGCGAAAGGGACGCTTGTGGGAACTGTACACACAATCATTCATAAACACCACTTGCACATTACAGGAACTCAGCTGGGAGTTATCGCCACATCTCCAGTACTGTCCTGAAATCACTCGATCCAAGCCGTTAAAGGAGTTCCTGGGAGGCCAGCGTGAACCAATCAGTCCTATCGTGGTTCTGGAATAGTGAATAAACTTTCTATATGCATACATTTCTGGAGTTGGATGTATGTTCTTTGTGTATTTTTAGTATTTTAAATGGACATCTTCCAACATTATAAAAAGAAAATGCTTACTGGAAAAATCATACAGGCATTTACAATTTACTAATTTTTGCCCCCATTTGGACTATCAGAAGCACTTCATTACTTTAGTGGCTTTTCTTCAGCAATATGAAGTTGTTGTTTTTTTAAGCCAAGATTTGTTCCTTGATACTTGATAAGATCTTTTTCTGTTGAAAGTTTAGACAAACATGCCCGAGACATGTTGCCTCTGTCACCCATGTCCATTTAATAGGGTGTCTACAATTGGAGTTGGATCTAAATGTATTTATTTTTAAAACAATTTTTGGTTTACAATCTATGAGTGTGGACATATTAAACTGTTCATATGTCTATGTGTAAGGTACTATGAAAAGGGGTTTGCGAAAAGCTTATAATCTAAATATTCCCAAATAAATTCTTATATCATGCATATATTTCATACATATAATTTTAATGATTCTAGTTTTGATTCTAATAAATGAAATTTTTTTTTTATTATTATTCACTGTCAGATCTTCCACACTATTCCATGGACAGATCACGAACAATAAAATCTTATCAAACTCCTGGTCAATAGCTTGTTTTACCGTCTTACAGATAAGACAGAGTGATTACCTTGCTGGAGGAATTAGCACAACTAACCCAACGCAACCCCCTCTCCCCCTGCTCTTCTCCTTTTTTTTTTTTTTTTTTTTTCCTATACAGAAATTAAAAACCAGAAAGCCCTTGGCGCCAGAAGACAAACATAGCAGTCCCTCAGCTTGATACATCAGCCGGCTGAGCTTTCACTGCTTCTCCCTGTCTGTCAGGGGACAGCAAACCCACATTTACTGTCCCAGCAAATCCCTGCTAATCTGATGAAGAAAGCAGATTTACTTTCCACTTGATGCGGCATATCGGTTTGATCTGCCATCTCGTACATAATTTCCAGCAGCTCTGAAAAAAAAAAACACAGCACAAATGTTGTGTGTCATATTTATTTAAATGCAAACCTGATTAACAAATGCTGATCGACAAGCCAATGGTCAGGATGATTGCTGAATATTCTGAGTCGATTAACCAACAGCAATACTGTACAAATTGCACATGGTTTGGAATCTTATTAGTATTTGCCCTGGTTTTGATCTGATGTAAAT